>CM053598.1:103149848-103167317 GCA_028646575.1 Pseudocheirus occidentalis | reverse complement strand
ATATATATATATATATATATATATATATATATATATATATATATATATATATAATAGTATATTCCCATCCCTAAAGCTTAAATTTTTACATTTATTAAGCACAAGGTTACTATAATCACTTACTATTGGGCATTGTGTGTCTACTCTGTTCCACTGATCCACTTTTCTATTTCTTAGCCAGGACCAGTTAATTTTGATAATTATTGTCTTATGATATAGTTTAAGAGCTGGTTCTACTAAGCCTCCTTCCTTTACATTTTTTCACATTAATTACTTCAATATTCTTGACCTTTTGTTCTTCTAAATGAATTTTATTATTATTTTTAGCTCAATAATTTTTTTGGTGGTTTAATTGTGAAGGCATTGAAAAAATAGATTAGTTTAGGTAAAATTTTAATTTTTTTATATTGGCTCTGCCCACCCATGAGCAATTAATATTTCTCCAATTATTTAAATATGACTTTATTTGTATAAATGTTTTATAATTACATTCATGTAGTTCCTGGGTTTGCCTAGGCAGTTATACAACCAGGTGTTTTATACAGCCTATAGTTATTCCAAATGGGGTATCTGTTATTTTCTCTTCTTGAAGGCTTTTGCAGGCTGATGATTTATGTGGGTTGTTTTATATTCTGCAATTTTGCAAAAGTTGTTAATTGTTTCACTAGTTTCTTAGTTGATTCTCAAGATTTCTCTAAGAGAACCATCATATTGAGGCAACTAGGTGGCACAGTGAATAGATAATTGGCCCTGGAATCAGGAGAACCTGAGTTCAAATTCGATCTCAGGGACTTAACACTTACCAGCTATGAGAACTTGAGCAAATCATTTAACCCCCATTGCCCTCCAAAAAGCAAAAAAAATAAAAAAAAATAAAAACCCAACAACAAAAACAAGAGAACCATCATATTATCTTGAAAGAGTGATAATTTTGTTTCTTCATTGTCTATTTCTATTCCTTCAATTTCCTTTTTCTTGTTTTATTGCTATAGCTAATACTTATAGTACAATTTTGAACAGCAGTGATAATGAATATCTTTGCCTCACCTTGATCTTATTGTCATGGCATCAAGTTTATCCCTAATACAGATAATGTTTACTCTTGGTTTTTGGTAGACACTACTTATCATTTTAAGAATTGTTGTTGTTCAGTCACTTTTTGGTCATCTGACTCTTTCTGACCCCATTTGGGGTTTTCTCTGGAATGGTTTACCATTTTCTTCTCCAGCTCATTTTGTTGTTGTTGTTGTGTTTGTCCTTTGTTTTTGAAGAGGACCATGGCATCAAGGAGATGCTGACAGGACTTGTAGTTGACTTGGATTTTGAGAGAGGGAAGGCTCCACAAGGTCACCAGCCTCACTCTGAGTGCCTGAAAAGTTCTTAACCTAAAAGGGCCAGGGACTCCCATTGCATTCTGGGGCATTTCTAGTCATCCTGATGAATATCTGGTCACTGGATCCAGATGACTCTGGAGGAGAAAGTAGCCTGGTAAGGCATCCCTCACTCTTTCAAATCAAAGTCAACTGCAAGTTCTGTCACCATCTCCCTGATGCCATGGTCCTCTTTGAAAATGAAGGACAAACACAACCTAGGAGTAGACTGAGCTGCCTAAATGGGGACCCAGGTAGTTGGGGAACTCATGCACTCTAATTCTTGATGGCCAGAAGCTGCCCACTTAACTTGGGCTTTACTGACTAGATTCCTTCCTTTTCTCCGCTTCCTTTTCTTTCTTTTCTCCTTAAACCCAGTTGACTCTGAAACTCATAGATTGGACCACAATATTCCACTTAAAGGCTGTATTTCGGTCTTCCTGGCTTGATATTTTTTTCTTCTTTTCTAATTAATGGGGCCATCCCTTGACTTACTTTTTGTTTTTTGCTTTTTTTGGGGGGGGGTGCAGGGCAATTAGGGTTAAGTGACTTGCCCAAGGTCACACGGAAAATAAGTGTTAATTTTCTGTGGTTGGATTTGAACTTGGGTCCTCTTGACTCCAGGGCTGGTGCTCTATTCACTGTGACACCTAACTGCCCAACCTTGACTTCACTTCTTAAAGAGGCCTATTCACTGAATGGGCATTACCTCACTCTAAATGAGTACCTGCTCATTTTACAGATGAGGAAACTGAGGCAAATAGGGTTAAGTGATTTGGTCATATAGCTAAAAAAGGAATGAGGCTGGATTTGAATTCAGGGAGAGGTGTATTCCTCACTCTAGGACTAGCTCTCCATCCCATGCCATGTAATTGCCCCTGCATTTTAAGAAAGTCTTTGTTTATTCCTTTGTTTTCTAATGTTTTTAATAGGAATAGATGTCTTTTGTCAGAAGCTGAAGCTTTTTCTGCATTTAATGATATATACTCATGTGATTTTTGTTGTTTTTGTTATTGATATGGTCAATTGTGCTGATAATTTTTCCAAATATTGAACCTGCCATGTGTTCCTGGTATAAAATCAAATTGGTCATGATGTATGATCTTTTTAATATACTGCTGTAATCTCCCTGCTAGTATTTTATTTAAAGTTTATTTAATGTTTATTAAATTTGCACTATGTGCAGAGTGGTGTAATAGGCAATGTGGTTATGCAAAATTTAAGTATGATGCATTTGCTAACCTTAGGGACCTTATGTTCTAGAAGTCTAGTATAATCTGTATTTTCATATACAAACTCAAAAGGAATACAATAAAAGAATATGTTGTATATATTTATATATCACAAATATATTAAATAATACATACACACATGTGTGTGTATGTGTGTAAAACCCCAGACAAACCCAGGAACCCAAAGGAGGAAATAAAACACAGAGTATATGAATGATGATCAACAGTGGCAAATACTTAAGCAATATTGTCATTGGACAACCTCATAGAAGGTCAGACCAGGAGTTCAGGGCACATCACAACACTGGCACAGAGGTATAATACATTAGTGATAAGGACTTCAAATATTCCGATGTCTGCCAAACACATAATGGTTAATAAATTCTTGGTTTCCATTCATGATAACTACACTTTTCAAAAGGCAGAGGAAGCAACAAGGTGAACTACTACTTAGGGTCTGATTTTGGGCAGAGAAGAAGACCTAGTGGTGTGTGTGTGTGTGTGTGTGTGCGTGCATGAGCGAGTGCACAAATGATAACTGGAATGGAAGAGTACAGATGAAATAACGACTCCATTTTGTATTTCTTGGCTCTGCTTCTGACTTTCTGGACTTTTTCACCATAACATTTTATGAGTGTTCCCTTTCCCTCTTTCCAGCTCCCTTTTATGTGTCACCCCTCCCTGGCCCCCTCATTGGAATGTAAGCTCCTGGAGGACAGGGACTGACTGTCTTTTTGCTTGTATTTGCATCCCTAGCACTTTGCACAGTACTTGGCTCATAGTGAGTGTTTCATAAATATCTTTGCTGCCTTGTAGAGTCTGATACATAACGGATTTTTGAAGAGATTTCAAAGGGTTCATGGAAGGTATATGTAAGATCTCACAGCTTATAATTCTAGAGGCATTGTTAGCCTACAAATATGGGGGAGTTCTGAGAAATGAAGTTGTGATGATGCAAATACAAATGCTTTTGATAAAGACTCCAACTCAATAAACATTTATTAAGTTCCTACTCTGTTCCAAGCTTGTGCTAGGTCCTGAGGATATAAAGACAGAAGGAAAGCATTGTTTACTCCCAAGAAACTTAGTCTACTGGAAAGAAAAATTGGGGCTGTCTAAAGAAACTGTTATATTTGCACAATAAAATCATCAAACAACCTGAATTTTTTCTTAGAGATTATGAATCTTTCATTCCTCTAAATGAATTTAATTTTTATTTTTCTTATACTATAAAGTATGCCTTTAGTAATTTGATTTGTATAGATATTTATACATATGTACATACATTGCCATTGTCCAATCATGAGTACTGAGTATTCTTGCTCTAGTTATTTAAGTCATTCCTTATTTCATTAAAAAGCATTCTGTAATTGTATCCATATAGGTGTTGCCTCTGCCTTGGTAGATTGACTACCAGATATCTTAAGCATTTTGTAGTTGTTTTGAATAGGACTTCCTTTTCTATTATTTCATTCTGATTTTGTTACTGCTATGCTGAAATGCCATTGTGTGAGTCTGCTATATCCTACTATGAAGTTATTCATAGCCTAAATTACTTGATTTGCTTATCTTGTAGAATATTCTAAGTAAACTACCATGTCATCCACATATTGGAATAAATTTCCTTTTCTTTGCCTATCAGGATACCTTCAAATTCATTGCCTTGTCTTGTTGCTATTGTTTTCATTTCTAGAAATATGTTGATTAACAGTAGCATGATTCTTGCTTTTCTCTCATATTTATTGGGAACATTTCCTAACGTTTTCCCACTGCATATGTAAAGGTAGTAGTCAACTGAATCAATCACTTCTGTCCCACTTAGGGTAACTATCTTAATTAGTGAGGATCAGTCAATCAGCCAATGAATCAAAGCTATTCACTTCGATGAAGAAAAAGTCCTTTATCAATTAACAAAGAAAGAAGCCATTGGATGAAATGAAGTGATACTACCAATGAAGTGGGCTGGGGTTGGCTGAAGAACCTCAGTCATGCTCTGTAGGGTTTGCTTGAAATAGTAAACCGGCCCATAACTTGGGGATTAAAGTGTCAGCTCAGTTCTGGGGTGGAAGAAGTTTTAGCAAAACCTCTGAGAGAGCATCACTTAAGGGGGAGAGAAAAGCCTTTCTCTCCTTGTCTGCCCTTGACCTTGTGAACTTTGAAAGGCTAAAGGATTTAGAATTCTCTTTTGCATCCTAGCTATGTTCCCTGAACAACAGTGATTAATGGCAATGCCTGCATCAGGATTCAAAGATAAACCGCATACTAAGACAAAGTCACCTTCAGGACTCTACAAGAACTCTAACAGAAAGCTGCACTGTGCCTAAGGACAAGTTCTTGAGGATTTCCCAAAGTAAGCAAAAGACTTCCTGCCTTCTGTCATTTGTACTCTATGCTTGAGCTCACTTTTTCCTGGACTCTGTATGTACTTAAGAATGTGTCTCTAGAGTGGTTTTTTTTTTACTAACTATTCTTACCATACTACTTTTATAGCTAGCTTCTTATAAATGCTAATAAGTTAATTGATATAAACTGATAGTCAACTGGGGAAGTGTATCAGTGGGGACCAGGGGTCCCCTGGGAATCCTACCTGCCTCTGTGAGTGGAGATTGGGAGAGTGATTGTCAAAGCCTGTGCTACACATATAATCCTAGCTTTGGATTTCATATATATCATTTTAAAAGTTAATTTATTTTTAGTTTTCAACATTTACTTCTATAAGTTTTAAATTTTCTCTCTCTCCCTTTACTCTTACCTCAGATATGTCATATAAAAAGGCAACCTTCTATGTCTAGGCTTTGTAGGGTTTTTAGAACAATTGTTGTACTTTAAGAATAAATATTGTACTTTAGGTCTAATTGTATAACCAAGAAGTTGTGGATGTTTTGGTTTTTAATGTGATTAATTATATTATTTCCCCAATGCTGATCTATCTTTGTATTCTTGGTATAAATCCAAATTAGCCATAGTGAATAAATTTTTGGATAAATTACTACATTCTTTTTGCCAGGATTATATTTACAGTGTTTCAATTGATTCTCATTAATGATATGTCTATAGTTCTTCTTTGCATTATCTTTTAAGTACTTTAGAAAGGCATGAATAGAAGCTGAATTTTAAGAAAGGCAGCTGAGAATGATTGTCAGAGTAACATGGCTAAATGTGAATACTTTCAAGAGTATTACAGCTCATAACGCATTGGTGTTTTTGATGAAATTCAAAAGAGAAAAAGGGGGATTTTAGCAAATGTTGAAAATGAGAGGAATATCAAGGAAAGGATTGGGGTAAATGATCAAGTGATACTAAAAATACATGGAGAAGAAGAGTTTTAAATTCATTTTACTTAAAAAAATTTTTCCTGCAAATTAGGATATTAAAAAGTGATTAATATGGAGCAAAGCCTAAGAAAAGTAAAGAGGTGACAAGAGAACATCTTAGCACGTTCCACCAGCAACTTTATCCCAGGTTGCTTTTGCCTGACTATTCCCTCCCCTCCCCAAAAGAAGAGTGCACGTGATTGTTTAGCCATAGTTGGTGACCTCCAAAAATTGTAAAGAATATGAGAGGTGCCACAAAACGAGGTAGGCAAATGTTATCCAGTTTTTTTTTTTTACATGGGAGAAATTATGATCTTCAAACTAAAAGCCAGTGAGCTTGAATGTGAATCATGGCAAAATTTTAGAATGTACCATTAAAGGTGTGGTTTGTGAACATTTAGAAAAGAAAACAGTTATTACTATGTATGAACATGAATTTGTCAAGAACAGGTTATGCCACTCTAAACTCATTTCTGTTTTGGACTGGGTAAGTAGATTAATGCATCTGATGAATGTTGTACAGTTAGAGTAACTGGGTCTGAATAAAGCATTTGATATCCTCTTCTAGAGGATAAAGTAGACAATATTGAGATATGGGACACAAGATGTGGTAGGAACAATGTTCTTTCCCCTTCTCCTTCTCCCCCATGCAAATTAGGCTAATTTTCCTTATAAAAGGCATTGTCTTCAAGTCTTTCTTTTTGCATTTGGGACTTAAGGTTCAGTTTGTTGACATTGCTTCCTGAGTACAAAGCAGACTTGAGGAGCTGGGTGGGGGATAGGGCAAGGCCTGATAATCTGATGTTTGAATGACATATCATGATGTTCAACTCAGTCAAAGAAATCTTTAGGCTCAGCTGAATTTAAAATGTCCTCAATGGCTATTTGTATGGAATCCTCTTGCAGTGGCTAAGGAAAATACCTTTTTTTAGGGGTCACACTATTGAATGACTTATAAATGTCTCATTTTTTCCTACTATAAATCTAAATGATCAGATTGTCCTGCATCAAGCTGAGTCCAGAAGAGACAATAAATTAAATTGTTGAATTACATGACCAAAAAGAGTAGCAATATCGACTCACAGTTGTCTGTTGAAATGCTCAAGGGATTTGTCCTTGGTCATGCTTTGCTTAATATTTTTGTCTGTGACTCAGTATAAATTTTCCTCAGATTTTCATATGATATAAAAGTGTGAGATTTCATAGCACACTAGATGACAGAATCATAATTCAAAAGGATCTCAAAAACTGGAGTGATTGGTCAAATCCAGTCAGATAAAGTTGTAGATGTGTTAAGTATAAAATACTATACTTGGGTAAAATTCAGAAAGAAAAGGATAAGGTACTAATGGGTAGACAATGATTCCTGTGACAGATTTGAGGGTTGAAGTGGAATACAGACTCAATTTGAATTGATTTTGATGCTGATGCCAAAACTAATTTGACTATAGGCTTCATTTATAGAGATATAATGTTAAGTGTGAGGCAGATGAGAATTCCATTGTATTTTCTACAGTGATCAGACATCTGGAGTATTGTGTTATGTTCTTGTTACCACAATTTAGGAAAGACTCATATAAATTAGAATACTTTTTGGTGGAAGGAAGGCATCCAGGGTGCTTAGGAGATTGAAAATGATGCCATTCAAGGATTAGTTGAAAAAACTGGGCATTTTTAATTTGTGAAAAAGTCTTTTTAGAAGGAATAGGACTTAATATAGGTCTTCAAGTATTTGAAGAGTTTTTATGTTGAAAAAGAATCAGACTTGTTCTTTATGACTCCAGAGGGCTAAATAAGGAATAATCTACAGAAATTTCAGGAAGGAAGATTTTTTAGCTTGATATAAAGAGAACATCCCAATAATTAGAAGTAAGTGGGCAATGTGCTTCTTTGCAAAGTAATGAATTTCCTTTTACTGAAAGTCCTCCAATAGGTTTAGCTGATTAGCCAACAGACATTCAAGTGTCTCCTATAGAGAGGCAAAAAAACAGTATTTTCTCTCAAAGAACTTGAAGCCCAATGGGGTGAGAACACAAGTAAACAACTTAGTACAAACAAGATATATGCAGGATAATTGGAGGTAATCAACAGAGGGAGGGAGCTTGAATTTAGTGTGAGTAGGGGGGAAGCATGCAAGGTAGAAGGTGAGACTTTAGCTGACACTTGAAGGAAGCCAGGCCATGGAGATGAAGAAGTAGAGTTTCCAGCAGAGGGAACAGCCAGTGAAAATATCTAGAATTGGGAGATGGAGTGTCTAGTGTGAGGAATAGAAAGGAGACCAAGGTCACTGGGCTGTAGAGTATGTAATAGGGGTGATGGTATAAGGAGTAAGAAGATTGGAAAAGACAAGAAGAGGCCATTCTGTGGAGGGCTTTAAGTCAGTGGATTTTGTATTTGATCCCAGAGACAATAGAAAATTGGTTGAATAGAGGGATGATGGGACGATGTGCTTAAACTTGTGCTTTAGGAAGATTGCTTTGATAGCTGAATGGAGGACTGGAGTGGGGAGAGACTGGCAGCAAGAAATGCACAAGTAAGCTATTGCAGTAGTCCAGGAACAGGGTAATGGAGGTGAAGACAGGATGACTACATCTGAGATGTTATAAAGGAGATTCCCATTCATGAATGGGTTGGAATAGATTGCCTCTAGCTCTCTTCTAATTGAGTTGATGTAATTCTGCTGGGGTCACAAAGTCAGACATGACTTAAAAATGATGACAACAAAAACAATAGTTCTACAAATAGCCATAATTCATGACAAGTGCATTGGATAAGTTAACCTCAGAAGCTATACAGAATGGATCTCATCTGTTTTATGCCTTACAACTACCAATTAAAATTGACACTTACTGGCCTGATGCTGATTGATAACTCATATAAGAGAGTGACACTAATGAAAAGACAGCTGGGGTATAATTTGTGCCCTTATATGATCAAAATTAATACCTTATTAATATCTTTTGTTTTTTTCTGTAACAGTTATTTCCAGACAGGCCCCAGTCTCCGCAATAACACAATGAGACTTCCTTTGTAGCAAGAAAGATTTAATCAAAATTCATCCACATAGTGATAAATGGTATAGGCAGTACCTTACCCTGAGAGTCCTCCACCCCCTACCAAAAGTAGAGAGATGAATTTCTTCATCTTTTCCCCCAGGCCAAGACAGATCCTCACAATTACTTAGTTTGACTCCTTTTAATGTTCTTTTTGTTCTTTTATACCTTTGTACTACCTGTTTGGACTATTATATTGCATTGCATTGTGGCTATTGTATGTATCATTTCACTAATTCTACCTTGTTTCACTTTATGTAGTTCTTAATATGGCTGCAAATTCCTAATATTTGTCAAGGATTATGACAGAAATAATATTTCATTACATTCATGTACTGCAAATTGTTCAGGCATTCCCCTATTGATGGACATCTACTCTGTTTCCAATTTTTTTTTTTTTGCTACCACAAGTGCTACTATTGAATACGTTGGCCAAAATGGGGTCTTGGATCATATACCCTATGGACTTCTCTGTGTCAAAAGCTAACGATGATTTAGTGAGTTTTCTGACATAATATTAGATTGCTTTCCAGAATAGCTAGACTAATTCATAGCTCCACCATCAGTATATTAGTGTTATATGTAATAGATCTCACAGCCCTTCCCACATTAATTATTTCTAACTTTTCTTATCTTTTCTAATTTCATGGGTGTTAAAATATCCTACTGTTTTAATTTGTATTTCTTTTATTAAGTTTAGTGCATTACAAATTGTCTTTATTTTCTTTTTTTATCACTAAAGTAGTCATTTGTTAGAGGTTTGAATGGAACTTTGGCCATCAATTTTTAAACAATCCTGACCTAGTAAGTTTTCATTCCTCCTTGTTAAGGATCAGCCCCTTGCTGCACTCTTGACTTGAGGGCCATGTGTTAATCCTCAGTCCAGGAATCTTTTTTTTTTTTTGGCTTTTTTTGGAGGGGGAAGGTAGGGCAATTGGGATTAAATGACTTGCTCAAAGTCACACAGCTAGTTTTTTTGTGTTAAGTTTTTGTGTCTGAGGCCAGATTTGAAGTCGGGTCTTCCTGACTTCAGGGCCTGTGCTCTATTCACTGTACCACCTAGCTGTCCCAGTTCAGGAATCTTTGATGTTCTTTGAGAAGGCTAGGGCCCAGAATCCTGCAACTCAAAGAGGCAGTTTTCCTTTCCACAGTTGCCATCTTGAAGGTTGAGGGACTGTGCATTGTGATGACCACCTTTTGAGATATATTGGCAAAAGCATATTGGATCACAATATTATTTCTCCTCCCCACCCCATCCATTCTATACTTCAATGAAAGGTTCCTGAGCAGACTGGGTTGGGAAGGGGAAAGGGATATACTTTGGTACAGGCTTTCTTTTCACAACTAAGGATCCAAGTTTACTTTTAGTTCTGTTGTGGCAGAATTGCCCTAAGACTCTCTTTATAGACCCAGTAAAAAGGAGTGACGTGGATCCACAATAGCCTGAATCAGTTATAGACTTAGAGGTAGAAAAGACTTTGGGGGTCCACTAGTCCAGTCCCCTAATTTTAGAGATGAGAAACTGAGACTTAAAGAGAAAGTCACACTGGCAGTAAATGAAAGTCTGAAGATTTGAACCCATATCCTAAAACATTCTCCAGTCATGGGACTTAACCATATATTCTCAAAAATGAGATGTCAATGAGAAAAAAGGAGAAATGTCTGGAGAAGTCCTACCCAATAGGATGCCAATGGTCAATTTTACCTCTACCCTCCACAAGTAAGCTTACTTCTTCTAAATCCTACCAAATGAGTCTTATACAAAATGACTAATATAGAAATGTTGTACATGATTGCACATATATAACCTATATCTGATTACTTTCCATCCCAGAGAGGAAGGGATAGAATTTGGAAATCAAACTTCAAAAAATCAAAATGTTAAAAACTTATTTTAAAATGCAATTGGGGAAGAAATAAAATATTATATATCAAAAACTTATTTTAAAATGCAATTGGGGAAGAAATAAAATATTATGTATCAAGAAAAAAATTGATCAGATCCCTTTGATCAGTCCTCTACAAATGTACCATGGGATTAAAGAAAGGCTGTCTTTGTCTACGGCATGCTAAACTTGGAGTTAGGAAGACCAGGTTCAAATTCTGCTTTTGGTCCTGTTAGATGTGTGGTAATGGGTAAGTCATTTGATATCTGTGAGATTCGAAGAAGCTCTATGATTATATGTTATAGACTATTAGAGTTGACTAGGATTGCAAAGAATTAGAAATTGAGTGTTTATAATACAGTACCCATCATAGTCACCCTCATAGGCCTGTCCCTCTCCACCACCTTAGCTAAAAGGAGTTTGGTGACAAACTGCGGGAATCTCATTCAGCAGTCTTTGTTTCAAATATCAGGTCCTGGCCTAGTCATTTTGCTTTTTCTCCTCATGTACATATGTACTTTTATCACTAGGCCTATAAAGGGCACATAGAGAAATGAAAATATTACTCCCCAGGAGGAACAACTATACTTTCACACTTGACAAAAGCAACCCGATTTATGAGAAGTGTTTTTCATTGGACTTGGCAAGAAGATGAAAGTTTTTCTCTAATCCATTGAAGTTCTTTAAAAAAAGAAAAGAAAAAGATAAATGAGTTGACTCAACCTCAACTTGATTTGCCTGGGAACCAACAGACTGGTGCTGAAGGGCTTCTGGTCCCAGCTGGAAAGCTGAGATAGCAGCTAGGAATGCTTCATGTTGCCAAGAATGTCAGAAATTGCTTCTCAGCCCTGAAAAACAGCAGCAGGTTTCAGTGCTACCTTTGACAAGCCACTCTGGAAAAGGATGGGTGGCAGGTGAAAGAGAAAGAAACAGAAAAGCTTTTGCAAAAATTCTCCCCATGTTGTCAGTTCTTGAGACATCCTATTTTTAAGGGGCACAGATGAGGGAGGAAGTAAAACACTGATAAGAGAGAAGGAGCAGAGACTTGTACCTTCCTTTTTCAAGAAGGGTGACCAATAACCCCTCCCCCTGCCTGCCCCTTGTAGGAATTTTCCTAGAATTCATTGGTTCCTAGAAGATGCCATCTCACTGATGAAGAGTTGTGGGCTCAGTTTCTTTTGACACATCAAGTGAATTAAAGAATTAGAGGTTTGCTAAGCATCACTCATTTTTACACAGACCCAAAAGAGTTGGGGCTTCTGTTCATTCCAGCTGCTGGGGTAGTCTGACTGACCAGTCCTGAAAGTACTGTTGCTACAAATGGAGACATGTTGCATGCTGGCCCTGGGATTGTCACTTTTCCTATGATTCTACAAACCATTTGAGAAAGTCAGTCTGATTAATTTGTACTCATAACTCACACTGTGCTGTGATGCCAACCCACTCACATATGCCAGCTGAATCACTCAGTGAGTTTTGGGTCAGCTTGTTTTTCCTCTTCTCCTCTGGGGTTCTTTTCCCCTGTGTGGATGTTACTGGGAGCTCAGAACCATGCTGGTTAGATGCTGCCTGTGGAAAGAACATTGGGTTCAGAATCAGAGAATCTGGATTTGCAACTCCAAGATCTCCTGTTTATTGCCTATGTGTATTTGGACAAGTCGCTTTAGCCTTTTTCCTCATCTATAAAGCTAGGGGAGGGAAGGACTATATTACTCATATGATGCCTTTTGGCTCTAAATCTATGATCTGTATCTGTCAGGGATATTTCATACTAGCCACTCTGTGGGGACCATTACTTCAGACAGTACATACTCATTTTGGAGGCTTGGAGCATCCCTGTGGCATCCCTGTCTCCATCAAGCCTCTGGACCTATTCTTACCAAATCCTCCAAGGTTCCATACCTAACATGTACCTCATGATGCCTGGAGTCTTGCTCCAGAACACAGCCTTCCACTCTGATTCAGTGACTCACACTTCCCTGCCTGCTCAGAGGTACATAACTCATCATTGCACTTCTACATAGTACTTCATTTGAACTGACCATTCTCTGTTCTCTAATTTATCCCATAAATGCAGGACCCACTTTATAACCATACCTTTTCCACAGGTTCTGAGAATCAGGAAAATTCCTGACATTTTTTGATAGGCAGTTAGATGCACCGAGGGTAGAGTAACGGATTTGATATTGAGGAAGACCAGAGTTCAAATCTTGCCTCAGATAATTTTTGCTGTGTGACCCTAGACAAATAACTTAACCTCTTTCAGCCTCAGTTTTCTCATCTGTTAAATGAAAATAATAACAGTACTGACCCATAGGGGTTACTGTGAGGGTCAAATTAGGCAACATATGTAAAACACATTGTAAACCTTAAAATGTTGTGTAATTTCTAGTTATCATTGTTGTAGATACTAATATCTAATATTACAGGCCATAATGTGAACGCTTGCTGAGTCCTCTTCTGAACAACTACCAGCTTTCTCTCCAAAGGCTGTCCCCTTACTTTGTTAACTGTATGTTTTGTAACGAAGTGCCAGTATTCACTGACCTGAAGGTATTCGCATCTTTGAAGCTTGCAGATTCATTGGTCCCTGACCATCTCAGCTACGCAATAGCTAATTTGCTTCCAAGTTATTGGCACAATTAACAAAGCGGAGTTTGAACTTTGCCTTTTAGACCAAACCTATGACTTTTCATATCACTGGGAGAGCAAAATTTTCCTATGGCATAGTAGAAAAAGTACTGGACTTGAAGTCAAATTCTGCCTCAGACACTTACTAGCTACGTGACCTTGGATAAGTCACTTAATTTCTATTTGCCTCAACTTCCCCACCTTTAAAATGGGGGTGATGACACCTCCCTCCTTAGGGTTGTTAAGAGGATCAGATGAGATAATATTTGTAAAGCACTTTTCAAACCTAAAAGCAACACACACATTCTATTATAATTATTAAATGAGCTATTTGAAGGCCTTTCCAGCTCTTATATCCTGTCATCCTATCAGCCAAAGCCAGCATTTGTCTGGTCTCTGATAGGCCCATGACTGGTTACAGCCTAAACAAGGTTGAATAGTCCTAATGCAGAAGTCTATTTTTTAGGAAAGCTTGTTTCCCTGCTAGGTTGGAAGCACTTTGATGCCAGGGGGTCCTTGCATTGTACCTAGTGCTTAGCTTGTCTGTATACAGTAGGTACTTAATAATGACACATTAAATGCTTTGTATTCCTTCTGCTCTATGACTTTGCTCTTAGCTGCAATAGGGCTGTTTGGAAACCAATAGTAAGGACTTGTTTAGAAAGCCCTGTAACTAGGAAACTCAAAGTCATCAGTTAGTTTGGCTTTTAGCTGCCTACTCTTCCAAATTCGATCCATTGAATTAAGAGAGAAGTCAAGGATTCCTCAGTTTTCCTTTCTCTCTTGTAACTCTTGTGAATTGCTTAGATGATGTTTAGTAAAATCTTGTTAAAAGAGCTCCTGGTATTGGTTTGCACTAAAGTACTCCTTGGACTCTGCTTCAAAATCTTTTTTCTCCAAGGAGAGATACTAATTCTTTTTGAGTAAAAAAAAAAAATAATGACTTGGGGTGGCTAGGTGGTGCAGTGATAGAGCACTGGCCCTGGAGTCAAGAGGACCTGAGTTCAAATCCGACCTCAGACACTTAACACTTACTAGCTGTGTGACCTTGAGCAAGTCACTTGACCTCAATTGCCATGCCCTTCCCCCCTCCAAAAGAGTAAAAAAAAACCCAAATTAAAGAAATTAGTAGAGGGGCCAGGAGGAGAGAGAGAGAGAGAGAGAAGAGAGAGAGGGACAGAGGGACAGAGAGACAGAGATTAAAAGATTAAAAGGAGCAGGTGCCAGTGCCAGGAAAAGGAAATTGAAGCAGGAACAATGGAGGCAAGCCATATCTCTATCTTTCTTTCATCTTTGGTAACTTTGGAGTCTTGGGTTCTATATCGACAATTTTAGAATTCAATAAAACTTAACCTAAGACTTCATTAAGAGAGGCATGATGCCTATAGTTTAGGGTTGTGATTGTCCTGCCAAACTATACTCGGTTAGATCACAGAGACAGTATTGTACTCAGTTCTGGTCACTGAATTTCAGAAAATATATTAATAAACTTAGTGTCCAGAAAAAGGTGAGCAGAATGTTTGCTTCTTAGGGTCAAGGATTATTACTTTTTGTCATTGTAGCAATTTCCTGCTCTAATTTACCCAGTGTGTCCCCTGTAAGAGGCTGAGGTCAATCTAGGTTCAAGGCACTTGGGGAGAGGGGTATCATCTCTCTGTCTGTCTCTCCTCCCTCTCTTTCCCTACTCTTCCTCCCTCCCTTCCCCCCTCTCTCCACACACACACACACACACACACACACACACCCACACACACCCACTCACACCCACTCACACCCACTCACACCCACTCACACCCACTCTCCCTCACACCCACTCTCTCTCACACCCACTCTCTCTCACACACACTCATACTCACACACTCGCTCACACTCTCACATTCACTCTCTCACTCTCTCACTCTCTCTCACTCTCACTCTTTCTGTCTGTCTGTCTGTCTCTCTTTTTCTCTCTCTCAGCCTACAATCAAACTGAACGAGGGCGTGAAACACATGGAAACAATTGGGAATAACAGATAGTAGCATCTAGCTATGTGTTACAGAAAGTCAGTGGTTTGTTAGTGGCAGGCACTGTGTGGCTACTGAATGAGAAATTATGAAAAATATGTGTATATACACATGTATACATATATCTATACTTACAGATTTATCATTATATCCTATCTATTATCTATTTATCTATGTATCTATCAATCTACGCATCCATCTATCATGGGTACAATGAGCTGCCTTACATCGTCTCCCCAGTGCCACAGTACTTTGCATTCAGTGGGAACTTATGTTTGATGAATTGAATCTGTTGTCGAATTTCTACTTTACCACATTTTTATTGCACTTTTGTAGACCAATAAAGCATAAATCAGCTCCAGATGTATAAGAGGAAAAGACAAGGGAAATATTCTGAACTATTTAAATCTCATCTGAGTCCATATATTGAATTTTTATGATAAAAAAAATCTTGGCCTCATGTTGATGCTGAACTTTAATTTTATATGTCCTGGGTATCTGAATATTTCTAAATCCACCATTTTCCAGGTGATACAACAGGTTTAGAGAGGTTAAACAATTTGCCCAAAGACACGCAAAGTAAGTTAGTGGATAAAGCCAGATCTAGGACTCAAGTGCAGTCTTTCCCTATGCTTCTATACTACTATATCAAGCCAATCAACATGTATTAGTTTAGATCTTGCTACATACTAAGAGAAGTGGCTAGTGGATAGTGTGTGGGACCTAGAGTTAGGAAGACTCATTTTCCTGAGTTCAAGACACTTACTAGCTCTGTGACCCTGAGCAAGTCAGTTTCCTCATCTGTAAAATGAACTGGAGAAGGAATGAACTTGAGAAGAAAATCCCAAATAGGGGCATGAAGTCAGACAGGACTTACAACTTCTGAACAAGACATACCCAGAACTGTGCTGGACCCTGTGGGTGATAAAATAGCTGTTTGCCCCCCAACTAGCTTACAACCAAACAGGGTAACGGGGACACATGAAACAATGAAAACACTTAGGAATAACCGAAGGCAGTATCCAGCTAAGTACTAAAGAAAGCCAGTGGTTTGTTGGTGGCAAGCGCTGTGTGGAAGGATGTAGGAGGAGAAATCAGAACTAAGGGGAAAAGGATCATACAGAAGTTTGATGCAGGAGTGAACCAGGCAACAAAGTCAGAGGCAGGGAAACTGTTAATTGTCAAGTGGGATAAAACTTGAAGGAATAGGGAGATTTCAAGTCTCGTATACAGAGAGAGCCAAGAAACAAAGATAATCAGGCTGAGCAGTGGTTATCAGGTATGAGAGCAAGGGAAGAGCAAAATACCGAGCCAAAGCTTTGTACACAAATGACTCCCTACATGTGTCATCAAAAAATAGGGAACTGGTCTCAAAGTATAGCTAGACCTGAGTCACAAATGGCCACAGGTAGGGTAATGGGCTGTCTGGCATAGTAAATGAAGGATTCAAGTACAGGCTAGTTCTTTTTTTAAAAACTTATTTATTTCCTTCTTTATATCACTCATTTCCACAAGATGTTGAGTTACAAATTTTCTTTCCATCTTTCCCCTTCCCATCACCTCAAAACAGCCATCCCGTATAGCCCTTCCCCTGATCTGCACTCTCCTATGTCCTCCCGCATTGCCCCTCTGACTTTCTGGTAGGGCAGGATGGGTCTCCCTACCTCAGTGCCTGTATATCTTAATTCCCAGTTGTATACAGTTAATAATAATAATAATAACATATATATGTATATATATTTTAAACATTTGAGTATAGAACTTTAAATTCTAGATTCTTTCCCTTCCTCCCTTGTCACCTACCCCCACTGGTAAGACAAGCAATTCCATACAGGCTGTACATGTGTAGTTACACAGAACATCTCCACAATGGACATATTGTGAGAGACTTATTATATGTCCCTTCTTCCTATCCCAATCCCTGCCCCCCTTGTTCTGTTCTCTACCCTGTCCCTTTACAGAGGTGTGTACTTCCAGCA
>CM053598.1:103122388-103149348 GCA_028646575.1 Pseudocheirus occidentalis | reverse complement strand
ATTGCTTCCTCTTGTCAGCCTATAATATTTTCTCCTTGATCTGGGGACTCTGGAACCTGGCAATAATATTCCTAAGAGTTTTCTTTTGGGGATCTTTTTCAAGAAGTGATTGGTGAATTCTTTCAAGTTCTATTTTGACCTCTGGTTCTAAAATATCAGGGCAATTTTCCTGGAGAATTTCTTGAAGGATGCTTTCTAGGTTCTTTTTTTGATCATGGCTTTCACGTAGTCCAATAATTTTTAAATGACCTCTCCTGGATCTATTTTCCAGGTCAGTGGTTTTTTCAAAGAGATATTTCACAGTGCCTTCTATTTTTTCATTTGTTTAGATCTGTGTAATAGCATCTTGATTTTTCATAAAGTTATTTGCTTCCATTTGCTCCATTCTAATTCTGAAGAAATTATTCTCTTCAGAAAGCTTTTGAGATTCTTTTTCCATCTGGCAAATTTGACTTTTTAAGGCATTCTTTTCCTCATTGGCTTTTTGGGCCTCTTTTTCCATTTGAGTTAGTATATTTTTAAGGTGTTATTTTCTTCAGTCAGGTTGTTGACTCTCATGATTTTCTTACATCATTCTCATTTTTCTTCCCAATTTTTCCTCCACTTCTCTTACTTGGTTTTCAAAATCCGTCTTAAGCTGATCTATGGCTTGTAGGCAGTCTTCATGTTTCTTGAAAGCTTTTGGTGGGGGAGTTCTGACTGTGTTGTCTTCCTCCCATTCCATGCTTTGATCCTTTTTGTCCCAAAAAAAGGATACTAGAATTTGGTTGCTGTTTTTACTTTGCTTCCTTTGCCTCCTCATGTTGCCAGGGAATTATTTGATTTTTAGCTCTGTGGAACTCTGTTTCCAGAGGGGAAAGCTCTGTCCCAAATATCTGGAGTTTTCACAGCTGCCAGAGGTATTAGGGGACTGCTGTAGTTCCCACTAGCTTTGGCTCACTGAAAACACACCCCAGGACCACCACCCAAGACCATGATCCGGATCCAGGCCACTCAACACAAGAGTGTTTGGCTCTCCTGCAGTCTGCAGGCCAGGAACTCTGAAGAAGCCAGGTGGAAGCTGCTGCACAGCCTTTGCTTCTGCTGCTTCTTTGCCCTGGATGCAGTTAGGTTGAACTGCTTTTCTCCCCCAAATTTAGCTGAGTTCCACTGACCTTTGACTTAGTCCTCATATCTTATGGCTTGATAAGTCTGAAAATTGCCACAGCTGCCACTGGTCCACTCTCCTGAAGGCTCCAGCTGCGGCTCCTCCTGAATGCCCTGGGGCCAAGCCAAGGCTGGGCTGGTTTTGGCTCCCAGGGTGCTGTATTGAGCCCTTCCTGCAGAGCTGCCTTCAGTGGGAGGTGTATTTTTGTGAGTTTTGGAGCCCTAAAATTTGTTTAGAGCCATATTTTATGGGTATTTGAGGTGGCTATGTGGGAGCTACGGAACCTTGTTGCTTCTATGCTGCCCTTGGCTCTGCCTCTCCAGGCTAGTTCTTAGTGGAAGGGAAAAATCAACATCAGTTACTATAGTTGGACAAAGTTTCACAGAATTGCTAGGATCTGAGCTGGGTTTTGAGAGAAGCGTAGGATTTGGATATGCAAAGAATATAGGGAAGGCATGTTGGTTATTAGAGAACAGCATAAGCAAAGGAATTGGGACAGAAATAAGCATGGTGTTTTTAGGTGACAGTGAACAGAGTAACTGGACAAGAGTGGACAATGTGATGGAGAGTAGGGAAAACCTTGTCTGTGTGTTAATTCTAATCCAACATGGGGCTGCAATGCATGAAGCAGATTCTTCTAATTCAGAGAAGAGAGAGAAGGGAATAACTACTGCTGATGTGATTCATGAGCTCAGTTTGACTGCCTTATTAATGTCTAATACATAGAGCTATGCAGCTATAAACTTAGTTCAGGACTCCTATGCAGTAATTATAGGGGCGTCTCTGTTTCCATATCGTTATAATATTTATCACCACAAGCCTTATACTATTTGGTATACTATCCTGTTGTAGGAGTTATGTGGAATGGAAAAAAATCCTTTCATTTTAAAAGATTTACTCAGAAGAAAACTTTTATGGTTTTAAATGTTTCAATACTCTGGGGTTCTGTAATTTTATTGATGTGGCTTCCCCTCCCCTCCCACTGATATTGATTGCCACTTTTTGATTACATAGTAAGTGGGTTTTGAGAGATTTTTTGAAATAAATTTATTTTAAAAAAATGAATAGAGATCTATTTCCTCTTCCCCTCACCCCTAACAATGTTTAGAAAAACAAAACCAAAATGGTTTACTTATAACAAATATGCTTAGTGAAGCAGGGAAAACAAATTCCCTCATTGATTACATTCCTCCCCCCCCACCACCAAAAAAAAGCTGTGTCTGAAAAATTGAATACCCAGCGGCCAAACTTCTCCTAAGATTCTTTGAACTTAGTAGGCCAGCCCTCAGATGACAGATAGACTTTCCATAATTGGTTCCATACTCAACAGTTTTCTATTTTGATGAAATCTACCTGAACTTATGCTTTCCTGATATAGCTGTAAGCACCCTAGGTCATTCTCATGCGATGATGGAGTATGGTCATGAGTGATGGATGGTTTAAAATAGAAAATAATTAGTCATATTAAAATTACATTTCCACAGAGCTTAACAATCATCAAATGACTAATGATCTTGCAACAAAATGTGTTAGGTTTTTTACCCATAGCTTTGCAATAATGTAGTTATTACAGTGAAGTGGCATTTGACATTAAAATTGGTCAGATGTCTAGAAAAATCTAATTTACTGAAAAGGATGCTACCAACAAGTATTAAGTGTCATCTCTGTATCAGATATTATGTTAGATTATAGGGATACAAAGAAAGGCAAAAACAATTCTTGCCTTTAAGGGGCTCACATTCTAAAGGGGGAGACCTCATGCAAATGGCTATGAATGAACAAGACACAGATGAGATAAATTGGAGATAATTATCAAATGAATGCTGATCCAGGTGGAACTAGAAAGATCTCTTGCAGAAGGTGAGATTTCAGCTGGGATGGGAAGGAATTCAGGGAAACCAGTAGATGAAGAAGAAGAGAGGTGGCATTCTAAGAATGGGGGACAGTTAGTGAAAAATTCAGTCAGGAGATTAAATATTTTGTATCAGGAAAGTCAGTGTTGTTGGATGGCAGATGATATGGAAGGGAATAAAATATTAAAACTAGGAAAGGGGCAAATAATGAAGAGATTAAAAGCAAAACAAAAGACTTTTCCACTGGATTCTGGAGGGAATAGGGAGCCAGTGGGATTTATTAAATAGGAAGGTAACATAATCAGCCCTGTGCTTTACTTATCACTTTAACAACTGAATAGGAAATGAACTATAGTGTAGAGATGCTTAAAGAAGGAAGACCTATTTTTTTGTCTTTTTAAAAAAATATTTTATTTTTAATTCAAAGAACAAATCAAGTACTTTTGTAAAACAGTACAATAAAAAAGATGATTGCAATCTACTGTATACAACTTGCTATTCCCTCCAAATCTAAAAGTCATATAAATTCCATTTTTCTCTTTCTTTCTTCCCCCCACTCCAGTCTAGAGAAGATAACTGCTATTAGAGGTGTATGTACACACACACACACACATACACACACACACACTTAAAATTATTCTCTACATCTATATCAGTTCTACTTTTGGACACAAACAATATCTTTATAGGTGTATATATGAATATATATGCTTTATACAAATATATAAATATTTCTTTGTATATGACATTTATTTTAGTTCAAGGGTGAGGTGGTGAGGGCCTGCACCAGGATTGTGGCAGTGTCAGAAGAAAGAAGGGAATATAAATGAGAGATATTGTGAAGGTAGAATCTATAAGACTTGGCAATAGATTCAACGTGGAGAGCGAAAGGGAAGAAGTCCAGGATGACGCCTAGATTTCAAGCTGAGGTGACTGAATAGTGCCACTCTCTGCAGCAGTAGGAAAGTTAGAAAGAATCAGGGTTTTGGAGGAAGACTAATTAGTTCAGTTTTGGATGTGTTGAGCTTAAGATGTCTACAAAATCACTTTAAGTTGTTCAATAGTTGGAGATGTGGGAATGGAGGTTAGGAGACAGGCTAGGCTGTATGTATAAACAGATGTGAGAATCATCTGCATAGATGTGACGATTGACTCCATGTTAGGTCTCTGATACCTCACGTGGGGAGGAGACTCCTAAAGAGGGTCGTTGATACTCCACATGAGATGGACGGGTTGAACCGGTCCTCAGCTAACAGGAGTGCACGCGGTCGATCACCTGGAGGCAGACTGCAAAGGCTGCACCTGCTTACAATAAGCAGGATAATCTCTCCGCCTTCAGGGTGAGACACATTGGCTTGCTGTGGCGAGGGCATGGCCAGGGGAGGGGCCCTAAGAGGCCCTGGAGAAAGGACTTAAAGAGAGGCTACTCAGAGGCAGGGGCAGTTCGGTGGAACCAGGCCAGTCCAGTCCAGCCACACTAAGACAGAGGATGAACTCTCAATAAAAGCTAGAAGCAAGTCCTGTGTCCTGAGTTTTTCTGTGCAGCTGTTTCTCCCGAAGTAAGCGGAAGCCAGGAGCTGGGGATGCCCGAGGCCTGTTGAGGTGGGTATAGGTAAGCCCTATACATCCTGACCCAAAAAGATAACCCTCACCTGAATAAAAAACCAGTGACAACTCTATGAGATCTGATGAGATCACCAAGCAAAATAATATAGAGGGAGAAAAGAAGAGGGCCCAGGACAGAGCCATTGGAGATACATGGCTAGCAAGCAGAACCTGGATATGAATCTAGCAAACTGAGGAATGATTAAAGAGAGAAAAAACCTAGGGAGGAAAGAATATTAAGAAGAAGGTAGGGTGATCAATAGTGTCAAAGGCTCCAGAGAGGCCCAAGAGGTTGAGGATTGAGGGGAAAAACCCAATAACATTATATTTTGCAACTAGGGGGTCATCAGTAACTTAGGAGAAAGAATTTTATTTTGAATAATGAAGTCAGAAATCAGAATGCAGAGTTAAGAATGAGAGAGAAAGATTTGGAGACACCTATTGTAGAAGACTTTGTCAAGGTATTTGGCCATAAAAAGAGTGAGTCATATAGGATGTAAATGGACAGGCAAAATGAAAAAAAATTGAGGATGAGGAAGACATGGATGTGTTCATAGGCATCAGGGAAATAATCATAAATAAGAAGACCAAATATTAGTGAGAGAGGGGCAATGAGACGATAGAAGGGACCATCTGCTAGAGGATATGAGATGGAATGGGATCACTTATGGATATAAGAGGGGCTTGCTTTGGTAAATAGAAGAGCAATATCTTTATGTGAGATATGAGTGAAGGAAGAGATAGTGGGGAGAAACATCTGGGTGATGTGAGATGAGGAGAAGAGAAGAGAGAACTTTTGGCAAGTGGTCTCAATTTATTTTTTATAAAAATATGAGGCAAGGTTCTCAGCAGAGAGTGTGGGGAGAGAAGGAGTCATGGAAAGTTTGATGAGAAATATTTGAAAAAACATTGTGGTGAATAGGATACTGAAAGGAAGACTTTTCATTTTGTTTGGGGATCAAATTGCTTTTGCCTTTCCTTAATGGAGTTTTTCATTATTTGACTGTATAACATATTCCCTTTGTGACTCTAAGTAATATTCTCATAATCTACTTGAATGAAAAGATTCACACCTTCAGATGACCTCCCTTGATTTGCCCCTTCTCTGACAAATGCATTCCTCTGTATCCATTCTCTCCTCTTTCCCAGAAGCCTCAAAGAAAATAGCACCCTCCTAGATTATTGTTTTAAAACATTTTTATTTCTTTATTACCCAATTATGTATAATAATATTTCTCAACATTCATCTGAAACATTTTTGAGATCCAAATTCCCTCTCTTCCTCCTAAACCTTTCCTACCCCTTGAGAAGGCAAGCAATATTACATCAATTCCACATGTGAAGTCATGCAAAATATATTTCCATATTGGTCACGTTGCAAAAGAAAACACATACTTATAAGGTGATAGAATTGTTGAAGTGTAAAATAGATAATTCTGATTATTTTTAATTAAAATTTTCTTGAATAAATGAAACCGATGTAGCGAAGAATAGAAGGAATGCAGAAAATTGAGGAAAAAACTTTCATAGATAATGTCTTAGATAAGATGTGATTGGGTTGGAATATTGCTGTGATGTAGGAAATGATGAACTGATTCATTTAGAAAAAACATGGAAAGATTTGTATGTATGAAGGAAGATGTATCCACTTTCAGAGAAACAGATGACAAGTAGAAAGAAACATAGTATGGTTTTACATGTATGTGAGTGAGTGTATACATGTATATAGATGTCTATGTATGTATGTATGTATCTATCTGTCTACACACACACACATATATGTATATACATACATATATATTTATTTATATATATGCGTAATTATAGCCTTTTTTAGGGTGGTGATGGTGGAAGGGAGAGAAAAATAAAGTAAAAAATGCACAGTGGAGAACAAAAGAACCTACAGGGAAACAAAGAAAAACAGGGCAGCTTTGAAAACATTGTGCAGTATTATGTAGGTTTTTTCCAAAATGGAAATTTGTTGTTTTAATTCATAAAAAGAATCCTCTCGTATTCTGTTGTGCACTTGGCATTTTTTCTTGTTTTGTATTTAAGTTTAAAATAAATTTGAAAATTTATGAAACTAGAAAAAATAAACACAAAACAAAAATAAAGAGATTAAAAAACGTATGGTTCAATGTGCTCTCATAGCATATAATTTTTTCATCTGGAGATGGATAATATTTTTCATCATGGGTCCTGTAGAATTGTGTAGGATGATTGTCTTGGTAAGAGTAATTAAGTGTTTCACAGTTGATCATCCTTACAATGTTATCACTGTGTATGATGTTCACCTCACTTCAGTTTCAATCAATTTATGTAATTCTTCACAGACTTTTCTGCTCATCACTTTGTATAACAGAATAATGTTCCATCAAAATAATATACCACAACTTGTTTAGCCATTTCCTAATTGATGGGCATTTCCCCAGTTTCTAATTCTTTGTCACCCCAACAAGAGATGCTATAAATATTTTTGTACAAATAGGTCCTTTTCCATTTTCTTGTTCCCTTTGGGATGCAGAGTTAGTGGTGGTATTACTGAGTCAAAGGACATACACAATTTTGTTACCCTTTGAGTATAGTTCTAAATTGTTCTTCAAAATGGTAAGACTATTTCACTACTCCATCAACAATGCATTAGTGTTCCAATTTTTCTACCTCCCCTCCAGCATTTGTCATTTTTCTATATTGTTATGTTAGCCAATGTGTTAGGTTTGAGGTGGTACTTCAGAGTTGTTTTAATTTGCATTTCTTTAAACCAACCATTAATGACTTAGAGCATTTTGAAATTTTAAATTAATTACACTTGTAATTTTTAGTTGTATTAATAAATAGTCACTAATTTTATTTAATTATTAATTTTATTAATAACTTTGATTTCTTCTTCTGAAAACTGCCTATTCATAAACTTTAGTAACTGGGGAATGGCTATTCTTATAAATTTGGTTCCGTTCCCTATATATTTAAGAAATAAGGCCTTTATCAGAGAAACTGACTATACGTTTTCCCCTCAGTTTCCTGTTTTATTTTTAATTTTGGCTGCATTAGTTTTGTTTGTGCAAAACCTTTGCTCATGCGTTCAAAATTACCCATTTTCTTTACTGTGATCCTTTCTATCTCTTGTTTGGTTTTAAACTCTTTCTTTATGCAGAAATCTGACAGGTACATTTTCCTAATGCTCCCCTAGTTCACTTATGATATCATCCTTTAGGTCTAAACAATTTATTAATTTTGAACTTATCTTCATATATGGTATGAAATATTGATCTGTGTCTAGTTTCTGCTAAACTATTTTTCTTCTAAACTTCTAGACTACTAAACTAGTTTTCCCAGCAAATTTTCTCAAATAATGAGTTGTTTTCTAAAGCTTCTGTTTTGGGGTTCATCAAATAGTAGATTACTATGGTCATTCACTTCTCTGTTGTGTACCTAATCTATTGCACTGATTCACTTTTCTATTTTCTTAGTCAGTATGAGATTGTTTTGATGATTACCTCCTTTGTAATATAGTTTCAAAACTAATACAATTGTGCTGCTTTCCTTCACATTTTAAAAACTGATTTCTTGATATTCTTGACCTGTTCTTCCAGATGATTTTTAACATTAATTTTTCTAGCTCTAAAAAATAATTCTTCAGCAATTTGATTGGTATGCCACTGAAAAATGTAAATTAACAATTAGGATTGACATTTTTATTGTCTTGGCTTAGCCTAACCACAAGCATTTAACGTTTCTCCAATTGTTTAGCTCTGTCTTCATTTGTGTAGTGTTTTATAACTGATTTTATAGTCTCTGAATTTGTCTTGGCAGGTAGACTTATAAGTATTTTTATATTGTCTGTAGTTATTTTAGATATCACTTACTACTAGGCTTTTTTAGTAGCATATAGAGATGCTAATAATTTATGTGATTTTTTTATCCTGTAGCATTGCTAAAGTTAATTGTTTCAACTACTTTTTTTTCTTCATTCTCTATGGTTCTCTAAGTTTACCATTATATCATATGCAAAGGGTGATAGTTTTGCTTCTTCATGGTCTATTTTTATTCCTTCAAATTCTTTTTCTTGTCATTGCTATAGCTAGCATTTTTATGCAATTCTGAATAATGGTGGTAATAATGGACATCCTTGCTTCAGCCTTGATCTTGGGAAGGTTTATAGCTTGTCCTCATTACAGATAATGCTTGCTGATGGTTTTAGATAGGTACTACTTATCATTTTAAGAAAGACTTAAGCTACTCCTATGCTTTCTAGTGGGTTTAATAGAAATGGATGTTATATTTTGTCAGAGTCTTTTACTGCATTTTTTGTTGTTTTTTAATAAGGTCAATTATACTTACAGTTTTTCTAATATTGAACTATATTGCTCATAACCAATCCTGCATTCCTGGTGTGAATCCTATCTGGTCAAAGTGTATAATCTTTGTAATATAATGCATTGTTAGCATTTCATATAAAGTTTATGCATCAATATTCATTAAGGGAATTAGTCTATAGTTTTATTTGTCTGTTTTTGTTCTCCCTGGGTTAGGCATCAAAACTACATTTGTGTCATCAAAGGAGTTTGGTAGGACTCCTAGCCAATTTTTTTTCAAACAGTATATATAGTGTTGTAAATAATTATTCCTTACATGTTTGGTAGATTTCACTTGTAAATCCATCTGGTTATGGAGATTATTTTTCCTCAGGGAGCTCACTGATGCCTTATTTAATTTCTTTTTCTAAGATAGAGCTATTTAAGTATTCTATTTCCTGATAATCTGGGCAGTTTATATTTTTGTAAATATTAATTCATTTCACCTAGATTATCAGTTTTAATGACATATAAATGGACAAAATAATTCCTAACTACTTTAATATAATCTTCATTGGTGGCTTATTCACCGTTTCATCTCTTTATACTGGTAATTTGGTTTTCTGTTTTTTTAAAAAATGAAATTGACCAATGGTTTATCTATTTTATTGTTTATTTTTCATAAAACCAGATTCTAATTTTATTTATTACTTCAATGTTTGTTTTTTCTTCTTGCTTTCAATTTTTAAAATGCTTTGGTTTTTAGGTTTTCTATTTTATTTTTAAATTAGGGATTTTTAATTTGTTCTTTTCCCAGTTTCTTTAGTTACACACTTAATTCATTGATCTCTTCTTTCTTTCATTGATGTACACATTTAGACATATACATTTTCCCTTAAGTACTTCTTTGGTTGCTTCCAAAATTTTTAGTATGTTTTTTCATGGTTGACATTCTCTTTAATAAAATTATTGATTATTTCTATGATTTATTCTTTGAACCATTCATTCTTTAGAATTAGGTTATATAACTTCCAATTAATTTTTAATCTCTGCTTCTATGGCCCTTCACTGAATATAATTTTTACTATATTATAGTCCAAAATGGATGCATCTAATATTTCTTTTTCTTCTTACATTTGGTTGTCAGGTCTTTATACCTAATACTTGGTCACTTTTTGGGAAGGTGCCATGTATGGTTGAGAAAAAATATATGCTCTTTTTTATTCCCCTTTAATTTTCTCCAGAGGCCTATCATAGCTAACTTTTCTATGATTCTATTCATCTCAATAACTTATTTCTTATTTGTTTTATGGTTAGGTTGATGTAGCTCTGAGAGGGAAAAATTGAGGTCATGCACTCATAGAGTACTTTCTATTTCCTCTTCTGATTTCGTTAAATTTGGATTTGGAATTTGGAAGCTATACCATTTGGTGCATATGTCTTTAGTATTGATAGTAGTCCATTGTCTATGGTACCTCTTAGCAAGATGCTGTTTTCCTACTTATTTTTTTAAATTAGGTCTATTTTTGTTTCTGTTTCAACTGAGATTATGTTTGCTACTGTTGCCTTTTTTACTTCATATAAAACATAATGAATTCTGTTCTAGCTCCTTATTTTAACTTCGTATTTCTCTGTTTCAAATATTTCTTGTAAAGAACATATTGTTGGATTCTGATTTCTAATCCATAATGCTCTTCACTTCCATTTTATGGGTAAATTCATTCAGTCACAGTTATAATTACTAACTGTGCATTGCCCTTTATCCTGTTTTCTTCTGTTTATCCTTAGTTCTCTTTTTTAGGCTTTCCTTTCTCTAAACACGGTTTTGTTCCTGATGTTGCCTCCCTTTATCTATCATCCCCTATCTCATTTCCCCTTTCTCATATATCTTTCTTCTCCTACTTCCCTTTTGGGTGTAATGTATTTCTATGCCCAACTCATTGATTTTTGGAGGGAAAGCTTGGCTGAGGGCCACCTCTGTTCTCTTATTTTTTCTCTGCCCTTTTAGATTCTTGAGGCTGTTTATCCTTTATATGTCTTGTTTGCCCTCACCTTCTGATGCAGATACATTAGCTACTGTTTTTCTGGGGACACTGCTATTGTCACTAGTGGGAAGTCTAAATCATCTTACCTTTCCAAAGTTATAGGGTTTTCCTCTTGGTTTCCTCAAGTCTTCTTCTATCTCCTCTTGATTCTCTTTGGTATAGGCATAAGGAATCTGCCTCTTCAACACACACACATACATATAATTATTACTATTATTCTCATTTGTATAAGCTCTGGTTTTAGTGCTTTAAAACTGGCTTTGTTACTTGAATCTTTGTCTGCTTCCTCTTTTCCTAGTTCATAGTCAATTATATCTCCTGTGGCTTGTGCCTGGCATTTCCAAATTGAAATTCTTCCCACCCACCCTCAAATAAATTTCTTCAAGTATTTATAGTTGTCAAGTGTAATTAAAACTAGACTCATTCTGTTTATTTCCTGCAGATAAAATTTGGATTGCTGATGTAAGACCTGGAAAGGACCTGGGAGATCAAGTCCTGCCTTCCTTATTTCAAAAGTTAGGAAAATGAGAACCCCAGAAGTCAAGTGTTAGCTAAGGTCATTACCCAGTTAAGA
This sequence comes from Pseudocheirus occidentalis, assembly GCA_028646575.1. NCBI lineage: Eukaryota > Metazoa > Chordata > Mammalia > Diprotodontia > Pseudocheiridae > Pseudocheirus > Pseudocheirus occidentalis. Next base: position 103,137,829 of record CM053598.1, on the reverse strand, counting down.
AACAGAAAAGCTAGGATTCAACTTAATGTTCCCTCTCTCCAAATCCAGTGTACTTTTCACTGTGCAGTGTTCCTAGAAGAAGACGTTTTCTGCTTCCTTGGATTCTTGATGTTCTCTCTATCTTCAAATAATCCTTTATTTTTCCTCATAACTGACACATATGGGAAGCTTTAGCATTTACAAAGTAATTTATATACAGCACCTTCATCAGAGCCTCATAGTGTAGATATTATTATCCTAATTTTAAAAATGAAGAAACTGAGTCTTAAAGATGTTTTACCACTTTCTCAAGGTAACACGGACAATGTTGGAAGTGGGCTTTGAACCCAAGTCTTGCTGACATTAATTCTAGCATGTTATCCATTCTACGACCTTACTTTTCATGTAACTAGCAAAAGCATTCATTAAGCATTTTCTCTGTGCTAAACACCTATGATATTCTTCTTCTTCTTCTGGTTCTTTTTCTTTTTCTTCTTCTTCTGGTTCTTCTTCTTCTGCTGCTTGTTTTCTTCTTCCTCCTCCTCTTCCTCCTCCTTTTCTCCCTTCTCATGTCTTTTAGTTACCAGTTCCTAGCAAAGTGGCATCTGCTTAAATGGTGCTTCATAAGTACTTACTAAGTTGAATTAGATTGTCCTCTGGCTTCTAGACATAGAAATCCAAACATGAAAATGTCTTATAGCAGGAAGAATTGAGACAGCCTAAGAAGCCCAGGTCAAAATAATTACTATGTCCACTGGAGTACTCCCAGCAGGATTTTAAGATTCTAAGAGAGACCCCATTTTGTGTTCTCAAACAAAGGAAAGCCTTGAGCAATGATAACTCAGTTACAATTTGTAATTGTTTCTTCCCAATTACCCTATTAGGTAAGCAGTGCAAATTTTGCTTCCATTTTGCAGAGGTGTTAAATAGCTTTTTGTATTTACCATCGCTGCTAGGTATGAGAGGGAAGATTCCAAATGAGGTCTCAACTCATACTATAGCATATTTTCCAACATGCCTTGTTGCTGTTCATTAAACCATGTTTCTCCGTCAATTTATTATTAAAATGAGTAAGTCATGGAAAACATTAATGTATCAAATATTCTAATTCTCATATGTTGAATAAAATATTTATATAATACCTTGGGAATATGCCAGAGGACAATGTAACAATCCAATCCAATAGAGATGGATTCAGGACACAGCTGTTTTGGTCAGTGATAGTTCTCTCTATTCTGTAAATTCTCTCTGTCTTTTCCAAAGGTCCTAGCTTTCTATTCTGCCTCCTTGGTAAAATGAAATTCCAGCTACTGAACAACACATGATATAGATGATAAGTTATGGTAGCCTAATATTATAGAAAGCTAGAACTATATGGTAACCCTTCATATCCATAAGTTCTCCAGAAAAAAGCAAAGGGAAGTTTGCCAAAAGGAAAAGCTTATGTGCTTGTCATTTTCTACCTTTGAAAGCTATAACAGTTTTAGAAAAACAACTAGTTTAGGAAACATTTTCCCTAATAAATAACTCTTCTAAGTTTATTAGTAGAATTTTAGATATTGACTTTATATAACATTAATGTGCAATGTTCAAGATTGGATGCAATGTATTCAATCAGTAGAAAATACAGGTCAAATTCTATTTAGAATTCTTACGAGAATTTTCTTATATTTTCCATTGCATTTGTTCAATTGAATGCTACTTTAAACAGCACTTTTGGGTGAGACTTAGAAATCTTTTTGTTATGTAGGGACTTTTCTTAAGACATTATTCACTGAAATAAGATTTTTACATGCAGACATGTAAAATGAGACAAATTCTGATAAAAAAAAACTCCCAAGTTAAAAAAAGAAAGTCTAATAGCTCTCACAGTTATTTTTTTATCATCAAATTAAATTGACTACTAGCTAACCCAATCAATTATAGAGAACTAGTGCTTAAGAAAACAAACAAAAATTATTCTATTTAAAGTCAATGCTGTGGTCACTAATGTGCAACTAATTTTTTGTATGAATTATCTTGAGTGTAATTTGATGATAGAGGAACAACATCATATATAAATGGATAGCGCTTTGCTTATTAAGGCTTGCAAAAATAACCAATGACTTACTTGCTTATCCAAGGCAAAAATCGGTTTATGTCAAGGCAAGTGGAAATCTTGCCATTTCGTTTTAATACCACCTTATCCAGATGAGGAGGCAGCCTAATATTAAAAAATATGATAGTACTAAAATTTTCATGCTTATTTATCATTTTCTATGCTGTATCTCTGTCATTATGAGAAGGGATTTGTATATGTGTGTGTGCACACATGTGCGAGGGTGTATGTGGGTATACATACATGATGAGTGAGATTAATCAGGCAACAAGCATTAATAAACTGCTAATTTTGTGTCAGGCACTGTGCTAAGCACTAGGGATATAAAAAAAGGTTAAAGGTAGTACTTACCTCAAGGAGTTCATATTCTGATGAGGGGAAAATCATATAAATAATAATGTACACACAAAATATCTGTTTTTCTATGTATGTATGTATTATCTATGTATCTAATCATGTGTCTATCTCTCTATCTCTCTGTCTCTGTCTCTGTCTCTCTCTCTCTGTATGTATGTATCTATCATCTGTCAATCTATATCTATATCTATCTATGGATCTATGTATCTATCTCTCTATGTATCTATCATCTATGTATGTATCTATCAATCTATCTATCTAATATACATGGGAAGTAATCTCAGAGGCATTTGGGTTGGGGAAAGGCCTTTTGCAGAAGGTAGAATTTGCAAGGAGTCTTGCAGGAAGCCAAAGGGAAGCCAGAAAGTAGAAGAGAGGAGGGAGAACATTACAGTTATGGGGACAGCCAGTAACAAGGAACAACAATTGCCTCCTAAATCACATTTCAAATGCTTCACTATCCCTGCAATATGATCCAGTGAAGTTGACCTCTGGGCCATTCCAAGAATGACCCTGCATCTTTCCATTCTGCTGTTCCCCCATGCCTGGAACACTTTTCTTCCTCTCTTCCACCTCCCGGCTTCTCTTTGGCTTCTAGCAAAAAAAAAAAAATCCCATCTTTTATAAAACTTTCTTCATCTCCTATCAAATATTGTACCTTACCTCTGTTAATTATTTCCTACTTATTCTTATATTACTTGCTTTGTGTGTATTTATTCGTGTATTGTTTCCCCCATTAGATTGTAAACTACTTGAGGGTAGGGATTATCTTTTGCCTTTTTTTGGTATTTCCTGGGTTTAGCATAATACCTGGCACATAGTGGTCACTTAATAAGTGTTTATTGATTGATATCTTTTTAACACTCCTCAAGAGAGAGTAATGATGTTGATAAATTCTTCTAGATTTATAAGATAACCAATTTAATTTGTTTTTTGTTTCTTGAGATGTAGCCACAATGCTCATTTCTGTCATTACTTACACATACTCATAAATTCTTACCTCTCACCTGTTATCAACATTCCTCTTCCCTCACTGGCCCCCTGTCTATGGTCAGTATCATTTTATTCTCTCTTGACATCACTAACTCCGTGTCTTTCATCTTGCAGAATCAGTGGTCTTTTAAACTTCTAGAAGTTCAGTGGTACTTATTAATATTTCGCCTGAATAATTTTCTCTGCCCCCAGCTGTTTTGGCCAGGTTTAGCGAATTCAAAGAATTCTTACAGACAAATTATCACTTTAAATTATTCTGACTATAGGATTTATACAAACCAATTAATAGACATTCTCATAAAAATCAAAAAGATGATTTGCTTTCTCAGTCTCAGTGATAAAGCCATCCTCAGGTTCCTGCTTTGTTCTTGACTATAGAAATGATGTTCAGTGGTGAAGCCCTAGGCAATCAGCTTGGTCAACCAGTTTGGTTCAATATGGTCTGTGAATGTTAGGGGATTATGTAATTTTATGGAGATAGATGAAGGGAGCAGGAACATGTAACAAATATACCAGTCTTAAAATAAATGTTTTTTTCTAAATTAGGATTCCTTTCCCTCTTTTTTCCTCTTTATTTATTTTTAGCATAATTTATTTTAAGGTCACTTTATTTCAGCCAATTTTCTTCCCATTCCTCTCATGTTCCCCTCTCCTGCTTGTTACTTCTTTTCCTCATTTTGCTTAACTTATTAACTTTTTTCTTTCTTCCTCTTAACTCCTCTCTCCCTGCCCAGTTAAGTAGTAGAGTAATACTCTCCATTATCTACTGTCCTTTCAACTTGTTTTATTTGTCAATTTTAAAATTTCATTTTCTGTACCTTTTTCCAAAAAATAGTTCTTTCATTTTCATTATTTATCTTGTCTTCTGGTCTATTCTGGGTGTCTCATTCTTTGATATGTGACATTTATACTTATTTATTCCTTTAGTCTTTATATTTCTCATGGGATTAAAGCTTCTAAGGTCCTTATTTTGAGGTTTAGTACCTCATGTGTCAAGCTTTTCTTTTTTCACCCTTGAGAAAGAAATGTTTTAGTGTTTTCTATTACTGTTTTAGGGTTATTTTTGTTGCTATTAATCCCATAGGTATCTTTCTCTTTAAAATTTTTTTTTCCTGTAGTAATTCATTTCATTGATCCGTGCCTTCCTGGGTTTCTGTATTTGTTTACCTTTCTTGTGTTTTTGTTGTTTGGTGCATTTGAAAAGTAGACAATTTGTTTAGATCTGGTTTTCCTTGTAGGAATGCTTTAGAATCCTGTTTTTATTAATTTCCATCTTTATTTCATTAGTTATTAAACACAAGTTTTCAGGTTTGCCAAGTATGTCACCTTGGTTTGCCCCTTTGCTCTTTGGAAAACTCTTGTGCATTCTTTTGTGTAGTTTCTAAATATTCTAATATTATTCAGATTTCCTTTCCTTTATATTTGAAAGTCTTTCCCCTGGTTACTTGTAGAATATGTTCCTCATCATTGGAATTATTAAACTTAACTACTGCATGTCTTGGATTTTTCAGCAATTTTTTTCTTAATTCAAGCTGTGGATTCTTTCAATTGGTGGGGTTTTCCCCCTGTGTTTAGGAGTTCTGGACACTTTTCTGGCATGATGATGTTTAGGTTTTTAATTTATGCTTTTCTGGGAAATCTATAATCCTTAAGATGTCTCTATGAATCCTGTGTTTGAGATCTGTATGCTTTGCTTATGTGGAGATTATATTTTCTTTTTAACATCATAGGTTTTTACTTCTCTTTTCGAGATTGTTTTTCACTTCTGTGTAGTTACATTATCTTCCATCCCCACTAATTAGCCCTTTGTGGCTAAGCTCTTTGAAACAGCCATACAATTCCATTTTCTCTCTTCTTACTGTCTTCTTAACTCTTATTAAGCTAGTTTACAACCTCATCATTTCAGTAAAACTGCTCTCTCCAACATAATGGAAAATCTCTTAATTGCCAAATCAAATGACTTATTCTCAATCTTCATTCTCCTTTCTGTAGCCTTTCATATTGTTGATGACTCTCATTTCCTTGATATTCTTTTTTCTCTAGGTCTGTGGGACACCACTCTTTCCTGGTTCTCCTCTTACCTATCTTACTGCTTCTTCTCAGTCTCCTGGCTCCTCATCTAAATCACAACCTGTAACTGTAGGTGTCCTATGAGGTTCTGTCCTGAGCCTCCTCTGCTCCCCTTCACTCCACTCCTCTCCCCTCCCCATATACTACTTCACTTGGTGATTTCTTCAGTTTCCATGTCAATTACTATCTCTATGCTGATAATTTCCAAATCTATCTATCTTTGGGCTGATCTCTGGGCTGACCTGCACTCTCATATCTCCAACTCCCTGTTGTAGATCTCAAATTGGCTACTAAAGACAACTTAAACTCAACACATCCAAAACTTGAACTCATTATTTCCCCCTAAAACTTTTCTTACATCCTCCCTTCCCTTCTACCATAGAGGGTAACATCATCCTCCCAGTTTCGCAGGCTCATGAACTAGGTCTCATTCTCAACTTTTCATCTCTCACTCCCAACCCCTGTTTCTAAATTTTATCAAGACCTGTTCATTTTACCTTTGCAATATCTCCTGAATATTTCCCCTTCTCTCAGCTGTCATTGGTATCCCTTTGGTACAGGCAGGTCCTCACCACCTCATGCTTAGATTATTGCAGTGGTTTGCTGTTGAGATTGCTGACTTGTCTCTCCCCATGCCAATCTATACTCCATTCAGCTATTAGTGATTTTCCTAAAGCATAGGTCCAATCATGTCATTTTCCTGAATTCATAATTAATTTATGAATTTGTGAATAGAGATAAACATTCTTGCTTCTTTAGATACTTGCTCGGAAAGACCATGACTGGCAGTAGGAAAAGAGGTGGCAATCACACCTTGATAAACTAAGAGTACAGAGACAAATGGAGATAGAGGTATGGAAGGAGATAGCATGGCAACAGTAGATGGGATGTTGATGTGAGGCAAATAAGATGGTGAAGAGGATAAGGAGCAAGAGCAGCAGACGGTATCATTCAAGTAACCCATGGATCAGAGATGGGAGCACTAAGAAACTTGGGCCTGATGGAGATGGAAGATTGTTCAGGGGGTAGGAGTTTGAGGTCTCATTTTATTGTTTTTTTTGGGGGGAGGAACAGACCTATTTGTGCCACCTTGGGGGTGGTTCATTAACCTATCCAAATCATCTCAAAGTTATTAGTAAAACTTTAAAGTCATCATCTCAGAGTTATCAGCACCTTTTTGATGTTCTGCTGGTTTGAAACTGTGAAGGGCTGGATTTTGTCTGGGATTTATATATCAAAGGACCAATGCTAGATTTGGGACAGGAAAAGATCTGAACCCCTCCCTGTCTTTGGTTCTTGATACCCTCTTTGACCACAGTTTTTTAAGGAAATTTTCCTTGGATTCCCCCTCATACCTCTAACAACCTAGGATTTCTTTTTGAAGACTTCCTGTCGCAGTGGTGTTTTCTCTTGGCTCTCTTCAAGGTCTATTTTTTTTCATTCACACCTGGATTGTCTGAGTTTATAGCTCCCATCAGCCCAACTACCATCTGTATGCAGATGAATACCCAGCTCTTCCTATATCCTTTATATCTCCTTTATTAGCTCATTAGTTAAAAAGAGACACCATCACAATATTTTTTGACACAGCAAGAGGGACAGTGTTTGGGCATAGGGCAATGATAGTCCTATTGTGCTCTGCCCTCGTCAATCCCAAACTGGCACATAGTAAATACACAATAAATGCTTTTCTCATTTATTTATCTTCAGGTCTGAGCATCACAATTTTGAAAGAACATTGGTAAGCTGAAGAAGGTTTAGAGGAGGGTTACCAGCATGGTAAAAGGTCTCCAGGGGCTAGGATAGTTGTCTTTAGATGCCTGAGGGCCTGCTATGTAGAAGAGGGGTTATATATATTCTACTTGGCCACAGAGGACAAAACTGAGTTTTTTTAAGAGTTATGAAGATTATAAGACTATAATTATAAGAGTTGTTAAAAGGTAAATTGAAGTTTGATGTCAGGAAAAACTTCCTAATTATTAGTGTTCAAAATTGGCATGAGTTATGTCAGAGGATAGTGGGTTTCATTTCACTTGAGGTCTTCAGAAAAGACTCAATAACTTGGCATAGTATAGGGGGGATTCTTATTCAGGTACAGTGCAGAAGATAGGGCCTCTGATGTTCTTTGCAACTCTGGGGTTGTGGGGCACGCCAATACCTAATTGGCATGATGCTAGAAGGCTGGAGGCATGTTAACCAAAACAAGGGTGTAACCAGGTATTTAAATGTCCAAAATGTATATGGATGACAATTTCATAATCTTCCCTTGAATCAATCAGTGCTTAAGCATTGTCTTTGGCCCTAGATGGTACCCCAAGGTCTCTCAATTCTGTGGGCAACCATTATATGAATGCTGCTGTTTCCTTCCAGACCCTGCTTGTCAACCAGCCTCCTTTAGACTGAAAATTTCAGACTTATTTTAGATTAGTCTTATTTCCCAAGGATTTAGCAAATTGCCTTTAATTAAGAGGTTTTTTTCCAAATTATCTAACCCGGTGACCAATATCACTGCAATAGAATCAAAGACCCTGCCTGATCTTATCAGTTTGACTAGTAAATGGATGATGGATTGGAGTGAGGAAAGGAAATTTAGTAGGTTTCCTTGTTTTATTTCAAATTGTTTTCTATAACAGTCTAACCAAAATTGATAGCTCCTTTCATCTGTTTCATCCCCGCCTGACTTTCTACTTGTTCCTGATTGAATTGCATCTATTTTGTATTGTCTTGTGCGCAACTGATTCTTCCCTATTTTCCCAAGTTCACTTTCTCCTTATCTCATCCAATATCTAGATCATTAAGCTAAACAGTCGGATCTACTATAGTCAAGCTGGCAGGAATCAAAAGCACTACTAGTCCATCCTCTAATTCAGTGGTTCTCAACCTGTGGGTTATGTTCAATTTGTAACAATGAAAATACATCCTGCATATCAGATATTTACATTATGATTCATAACAGTAGCAAAATTACAGTTATGAAATAGCAATGAAAATAATTTTATGGTTGGGGGTCACCACAACATGAGGAACTGTATTAAAAGGTCATGACATTAGAAAGGTTGAGAACCACTGCACTAATTCCTTATTTCCATCTTTTTAAAACATTTCTTCTTCCTCCTCCTCCTCTTCCTCTTCCTGTTCCTCTTCCTCTTCTTCCTCGTCCTCCTCCTCCTCCTCTTCTTCCTCCTCCTCCTCTTCCTTTTCCTCTGTCCTTTTCCTCCTTCTCCTCCTTCTCCTCTCCCCACTCTCCTTTTTCTCTAAACCTCTTTATTTCTTTTGAGGACTCCACCATCTTTCCAGTCACCAAGGTACATTTGTGTTATCAATTTATTGAGTTACCCAATCAATCTGAGATTATTTGGTGTGGACCTTCTTCTAGAGACATCTGAAGGGCACCTTCTACATTACTTCTTTATTGACAAAACACAAGGCACCTGACACATAACAGGGTTGTCATGCTCCACTGAACTCATGGGCTAAAGTAAAGGAAGAAGAAGGTATTCTGTTCCACCATACACACACATGTATACTTAAGTACATTACATATAACATCTATATTATATATTATCATAGATACATGATAAATGTATACATCTGTGTGTATGTGTTATATTTTATGTCCAAATTTTTGACAGTTTTAAATTTTAATAAACTAAAACTGTACCAAGACTTTTGAGACACCCTACATGTACACTGAATACATGACTGACATCATGGATTATGTGCTTAAATTTGTTGATAAACTGAAGAATAGCTAACATACTGGATGAGAGAATTTAGATTAAAAAAGATATTGGCAAGATAGAACCAAATGTGATGAAATTTGATATGAACAAGTGTGAAGTCATGCCTGGGTTTAAGAGACTAGTTGCACAAGGAGAGAAAACCCAGGGATATGTTTTTTACTGAAAATCCATGTGAAAAAGTCTAGATGTTTTAGTGAAGTACACACTGAGAATCAGAAAACAGTAGACCATGGTAGCTAATAAATTAGTACAATCTGAGGCTGTATTAATAAACAGAAGATATCCTGAATGAAGAACTTGATAGTCATCCTATATTCTTCCCTAGACAGATTGCTTCTGAAGTATTGTGTTCAGTTCTGGGTGTCATAGTTCAGAAAAGAAATTACGTAATGGAGCATATCCCAAGTAGAATGCTGAGGTTGGAAATGATGTCATATGATGGCCTTTTGAAGAAATTGGTGATGTTTTTATTATTATTGTTACTACTACTAGCTGGATTTTATGTAGTGCTTAAGGTTTACAAAGATTTACAAAATAAATACGGTCTCATTTTATCCTCATGACAACATTGGTAGGTAGGTGCTATTGTTATCCTTATTTTACTGATTAGGAAATCAAGACAGATAGAGGTTGAGCGACTTGCCCAAGGTCACACAGTCAATAAATATCCAAGGCTGGATTTGAACTCAAGTTTTTTCTGACTCTAGGTCCAGAACTTTAGCCACTGCATCACCTAAGTTAAAGTTTGTGAGAACTAGTACCCAGGTTGCCCACATTTCAAACTAGTTATTCATATGATTCACATGTAAAAGAAACTTCCAGGATAGAAAAAGAACAAGGAAGCCTATTTCCATGTGAATGCAGGAGAAGGACTGACATTTTTAATTTTGCTAACCCTGTTGAGTGAATAGAAAATAAATGTTCTTAAGTGAATTAACTGAATATATTAATGTGGCACATTCACCATATGTTACATTATCTAAGGGTCTAAAAACACAGTTGGAAACATGGACTGCCATACAGTTCTTGACAGGCTCAAGTAGGGAATGGGCAGCTACATACATAATGAAAAGATATTTCTCAGTGGCCTGTTATTAGTGTCTGAAATTGTGACATTGCAATGAATTTATTTACATTAATAGATAATTCTTTATGAGAGATGTCAAGGATTTGCATGTTAAGTTTCTGTCAATCCTAACATGTCATTGCTAAGTTTATAAGTGGAAATGTGTTTTTAAGATAGATTATAATAAGACAACAAGGTGAAAGCAGATTCTGGTAGAAGAGTAGACATTTGTATGCTGCAAGATACAGAAGAAGGAACAGTGGATTTGGGATCAGAGGTTCTGGATATTCATTCTGCCATCCTGAGAAAACTATGTTATTTCTCTGAAATGGAAATTCCTCATCTGAAAAATGAAGGGGTTGGGTGAGAACTTCTAAAATTCCTTTTTAAAAAATCCTTTAATTCTACAAAATGACTGAAAATTAATGCAGAATATTACTAAAGAGAAATTTTATCTGCCTTCACAATTTCCCCCTCATAACTGGTTATAACATTAGGAATTCTCAGATCTTTTCTTTTAATCTATAATATGAATTGTTTTCAGTTACTATATAGTGTCTTGATTTGCAGTTCATTATCTCTGGTTCTCCCAACTCTCTACTCCACACACCCAACACCACGGAAGGTAGGAGCGCTATTCATATCTTCTACTGGTTAAATAGGGACAAAGAATTGTCTTTTTCCTACTTCCCAACTAACATACCTCTTCTCACACTGTGCTTATCTTATCCCAGGTTGTTAAAGTTGTCTGAAAAATTACATTTTGACCTTGAAGGGAAAGTAACTTTCACCTGATAATTGTTGGATGTATAGGACCATTCTTCCTGGCATAATCCTGATGGTACTGGCCAAGAAGAGGTATGGCCAAGACTGGGCAGGAAGTGATAATGAGCAATCATTTTACCATTCCACAGTAATCAGTTAGTATCTCAGGCTGAATTTTACGACTTTGAAATAAGGTAACATAACTCAATCAAATATTAAGATAGACTACTATCAATAGGAAACTCATAACCTCATCCTAAAAAAGGGGGATTAGAAGGAAATTCTTCTCTCTAAACCTTATTCTTTTACCCCAATCCATTATTTAAAAGTCCTTACTCTCAACATTAAGTATGAAATATATAGGAAGGGATATTGTGATTGGCTCTGGGACAAGCAGAATGGAAACTATACAGAGATATTTATGATAGGTTAGGAATTGGAGCTGATATTGGAGCTCTTAATATGGAAAGTGACTGAAATCAGGTGACATGTTTCCAAATTTCTGGACAGTTTAAATGGGGACATCCTAATGGGTAAAGATTTAAGAAGGAAAATGGTTGCCTTTGACCTAAGATAATTTTAGAAAACCTTTGCTGTAAATGTTGTCTGTAGTTTCTCTGTTTAGCTACAAATTTATTTGGTTTTGTCATTTTCCACATTTTCTAGATGCTGCTTGGGCCTCCATCAAATGATGCCCTTACAAATCAGAAGAGTTATCTTTTCAAATATGTTTTTAAAAGAAATTAGAACAATTGCAGTTCCTGTTCTTGGAGGGGGAGGAGTGTGTTTGGCAATATTCAATGAGTCTGGTTGAGCTCAGATCAAATTTCAGGCAGTCAGACTCATGCAATGCCCTAATTAAGATGAACAGATATTGTCAGCCAGTCTGTTTAATTAGCTTCCCATCTGGCAAAATCATGTTTTTGAGCAGTATCTGCTTTTGCTTTGCTTGGGAAATGGCTAAAATTGACCACATCAAGGGTAACTGGCTGAAAGAAAGTCTTACCTTCCAAAGCAAAAACTGGGTGCTATTATTCATCCTTAAGTCTAAATGGATGGGAATGTTTGTTGAATGAATATTTGTTCAATGAGTGAATTTCACCTTAAATACCCTCAGAGTGTTATATCTTTTTTTTCTCCTTGTAATTCACCGAGCTGAAAACTTATGAGTATCAATGCAAAGACAGAAGATGAGAAATAGCTAGGTCTGAGATATTCATCTTAGCCCAGTATTTTTATTTATTCAGAGAGGTATTCTGTTTTTGACAGTATCGATAAAGGATATTTGTGAAAGAGCAAAGAAACTATCTTTCAATAACTACCCGTAAATAAAGCATGATCATGTCATTAAACACCTGATGGTGCCATGTGTGACACACAGTAGGTGTTTAATAAATATTTATAGACTTATTCATATCTAAGTATCATAATACCAATATGATTACAGTATTTAACAAAATCAGAGGCAGCTAGTTGACCCAGTAGATAGAGCACTGGGGACATTCCTTTGATACTATGGCATTAAAGCCCTGATGTTATCAAGAAGAATAATTAAATCTATTACAATTGACAGCAAGGTAAAGTAGAAAGAACACTGAATTTTCCATCTCTGACACCTCTGACCTTGTTTAAGTTTAAGGTTACCCAAATTCTTATGAAATGACAGGTCCTGTTAAAAACAAACAGGTTCCAATAATACCAGTAGTACAGTTAGTGATGCCAAGGTACCATGAACCTGTTAAAGGTCACTGTTCTAAAGGTCTTTTTGGCAATGGATAATATGACACTTGGCCGGCTGAGCATCATTAAATAATTAGGCAATTTTGCATGTGTATGAGCATGTGTAAAATTTAAGAAGACAAGCAAACATGTGGATTTAAGAAGAAATGTTTAGCTCAGCACAAATACATAAGTCCATCAGAATGACTTTTATAAGTTGAATACATAATTCTCAACAATATCTCTAAAGATAGGAGACACAGAAGTAATTCCTGAAAAGAAGGTGGAAATACATTACAATCAATATCTGGCTGAAGTCTACTGGGACTTTCCACACAAACATTAGAAATGAGTGAAAGAGAGAAAGCACACTTCTGTGCCCCAGAGAAAGAAGAAATGCCCAGAGGAGAAAGTCCTATTTTTCTGGCCAAAAGGAAAGAGAAAGAAAGAGATCTGAGTTCTCCAAAGACTATCCTTAAGCCATTTCCACTACTTCTATGCTTATCAAGTTGTGGATTATTCCTTCTTAGGATTGTAGGGACAAAGTGTGACATAGACTTATAAGTGACAGGGATCTCAGAGGTCATCTAGAGCAGGATTGTATTGCAGCCAATTCTAATAGTCTCATGAAAGCTGATTATTAAATTTTCAATGTGAGCATTAATACTGTGGGAATTGGCAAATGCTTCAAATCTGTGCATGAATGATCATTTTATTGATTATCTAGACTTAATAAAGTGATGGGGAAAATATTAATAATCTAGATGAAACTTAAAAGTGTGGTGGATACATCTCCCATTTCCACCAAGTGTTAAACATTTTTTTGTTTGTGTTTTTGTTTTGTTTTGTTTTTTACTTGTTTATTTACTTTTAGTTTACAAGATTCAGTTACAGAATCACTTGAGTTTCAGATTTTCTCCCCTCCCTTCTCCCCTTCCCTCTCCTGGTGGTGTACCATCGTGTATAGACTCTGCAAACACTTTCACATTGTACAATAGTCTGGTTATGTAGAAGCATTGTAACTAATGGAGTGAATAATGGGAAAAAAAGAAACAAAACCACACATGGAAAAGAACAATACCATGTGTTGCTTCAGTCTCCATTTAAACTCTGGTCTTTCTAGATCTTTCTCTGAGTGTAGGTATCTCCTTCCATTTTGAGACTTGTAGATCTGTCTTTTAACTGTGTTTTGCTGAGAGGAGTCCAGTTTATCAATGTTGGTCATCACACATATGATGTATCTGTGATTGTGTACACATTTTTCCTGGTTCTGCTCTTCTTACTTAGCATCAGTTCATATAAGCCTCTCCATTTCTTATAGCACAATAGTATTCCATTATATTCATATACCACAACTTGTTCACCCATTCCCCAATTGATGGGCATCCCCTGAATTTCCAGTTTTTTGCCACCACAAAGAGAGCTGCAATAAATATTTTTGTACATATGGGTCCTTTTCCACCTTCTATGATCTCTTTGGGATACAACACCAAAAGTGGTATTACTGGGTCAAATGGTATGCAATTATTTATAGCCCCTTGGGCATAGTTCCAGATGGCCCTCCAGAATGGTTATATCAGTTCACAGCTCCACCAACAATGCATTAGAGTTCCAATTTTTCCTCATCCTCTCCAGCACTTGTCATTTTCCTGTTTTGTCATCTTAGCCAATCTGACTGGTGAGATGTGGTACCTCAAAGTTGTTTTGATTTGCATTTCTCAAATCAGTAATGATTTAGAGTATTTTTCCATATGCTTAAGGATATCTTTACTTTCTACCTCTGAAAAATGCCTGTTCATATCTTTGCCCATTTATCAATTGGGGAATGACTTGTATTCTGATAAATTTTACTTAAATCCCTGTATATTTTAGAAATGAGGCCTTTATCAGAGACACTGATTATAAATATTTCCCAATTTCCAACTTCCCTCTTAATCTTGGTTACATTGGCTTTGTTTGTACAGAAACTTTTCAATTTAATGTAATCAAGATTATCCATTTTGCATTTTATAATGCTCTCCAACTCTTCTTTGGTCATAAAGTCTTCCCTACTCCATAAGTCTGTCTGACAGGTAAACTATTCCTTGCTTCTCCAGATTATTTACAGTATCAGCCTTTATAGCTAGATCGTGCACCCATTTAGACTTGACTTTGGTGTGCAGAATAGATGATGGTCTATACCCAGTTTCTTCCATACAGTATTCCAATTTTCCCAGCAGTTTTTGTCAAATAGTGAATTCTTAACCCAGAAACTGGGGTCTTTGGTCTTATCAAACAGTATGTTACTATAGTTGTTGACTGCTGAGTCTTTTGTACCCAATCTATTCCATTGATCCGCTACTCTGTTCCTTAGCCAGTACCAAACAGTTTTCAGGACCTCTGCTTTATAATAGAGATTTAAATCTGGTACAGCTAGGCCACCTCCCCTAACATTTCTTTTCATTAGTTGCCTTGATATTCTGGACTTTTTGTTCTTCCAAATGAATTTTGTCACTATTTTTTCTAGTTCTATAAAGTAATTTTTGGTTGATTGATTGGTATGGTAATAAATATGTAATTTAATTTAGGTAAAATTGTCATTTTTATTATATTAGCTCTACCCAGCCATGAGTAATTGATGTTTTTCCAATTAGTGAGATCTGTTTTTATTT
>CM053598.1:103105546-103121888 GCA_028646575.1 Pseudocheirus occidentalis | reverse complement strand
TTTGTAACTCAAAAATCTTATGAAAATGAATGATGTAAACAAGAAAACAAATAAAAATTATTACATTAAAAAATTAAAAAAATAAAATTGGAAAAGATCCCCAAAAGAAAACTCCTAGAAATATTATAACCAGGTTCCAGAGTCCCCAGATCAAGGAGAAAATATTACAAGCTGCCAAGCGGAAGCAATTTGAATACTATGGAAACACAATTAGGATAACCCAGGATCTGACAGCTTCTACATTGAGGGATCGAAGGGCCTGGAATATGATGTTCTGGAGATCAAGGGAGCTAGGTTTAAAACCAAAAATCACCTACCCAGAAAAATTGAGTATAATATTCCAGGGGAAAATATGGTCATTCAGTGAGGTGGAGTTCTTTCAAACATTCTTGCTGAAAAAACAGAACTGAAAAGAAAAATTGACACTCAAATACAAAAAGCATGAGAAGGCAAACATGGAAAAGAAATCATAAAGAACTTATCAAAGTTGGACTATTTACATGGAAAAATGATAATCGTAAGTTATGAAACTTTTTTCAGTATGAGGATAGATGAAGGGAATAAAAATGTATATATACATACACATATGTCTATATAGGAGGGTATATATGCATATAAATACATATCTGAGTATATGCATATATGTGTACATAGATGGCACAGGATCAACTTAACAGGAAGAAGGGATGATACTTTAAAAGGTGAAATTCTGAGGTGGGAGGGGACTAGAATGAGAGGAGATAGGGGAGACAAAATGGGGTTAATCATCTCATATATAAGAGGCAAGGGATAATTGTTACAATGGAAGGGAAGAACAGAAAGGCAAAAGGGAAAGGGTCAACCTTATTCTCATTGAATTTGGCTTAGGGAAGGAATGACAAACTCTAAACTGGGTATCTTGTCACACAGGAGAGTAGGGGGGATGAGGATGAGAGGTGGGATGATAGAAGGGAGGGCAGGGTTGGGTGGAGGGTTGCTGGAAGTTCATGCTTCTGTAAAGGGACAAGGACAGGGTAGAGAATAGAATAAGCGTTCGGGTGGGATAGGAAGGAGCGACATATAATCAGTCTCTCATAATATGTCCACTGTGAAGATGTTCTGTGTAATTATATATGTACAGCCTATATTGAATTGCTTGTCTTTCCAGTGGGGGTGGGTGACAAGGGAGGAAGGGAAAGAATCTAGAATTTAAAGTTCTATAATCAAATGTTAAAAATATATATGTACAAAGACAATTATTAGTATTAACTACATACAACTGGGAATTAAAATATACCAGCACTGGGGTAGGGAGACCCATCCTGCCCTACTGGAAAGTTAGAGGGGCTATGGGGGAGGATATAGGAGGGAGTAGATTAGGGGAGGGGCTTTACAGTGGGTTTGCTGTTTTCAGGTGAGGGGGGTATGGGAAAGATGGGGAGAAAAATTGTAACTGAAAATCTTGTGGAAACAAGTGATGTAAAGAAGAAAATAAATAAATAAATTCAAAAAAGAAAGCAGAGTCAACAAAAGTAATAAAAAGTAAAAATTTAATAAAAAGTAATTAAATAAGTAATAAAAAGTAATAAAAAAAGAAATAATAAAACAAGCAAGTAATAAAAAAGAAATAAAAGAGTAATAAATAAATAATAAAAGAAATTATAAAACAAAACATAAATAATGAAAAAAGAGAATATAATTTGAAACATTTCATAAGAAAAACAACTAATCTAGAGAACAGGTCAAGAAGAAAAAACATAAGAATAATCAGACTCCCTGAAATCTATGTTCAAAAATATCTTGATATAGTAATATAAGAAATAATTAAAGAAAATTGCCCTAAAGCATTAGAACAAGAGAGGAAAGTAAAAGAAAAAATCCACTGATTGTCACCTGAAAGAGATCCTACAAGAAAAACCCACATAAATATTATAATCAATTCCAAAACCTCTATCTCAAGGATAAAATATTACAAGCAACAAGAAAAACAATTTACTCATGGCAGTGCCACAATTAGCACCACAAAACCTAGCAGTGGTGACACTAAAAGACTGCAGTTCTTGGAACACTATATATCAAAGAGCAAAGGAATTGTGCTTTTGGTCAAAAATACCATATCCCACAAAGTTAAGCATAATTCTTAATGAAAAAAATGGGCATTTAATGAATTGTCAGACTTTTAGGACTTTGCTAAAAATAAAATAAAAAGTATACTTAAAGAAACATTTGACAATGAAGAGACAAGAGAAACATAAGGTACATACCAAAGACCAATTACAAGGTACTTAATAAAGACAAAATGTTTACCTTTTATGTATGTAAAATGTATGTCTAAGATTGTTAGCAGTAATTGGATAGTTCCTAAGATAGACTGGGTAAACCTGAGCATACAACTTCAAAAAGCAAAACCATTCAGAAACAGCTAAAAAGAATACTTATCTTATACAAATGAGGTGGAATAAAAGAACCAATACAAAGGAATTAGATGGGGGAAGAGGGCTGTTACTTCTGGAAACCTTTTTCATCAGGAATAGGTTCAAGAGGGAACAATACATACACATCTAATAGGCTTCTAAATTTAGAAAGAAATAAAATGCTAAGGGAGAGAGGAGAGTATAAGTGAGGTATCTTTAGAGGGGAGAGTGAGGGAATAGGTTAAAGGGGGACACAGAAGGGTGTTTAGATTAATGGGAATGGGAGGATAAGTGAGGGATCCTTGGGAGTATAAGGGAGGGAACTTTAGAGGTGAGGGTGACAGAATAAGCAAAAGGGGCATATAAAAAAGTCTTTAGATTTATGGGAATGGGAGAATAAGGGAGGAATTATAGGGGTGAGGGTAGGTTAAGTAATAGGAAGGCAAGGTAGTGAGTAGAAGTAAAATAGAGGAGTCAGAAGGGATAGGCAACAAGTGATATATCCAAACATAAAAATAAAGAATAGGAGTAGAATCTTAGGGAAAGTGTATGTATGTGTGTGTGTGTGAATATATACATACACACACATACATATATATGTGTGTGTGTATGTATGTATGTATATGTCTATATCTATATATAAATATATCCATGCTTAATTATAGCTTCTGGGGGCAGCAGGGAATGAAGAAGAGAGAAAGAGAACAAAGCAAAAAGTGTCCTGCAGAGAACAAAAGAAAACCTACAAGGAAGCAAAGAAAAGATAGATGGATCTTAATACAAGTACTTATTATATAGGCTTTCTCAAAATGGAAATTTATTGCTTTATATTTTTAATCCTCTCATGTTCTGCTGTGCACATGACCTTTTTTCTTATTTTACATTTTAAGTTTTACAATTTAAGTTTATAATATGTTTCTTTTTCCTTTTGCATTATGTATTTGTTTTAGTATTTAAATCTAAAATTGTAATAAGGAAAAAAGAATTCAAATGAGTGATGACAGTACATTTATTATGCCCATATAAATTGCAAGGCCCTGTGCTAGTTGTTAGGCACACAAATACAGAGTGAGACAAACCCTGCTCTCAAGGAGCATATGAGGAAGATTACTTATAGAAATGTAAGGTGGCCAGAAAAGTTAAGGCTATAATAAGAGAGCACTTCATATAATTTCTTTTGTTTGGGTTCTGGCAACATCATAAAGAATAAATTCCCCTTTTAAAGACCATTCTCTTGGTGGAAAAGATGTAAACTCAATAAGAAGTAAATAGTACTTTCTCTCTGCTGTCTGTTATCATGTTCCCCAAACAATGTGATTATACTTTCTTCTTCACACTTCTTTTGACTTCATGGAAAAAAAGGATAGAAGACATGAAATGATTGCAGTTAAGTGGCATGCAATTAATTAATTACTTACCTAAGTGGGAAGAGGGAGAAAGTCAGAAAAGGTAGAGTTTAGAGGAGAATAATTGTGGAAAAGCTCTTTTAATAATTTATTTTATTTTTCAAATATATTTTTACTTCATTAAATATCTCCCAATTATGTGCAAAAGACCATTTGACTTCCATTTCCTAATATTTGGCATTCTAAACTCTCTCTCCTCACTGCCTTAAGGAGGCAAGCATGTAAAATCATTCAGTACATATTTCCTTATTAACCATGTTGCAAAAGAAAATACAGACAATAAAATAATATAATTTGTTTCATTCAACATTTGGAGTTAATCTCTCTGTGGAGGTGGATAGCATTTTTCAATATGATTCCTTTGCAGTTGCTTTGGACCATTGCTTTGTTCTGAGTAACTAAGTCTTTCATAGTTGATCATCCTTACAATATTGCTATTACTGAGTACAATGTTCTCCTGGTTATGCTCACTTTTCTTTGCATAAATTCACATACGTCTCCCTGGGTTTGTCTGAAAACATCCTACTCGTCATTTCCTATAGCGAAATAGTACTACATCACAATCATATATCACAACTTGTTCAGTTATTCCACAATTGATGGGCATCCCCTCAATTTCCAATTCAAATTATTATTCTTCAAATTATTTAGAACTGTCTTTATTTGTACAAAAAGTTATTTTGTAATTTCATTCATATAATCCTTGGTTTCTTTCATTTTTCAGTTTATCTGCAATTATTTTAAACAGAATTTCTCTTTCTATCTCTTTCTACTAGGTTTTGGTGGTAGTGTATAGAAATTCTGATAATTTATGTGGGTTTATTTTATATCCTGTAAATTTTCTGAAATTATTAATTGTTTCAACTAGTTTTTTAATTGATTCTTTCAGGTTCTCCAATTATACCATCATATCATCTTCAAAAAGTGATAGTATTCTTTCCTAATAATCTGTTTTTCTTCCTTTAATTTCTTTTTCTTGTCTTATTGCTAAAGTTACTAAATTCCCTAGTACAGTATTGAATAATGGTGGTGATAATAGACGTCCTTGTTTCACTCTTTGTCTTACTGGTAAGGCTTCAAGTTTATGCCCATTACAGATAATACTTTCTCTTGATAGATATTACTTATTTTAAGAAAGACTCTATTTCTCCCTATGCTTTCAAATGTTTTTAGTAGGAACAGGTGCTATATTTTGTCAGAGATATGAAATAATTATACAATCTTTGTTGTTTTTGTTATTGACATGATCAGTTCTGCTGATAGTGTTCCAATATAGACCCAGCCTTACTTTCCTGGCATAAATCCCACATGGTCACAGTTGTATGATCTTCACAATATATTACTATAATCTCCTTGATAATATTTTATTCAAAAATTCTTCATTAATATTCATTAAGGTAGTTGGTTTATAGTTCGGTGTTTTTGTTCACCCTCGTTTAATTATCAAAACCATATTTATTTCATAAAAGGAATTTGGGAGGACTTCTTTCTTACCTATTGTTTCACATAGTTCATACAGTATTGGGATTAATTCTTCCTTAAACTTTTGAATGAAGTCACTAGTAGTAAATCCATCTGGTATTGGGGATTTTTTTTCCTTAGGGACTCATTGATGGCTTATTCAATTTCGTTTTCTAGGATAAAGTTAATGGTGTATTCTGTTTCTTCACTGTTAATCTTGAAATCATATTTTTTGTAAATACTCATACATTTCATTTAAATTGTCAAATTTATTGACATGTATTTGGGCAAAATAGCTACTAATAATTCATTTAATTTCATCATCATTGGTGGTGCATTCACCATTTTCATTTTTTATACTGATGATTTGGTTTTCTTCTCTTTTTAAAAATCAAATTAACCAATAATTTCACTGTTTTATTGGTTTTTTTCATAAAAACTAATCCCTAGTTTTACTAGTTCAATGGTTTTCTTCTGATTTTATTAATTTTTCCTTTAATTTTTAGGATTTCCATTTTGGTTTTTAACTGAGTTTTTTTTTTTACTTCTTTTTCTAGCTTTTTAAAAATTGTATGCCCAATTAATTGATCTGTTCCTTCTCTATTTTATGTACATGTTTAGACACATGAATTATTCCCTAATTACTACATCAGCTGCATCCCACAAATTTTGGAATGTCTCATTGTTGTCCTCTTTGATGAAATTATTGATTGTTTCTATGATTTGTTCTTTGACTCACTCTTTCTTTAAGATTAAATTGTTTAATTACTAAATAATTTTTAACCTATGTTTCCATGGCCCTTTATTGAATGTAATTTTTATTGCATTATGATCCAAAGAGAATCTGTTTAATACTTCTACTTTTTTGCATTTGGCTGTGAGGTTATGTCAAAAGAAATTCTGTCGCTCAAGAATCCCATTTCTCTTTATTGAAACTGTTCCTATATGCCAGTGGTTCTCAATTTTCCTAATGCCTCAACCCTTTAATGCTCGTATGTGGGAGTATCTGTATGTGGGCCAACCTGCATGTGGGCCAACCTGCCTGGGAATGGATAGAGGAGCAGTGTCTCAGTTCCTAAGATCATTGGAAATACATGTTTTCCCATGGTCTTAGGTGACCCTGTTTGTCTCCCAAAGGGGTCGCAACCCACAGGTTGAGAACTGCTGCTTTATGCCCTTGAACTATGATCCAGGAGTGGGTATAGGCAATGGAGTTGCCAAACAGCATCTGGTCCTGCATCCAGTGCTAGCACTGTAATCTCTTTTTAACCATTTCCCAGGTCACCTTACGATCTATGGCCTGAGAACTTCCAAATCTGCTTCTGCTTCTGTCAACACCAGCAAGTTCCATCACTGGTATTTTACCCATGTTGGTTCTGGACTGGTCTCCACAGTATCACAGATATCTCTTTCCACCCTCTTAAGTTATCTTGGGCTAAAAGAATGTTTTTCTGACCTTTTGTTGGTTCTGACACAACAGATTTTGATTCGAGGAATTATTTTAAGTTTGTTTGGAGGAGAATGTTAGGATAGCTTGGCTGAGTATTTCTCTATTCCACCATCTTGGCTTCACTCCCAGAACTTGGCTCCAGTCTGAGGACTGTTCTTATGGTAATAATGATCCTCATTAATAATAAAAAAATATATTATGAACATATATATGTAGTATAGATATATTATCATATAGTAACATATAAATATAACTCCTTATCAGAGGTAGTATGGTATTAAAGAACAGAAGACTAAGTGAGAAGACCAGTCTCTGCTAATCACTGTTTTATCACCTGAATCAATAAAATCACTTTGCCTTTCTGAGTTTTTTTCCTCATCCATAAAATCAGTAGGTTGATGCAGATGATCTCTAGAGTACCTTCCCACACTAGCACTCTATGACTTTAAAATCCCTTTTTGTTGTTGTTAGTACTTTTTGCCAGTCTCAGATCATTTGGGAGTTTAGCTTTCCTGACACTCTTCTTCAAGGTTAGTTCCATGCTTTTGCATAAGTCCTTGGGCAAATATTTCTCCTTCCAACTTCTCATCATGTCCTTTTAAAATCTTAGCTCATCAGACAATTTCATTTTGTAGCAGACATAACATTTCTCTGAATGCATGCAAAATAATTTTATTCTTATAGCAAAAAGGAAGAAAAAAGCCCTTAAAATTAATAAAACTTGCCAGGGCCCTGGTGTGAAAATATATTTTTATGTAGACATTTTTCACTTCAAGAAGCTCTCTCATGTTACTTGATGCATTCAATCTCTGCCTGCCCTTAACATACCTTTTCTCCATATCTTTTCTTTTTAAATCCCAAAAATACTTGCTGCCTACTTCTGGGCTCATAAAGAAGCTGCTTCATCCCAATATAAAAATTATCTGACATACTGTAATGTAGCCATTTCATTTAGGAGTGTCCCTAATCTGAGCCTATAGAATAACATTTAATGCATGTGGAGTAGGCTCCCTAGTCCTACTCCCCACTCCCTCCAGAGAACAGCAGTACCTGAGAGTGATTAACATGATCCAAAGACATCCTGTTGAAGCCAGTCATTATTTAATGTATCACGAGATGCCAGAAATGACTCTAGCTGGGGCTGGCTTTGTGAAGGCAGCATAATACAGTAAAAAGAATAATTAATGTGGAGTCACAATAATGGTAACAACAATAACAATAGCATTTTCTATGTTAAATATTTTAATGCTTGCAAAGCATTTTACATGTTATCTCATTCAATCTTCACAACAATCCTATGATACTAAATGTTATTATTATACACAACTTGCCACTGAGGAATATGATATTGAAAGAAGTTAAGTGACTTCCCCAGGGTCACATAGCTAGCAAATGTCTGAGACAGGAATTTTTTAGTAAAATTTCGTTTTTCCCAATTATTGGTAAAAAAAAATTAACAGTCTTTTTTCAGTTTTGAGTTCCAAAATCTATCCCTCCTTCCTTCGTTCCCTTTTTCCCTCCCTGCATCCCTCCATATACCCCTCCCTGAGATAGTAAGCAATCTGATATAGGTCGTACATTTGCAATCAAGTAAAACATTTTGAGAGAGGATTTTAATTCAGAAATGATTCCCAACTCTACTACTCTATCCTCTACACAATCTAGTAGATCCAGGTTTAATTTCTGCCTCAGACACTAAGCAGTTGTATGATCCTAGACAGATCATGTAACTTTTCTTCACCTAACTTTTCTTATTTGTAAAAACTGGCAAAATATAGTGATGTGGTCTGGGATGCTTTTGTCTGCAACCTCAGTTTGTAAAATCTCACTTGTGTTTGGGTGCCTATGATGTAACATCAGTTTGTAACAAGCCTGTGCAATTAAGTTGTAAAGTCACACTTTCCCCCAGTCATAAAGGCATTAACTCTGCCTCTCCCCTTCCCCCATCCTAAAAGTGTTTTCCCTGAGCCAGCAGTCTGCCTAGATACAGTACCTATGAATCCTTCAAAGGCATTCTATAAAAAAAACCCTTAGAGAAATGCATAGCTCTTTTGTTCTAAGTGGCCAGCTGCACCCAAAAGCCTTGAACAACATTATCAGAGAGATAACTCCCTCCCAATGTAGTACTTCCTGAATCCCTAATCAGTCTAGCTCCCAGACTTGGCACTTCCTGAAACAATCAAACCTATCCTCCCAGCAGCCATATGGGCCATATCCCCTTCATCCTTGACCAGAAAGTAACATAGTGATGTCACAAGGCAAAACCCACACCTACAGGTAGCCCCGCCAGGGGGATGTCCCAGTGAATTATGGGCAATATGCCTTTTCAGTTGATATAAAAAGGTAATGTCCCTTTAAGCACTGACCACTCCTAAACTCCTCTCAAACTGCTCTCTAATTCCACCCATGCCCACCTACTTAGCATAATTAACCTTTGACTGATAGTTTTATCACTATAAAAATAGTATCTCTAGCCCCTGTACTTTGCAGGTTCCCTTAACCTTTTCCTGTCCACTGCAAAGCATAAAACTTTATAACTCTACCTTAGATCCTTGCACTTTGCAGGTGCCCCTATTTCTCCTGCCTGCTGCTAAGTCAGCATAACAATAAACTTTGTAACTTTGCCAAAAGATAGCTTGAGTCTTGCAAATTTCTTTCCAGACAAGAACCCTCAAGGGATTCATGTAAGATCCCTCAAACACCCACCTCTCCCCAACCTCTTCAATAATACCTCCATCCCAGAGTTATTTTGGCAATCAAATGAGATACTATTTGGAAAACACTTTGCACTATATTGATGCTAGTTACAAAACCTGTGTTAGAATCTTTACCAGAACCTTAGACAAATCACTTCGCTACTGTTAGTAGTAGACTTAGCAGCAGGCAGGAGAAATAGGAGCACCTGCAAAGTGCAGGGATCTACGGTAGAGTTACAAAGTTTTATGCTTTGCAGTGGACAGGAAAAGGTTAAGGGAACCTGCAAAGTACAGGGGCTAGAGATACTATTTTTATAGTGATAAAACTGTCAGTCAAAGGTCTCAATTTTCTCATCTGTAACATGAAGTGGTTGAGTTAAATAGCCTCTAAGGTCTCTTTTAGCTTAAAAGCTATAATCCTATGTATCAGGGTGCCTTTTAGTTTTCAAGATTCATTAATGTAAAAACTTCTCATCATTAAACAGAGCTCATTTCCACATGTCTTAAAATTGTAAAATTACCTTAGGAGAACTAGGGACTAAAGACAAGTATACTCATTAAGAAGATGACCAATGAACATTGTTACTCGATGCTTGAGCTTCTCAAAGACACCAGTTCCTTCTATACACCTAGCCTTGACTTGTGATTTCACCCATGTGTGGAACTCCTGTATATCAGTAACTGTTTTGTCTGGGGCATTGGAAGTGACTTGTTTAGAGTCAAGACAGTCAAAAGCATGAGACAAGTAAGTGACATAGTGCTCAGAGCAATGAATGGAAGTTAGGAAGGAGATGAGTTTGAATCCTACCTCTTGTGTGGTCTTAGGCACCTTTCTCAGTTTCTTTATTTTTATAATGGAGGTAATAGCACTTAGCTTAAAAAGTTGTCATGAGGCTTAAATAAGATATCAAAAGAATTTTTCCAATGTTAAAGTATCATATAAAGGTTTGCAATCATTATGTTTCAAACCACACACACACACACACACACACACACACACAAAGTAAAAATGGCCTTTTTGCCTCACACCTAATACTCCATTACCATGCCTTTACAATGGCTGCCCTCCATATCTGGAATGACCTTATTCCACAATTCTACCTTTTGGACTCCCCAGTTTTCTTCAAGAATGAGCCCAAACTCACCTTCTTTATGAAGCCTGGTTTGCCCCAATTCCTAGCACCTTCCCTCCACAATTACTTAGAACCTGATTAATATGTATGAAAATATAGGCCTATTGTATTCTTGCCCCTCCCCCCAATGAGAATGTAATCTCCTTAAAGGCAGGGGTTACTTTGCTATTGCCTTTGTGTCCCTAGTGCTTGGCATAATGCCTCATATACAGGAGAATTTTCATAGATCAACCTCCACTCCTTTCTGAAGCTCAATCTCATCTTTACCACTTTCAGGCACCCTTTTATTTGTTGTATTTCCTATTTGAATGTAAGCTCCTTGAGGACAGGTGCTTTTTTCATGCTTGTCTTTAGCATATGGCACATAGTATCTTCTCTCCTTTCTTCCTCTCACCCTATCTCCCTTTCGCTATCTGCTTAGTCAGTGGCCATGTTCTACTCATTAAGCAATACAAACCAAATCCCACTATCTATAAAGAAACCTCTTTTGATTATAAGAAATAATTATACATTAACACATAATTTGAAGCCTATTTCCTGTTGAACTTTCAGGGCTTTGATTTTTCTCAAGTCCTTTTGTTTGCTTCTGTGACTTTGAACAGATAGAAATGGAGATGACACTACTTCAAAATACTAGTTCTATCAAATAATAAAATAAATTATGAAACATTTTAATAAGGGTAGCATCCCCTTAGTAAAGACATAGAATTATTAGTGAGAGATAAAATATTTCAATATCATGCAAGTTCCCATTTCAAACTACTTTCCCATTTTTCTCTGAGAAAGTAACATGAATGCTCTAGCTTAGCAAAGAAAAACCATTGCATTAAAAAGGGGGGGTTTTACAGACTTTTTTTTTTAACTTATTTTTCCAAACTGAAATAGAGGCATCAAAATTTGACATCTGTAATAAAAAGAAAACACATATGTATTTGTATGTATAATCCACTTGCATAGGAATATTGTGACATCTTTCAGCAAAGGTGTCTTCATTAGCTCCTGCTTCCATGTCTAATTCCTTACCTAAGAGTTTCACTTTTCCTCCTCCCACTACTGCCTGCCTCTCATGTTTAAATAGTTATTTTGATCTAGTGAGTAGTGAAAAGGACCGATTTTTTTTTTTTTACCAAACCCCTCTCAGTTTGGAAGTACTAAAGCAGAAAGAAAAACAACTTATATTTCTCATTTATAATAAATTATTTTAGGTTGAATTAGAAACCGCATTATTGAATCACTTTAATATTTTTGTTTCTATTAAATGTTTCAATAATCCCTTTGGTCTCACTCTCTCGGATTCCCAAGTGAAGGTTTGACCTGTGACTGATGAGGTGTAGGCTCTGGGAAACCCGCCCCCCCCCCCCTTTTTGAGCTCTCCTTGATTCTTTGAGGTACAGGCTCTGGAAAAGTAAACCTTCCCAGGGAAGACATTTGCCCGAGGTCATGAGCCTTAAGTTGTGGCTCTGCCCAAGTGTTTAGCCCCCTTTGTTCCAATAGTTTGCCACCCTTGAACTGGCCTGACTCACCATTGTCTATGGTCTCCAAGTAGCCTCCAGCAACTTCCCACCCTGAACCACTCAATCCTGGAGTCTGACCTCATCTGACTCCTCCTGAAGACCCTCCCCAATCTCCTCCTCTGGACCACCCCTAGATTCCTCCCACAACCTTTTTGTATATAGAATCCCATCTTCCCTCCATGTGGTGTGAGAGCGCCATGAGATAGCTTAGCATAGACATGCTCTGTGAGAGTGCCTTAGAATGCCCTAGCACACAGACTTGCTCTGTGAGAGCACCTTTAAATGGCCTAGCACCCCATGTGGCGAACTTGGACTTTCAATAAAGTTTGCTTTTCTTTGGCTGAGAAGACTTGAGTGGAATTCTTTCAGCAGGACCCGGCATGTTGTTATTTTGGGGTCTCAGGCAGACCCTCTTTGGGCACCCTCTTCATGACCACTGTCCCCACAAGCCATCAATTTTGTATATGAAAAAACAAATAAGACAAAGTAAACAACTGTGATTTTTCTGTCCATAAGGAGAAAGCTGGACAATATTGTCGTTTTTTTTTTTTTCTATCATCCCACAAACTGCTTTCAAACATTTGTTCTTCATGGGGTCTGGGTCACCACTTGGCATTCGATTTAGGAATCCCACAAGCTGGATGAAGCTATGTCTCACAGAGAGAATTACTGAGAAAAACCAGCAACAATGTTCTTAGCCTCATCATCCAAGCTGTGATGACTCTTTATGTTTTGACAAATATGGCTCCAGATACATATATTTTGTCCATGGGTTGTCTTTCACTTCTCTGGCATCACAAAATCATCCATTTAGAAAGTGTTTGCTGCTAAATGGTGGGGAAAGGGGAGGCTGATTGCTTCTTCTCCCAATGAGACCCTTTGAGTCTAAACCAAGGCATTGGAGAAGCCAATAAGCAAAAGTTGCAACAACAAAAAAAAAATTTAAAGCCCATTTGTCTAGAATCACTTTCCATGCTAGCTTTCAAAAAATGCTTAGAATTCCCATTTTTCTCATTCCCAGGGATCTTAATGATTAAAGTCACAAATAAAATGCTTGTACAGTCAGAAAGACACTGGGTCTCTACAGGTGAGAGTAGAGGAAGAGATAAGGAAAGAAATAGGAAGAATAAAAAGAAAGATAGAGAAAAGGAAATTACTGATGCTTGAAGACAAATTTTTGCCTAAGGCAAGTGACCATGACAATGGCCACATCTTACAAGAATATAAAGTTACCTAGAGACTGCATTTGAAATGAAATCCAAATTATATATAACCCTCAATCAACCTTCCTTCTGTGAACAAGTAATTCCAACAATTGGTCAATTACAAGAATTCACAATTCTCCCATCTTTCTTCTTCATTCCTATCAGTCCCTATGCTTTTGCTCTGTCCCTTGTAACAATTAACCACCATTGCTACCATATAGGAGAGCTAGAAATGACCTTGGAAATATTTTAATTTTACCTCTGCATCTTACCAATGTGGAAACTGAAGACCAAATGGTTTTACATCATTTGTCTGATTAATGTCACACCCCTCCTCAAATACTTACAGTGAAAATCCCTTTGCATCTTATATGAAATAGTAATTCTTCAGCTAGGCTTCTTAACAATCTATCTTTATTTCATATTATTCCTCTTGACACATTCTAATATTGGAGTCAAATTAATACGTGTTTCCCAAATTTGACCTTGTTACCTCCATACATATGCGAAAGCCAAGCTCACCTCCTCCCACACACACTCAGACTGGAGCATATTCCCCATTCACCCCAGGCTCCTGGAATCCTTATCTTTCTAAAATATTAAACTTAGTTCTCTCTTCTGTGAGACCTCCCTTGATACCACCAACTTGGTGCTTTCTCCTTCCTCAGACTTCTATTTACTGAAATGTGTACATGTTATATTAACTCAGGAGAATGTAAGCTTCTTGGAGACAGGGTCCAGGGCATTTCCTTTTTGTCTTTGTATTCCCAGTGGCTGGCCATGCACAAACTAAGGGATCAATAAATATGACTTTAATTGAATGAATCAGTATTTTCAGGGGACTAGCCTGATCATTAACAGTAAATCTAGTTATGAATTGTGATATTTGTCCTTTGTTTTTGAAGAGGGAATGATGGCATCAGGGAAATGATGACATGACTTGCAGTTGATTTTGATTTCAGTGAGGAAGGGCTATGCAAGGTCACCATCCTCACTTTCCCCTCCAGAGCCATCTGGATCCAGTGGCCAGATATTCTTCAGGATGACTGAAGATGACCCAGGATGCAGCGGGAGACCCTGGTCGTTTTAAGGCCAAGGCCTTTGTGGATACTCATTGAGAGTGAGGTAAGGCCCATTCAGTGAATAGATCTCTTTAAGAAGTTAGTTCAGGGAGTACTCACTTAATTAGAAAAAGAAAAAAAAATCTTTCTGGGAGGGAAAGACCCTGAGGCTTGCAGTTCTAAAGAGAAACAGTTGCTATTGACATTCACTCTCAGCCAGGAGAGGTCAAAATACAGCCCTTAAGTAGAGCTGGGATCTCTTGCTTCAGAGTGCATATGAGAATGCCAGTCTTAAAATACACCACCACTACTGAGGACTTGTTTTTTTAGTCTCTAACTGGCTTGGGTAATCTACATGGGCACCTTGGAAAGTGAATAGTGAGGTCAGTTGCATCCACAGGATATAATCTATATTTTGCTTCCTTCTCCTTTTACCTCCAGAAGCTAATTAACATTAATTTGCAAGTAAAAGTTGCTTGTTTCTAGTTAACTAAAGCCAATTCTATGTATTGCCAGTTGGATTGTGTGGATGTTTAGGATTTGGAGAAACCATTCCATAGTTTTTGAATTCAATTCTATTTCTCCCAGATATAAGAATTAGTTTTTGATAGTTTTGTGACTAGAGCTTAAAAACACTCCCAATTCTCTAGTTGAATTATGGCAAAAACAAGTTACCTATAAGATATTTAACATTCAAAACTCCCTTTAATCTGAGCCAGAGCCCTAAAGAACCTAGAGCTGTATAATGAAGAGCAGTAATAATGGAACAACACTATTCTAACTTTCTTAGTAATTCCTAGTTGAAGAAATGTATTTACAAGGCCTCTCATAGAAACATGTGCCATGTTAATGTGGAAATATGTTCCACAAGATTTCACATGTATAATTGACATATTGCTTGCCTTCTTAGTG
Source organism: Pseudocheirus occidentalis (assembly GCA_028646575.1). Classification (NCBI taxonomy): domain Eukaryota; kingdom Metazoa; phylum Chordata; class Mammalia; order Diprotodontia; family Pseudocheiridae; genus Pseudocheirus; species Pseudocheirus occidentalis. The sequence continues at coordinate 103,106,657 of CM053598.1, read as the reverse complement.
GATGAGGGATGATCAGAAGAGAGAGAGAATTCAGAACTCAATTTTTTTGAACAAATGCTAAAACTAAATAGTATTTTTTTTTAAAGAAAGAAACCTGTGCCAAAAATCTCATGTCAGAGAAGCAGTTAGACAAGAAAATGATTGGTCTTTGTTCTTGTATGTGACATGTATGTGAAGCTTTGGAGCTGAAAGTTCAAACCTAGAAGTCTGCATTCCCATATGCATTTAACAGTATTTTATTGTCTTGGTCATGTGTTTTCCTGAGAAATCAGGTTGAACCCTATTTCAGGTGCTAAGGACACAGTTGGGATTTTCAAGATCTGTTCCCTTCACGATACAAGCTGCTACTTGTTGTTCAGTGATGGAATGCATACTGAATTTGGCAAGGACCAGATTGTCTGATTTTTCCATGTGCTATCCTGAGACCAAGTGCCAATTTCTGAGTCAAGACAAAAACAAGCCAAAAAGATAATGTACCCATCAAACCTGCCCTCTCCTGAGTAACTGGAAATTACACCTACACATTTTGCATTTTCAAATACCTTTTGGCTCCATTTTGTTCCCATCTCTTCTCCATTCCCAGAACTCCCTCCTACCACAAAAAAGGGTAGATAGAGGAGATCTTAGAAATAATCTAGTCCAAAGTGAAGAGGAGCCCAAAGAGGGTTAGGGCTGCCTGAAACCCCAAAATACCAACATGCCAGGTCCTGTGGAAAGAATTCCACTCAAGTCTTCTCAGCCAAGGAAAAAGTAAAGTTTATTGAAAGTTCAAGTTCACCACGTGGGGTGCTAGGCCATTTAAAAGTGCTCTCACAGAGCAACTCTATACTAAGCTATCTCATGGCACTCTCACTCAGGTGGAGGGAAGATGGGGTTCTATATACAATAAGGTTGTGGGAGGAGTCTAGGGGTGGTCCAGAGGAGGAGATTGGGGAGGGTCTTCAGGAGGAGTCAGATGAGGTCAGACTTCAGTAATGAGTGGTTCAGGGTGGGAAGTTGCTGGAGGCTACCTGGAGACCATAGACAATGGTGAGCCAGGCCAATTCAAGGGTGGGAAACTATTAGAACAAAGCAAGCTAAAGACTTGGGCAGAGCCACATCTCAAGGCCCA
>CM053598.1:103085711-103105046 GCA_028646575.1 Pseudocheirus occidentalis | reverse complement strand
GGAGGCTACCTGGAGACCATAGACAATGGTGGGCCAGGCCAATTCAAGGGTGGGAAACTATTGGAACAAAGCAAGCTAAAGACTTGGGCAGAGCCACATCTCAAGGCCCATGACCTTGGGCAAATGTCTTCCCTGGGAAGGTTTACTTTCCCAGAGCCTGTACCTCAAAGAATCAAGGAGAGCTCAAAAAGTGGGGAGGGGTCCCAGAGCCTACACCTCATCGCAAAGCCTTCATCTTACAGATGAAGGAACTGATGGCCAAGATATATAAAGTAGATTGCCTAAGGTCACAAAGTGAGGAAGAATCCAAATCCCTACTATTGATGAGGTTGTGGCTCTGCCCAAGTGTTTAGCCCCCTTTGTTCCAATAGTTTCCCACCCTTGAATTGGCCTGGCCCACCATTGTCTATGGTCTCCAGGTAGCCTCCAGCAACTTCCCACCCTGAACCACTCATTACTGGGGTCTGACCTCATCTGACTCCTCCTGAAGACCCTCCCCAATCTCCTCCTCTGGAGCACCCCTAGATTCCTCCCACAACCTTTCTGTATGTAGAACCCCATCTTCCCTCCACGTGTGTGAGAGCGCCATGAGATAGCTTAGTATAGACTTTGCTTAGCGAGAGCACCATGGGATAGCTTGGCATAGATATGCTCTGTGAGAGCGCCATGAGATAGCTTAGTAGAGACTTGCTCGCACCCCACGTGACGAACTTGAACTTTCAATAAACTTTACTTTTTCCTTGGCTGAGAAGACTTGAGTGGAATTCTTTCTGCAGGACCTGGCATGTTGGTATTTTGGGATCTCAGGCAGCCCTAACCCTCTTTGGGCACTCTCTTCACTATCACCCCTAACTCCTAACTTTAACTTATTTATAGGATAGATTATAGATAAAATTTAATAAAACTTTAAAAAGTTTTACTTTTCTTTCCTTTATTCCTGATAGAAAAAAAGAAAAGGCATGGTATGTGATAACCCTTATTTTTTTAAAGGCATATCATTGTCTTTTGCTTTTTCTCATAGTCATCTCTACCGAATTCCTACCATCAGCACTGAACTCTTGTAAGATGAGAAAAGCAATGTTCCATGATATGTGCTACATTTCCTATTCATAGACCCCACCTATTACTGTGAAGAGGAAGGCATACTTCCATATTTGTTCTCTAGGACCAAGGTTGTTGATTACAACAGAATTGAACGCTTTTTAGTGTTGTATGCAGCAGTACTCTGCCTCCACCAAGCAGTAATTTCCATTCATCTAATTTTGGTCATTTTTTTCCTTCACCTTTGGTTTTCCTATTATAATATCTTAGACATAGTAGGTCCTTAACAAATGCTTTCTGAATGGGATTAAAAACTTAACATAGAATCCCAATATCAAAAAGAACATGGGATTGCACATTTGGATATACTATGAGATCATTCCTTTAGTCCACAAGATTTATATCAGTGGCCTATCAGGAAGAATCCACTGTAGGGTTATTTGTATTCAACATTTAATGAGCCCTCACAGCATGATAGATGTTGTTTGGAGCAGAACACAGGGACATCCTGTCCTCAAGTCATTTTATAAGCTCCATCAATCAGTCCTGGAACCAAATTTTTTCTTAAGCCCTAAAGGGAGACAGAAATGTAGTCTACTATCTTTATGGGGTCTTCAAGGGAAAAAATTGAAAGAAAGTTGAATAATCCTACTCTTAACTTTATTATTAGATTCAATAAAACATGAGAAGCACTGCTCACCATCACAAAGCTCCAGTGTTAGAAAGGATCTCACAGACTAACTCATCCAGCCAATACCTAAACAAGAATTCCTACTACAACATACTCGTGTTCATCTAACCTTTTCTTGAAGACCTCAAGGAAGGGGGAGCCCTTGACATCCTAATGTAGTTCATTTTCATTATGGGCAGCTTAAGCTGTTAGGAATTTTTTCCTTACATTATTCCTCAATCTTCCTCTAGAACTTCCATGTATTGCTCCTCATTATGGTATCTAGGAACAAGCAAAACATGACTAATCCCTCCTCTACATGATAGCTTTTAGAATATTTGAAGACAGCTGTCATCATGCCCAGGCTAAGTTTCCTCTTTTCTATGATAAATGTCCTTCAACTGATGATACTCATGTGGAGTCACCATCTTCACCTTCCAGGATGCTCTCCAACCTATCGATGTCCTTCCTAAAATGGATTGTCCATAGCTGCAATTATTACTTCAGATGTGACCTGATCAGGGTATCACCCCAGTACAAGATAAACTGTGCCTCTTTCAGTGCAGTCAAAGATTATAACAGTTTCCATATCACTCTATTCACTTAAACTGAATTTAAAGCCAACTAAACCCCATGAATCTTTTCCCCAGCCAAACTGCTATGTCACTATGCTGCCTCAATTACTATCCCTGTGTATCTTGAGACCCAGAATTGAAAGCTCTGGGTTTATTTGGTGGAATGAGTTTGATCTTGGAGGATTTACTTTAAGATAATCTTCATTTAGCTTATATTCTCTTCCAAAGTATCCCTTGGGAACATCAGAATTTAGATTATGGCTAAGTTTCTATAAAAGCAACAACAACAACAAAAAGTCCATACAAGCACCCAGGGTAATAATATAGACAATATTTGACAGATGTAATTTGGAATTCTGGTTGGGCAAACAGGATTTTTCCCCATACACTGAAGTTGAAGAAGTGTCACTTCTCACCCAGTTGATAATTCAGTAGGTAATCTTTCTATATGTATCAATGTAAAAATAGCCAAACATCTAAGAGTATTGTTTGCCAACACAGCTGTCCTAATAAAGTATGGATTTACCCTCCTTCACCCTAACTTGTGCAGCTCTGAATGCCCTTAAAACTATTTTTTCCACTCCCATGTCTGGCAGAACTTAAGACAATTCACATTAACACACAAATGTCACACCTAAAATACTCTTTCAGAAAATAAGTGTCAGCAAGTAAATTGCAATAGCCATTTGTATCTATACTCTAGGTAAATTCTTAAAGATTCTGCTCCAGCAATTATAGCCCCATTCAAAGTATTAGGTAGACAATTCAAAGTGATCTGTCCTGGGAAGGGAAGACATCTATGGTATAAAAATAACTGTAATTACAGTATAGGACAATTTGCTATGTATACTAGTAAATCCCAGGCAAGTAATGTAATTCTGCTGCAAATACCATTTCCTCCTAATCACTCAATTCTCAGCATCTAAAACCAAGAGAGGTAAATTTCCAAAATAATTTCAAAAGTTTCAGTACCAACTTTCTGCCTATGAAACTTTTAAAAGAAGAGGTTATCCTTGGTAACCCACAGGCAGGTAAAAAGAGTTTGTAGTAAAGGAAGGGGAAACTGAGGAGGCTGAAAAGTTGGGAAACAAAGGTTGTCCTTCATTCTTGAAGAGGATCTTGACATCAGGGAGATGAGGACATGACTTGTAATTGATTTTGATTTGAGTGCAAGGTCACCAGCCCTGGGTCCAGTGACCTGATATTCCTCAGGACAACTGGAGATGGTCCAGGATGCAATGGGAGACTCTGGCTCTTTTAGGCTAAGGTCTTTTCAGGTTCTCACTATGAGTGAGATAACACTCATTCAATGAATAGGTATCTTTAAGAAGTGATACAGGGAACAGCCCCTTTAATCAAAATTTAAAAAAAATCAAACTGGGAGGGGAAGACTCTCCTGACCAAAAGAGAAACAGTTATTATTTACATTCATTCTGAGTCAGAAGGGCCCAAAAAATAACTATTAAGTGGTGCTTGGGCAAGTTCCTATTGTTGTCCAGTCCCTGAGATCCAGAGTGAATTGGGTTTAAGGTTTGGGTGCTGGGGAAAGAAACATAAAAAGAAAATTGTTTCTGCCCTCTAAAAGCTGACATTTGATTCCAAAAACAAATACATAAATAAGTCTGCATAGAATAAACACAAGGTAAATTTGGGAGAAGGAAAATAACAGCAGCTGTGGGAGTCAGGAAAGGCTGAGTAGTCAATAGTCAATAATTATTTATTAAGCACCTACTATGTGCTAGGCATTGCCAATATACATATGAGGAAGTGAGGAATGAGAGGAGAGGGAGTTCTTCAAGGAGCTCACAATCTAATAGCATAAGATGACAGAAAAGAAAGCTGGAAAGGGGAGGACTCATCATGAGGGAGTCCAGCAAAGAGAAGTGTAGATAGGAAATGAAGAGTCAGCTTGTCTGGGAGTCCTCTTAAAATGGAGTCTTTGGGATGAGTTTGTTTCTCTGGCCTCAGGTCATTCAATGAGGAGGGCAGAGGGTACTGATGAGGTATGAGTGGCAAGGCCTACATAATCCTACAGGGCTATGAGTTGCCTTGTGATGACATTCCTGGAGACATGATGGACACTAGTCCAGAGAAGTGCCCCATATAGAAGATGTTGCTACAGCAGAGCTTAGTAGGAAACAAGGTCCTCTAAGTGGCAAAGGTGAGGAGAGAGGGCACAGGCACAGAAACTCAGGATGGAAGAGCCTTTGTCAAGAACAGCATGATGTGTAACTAGATCTGATGCTTTTATTAGATCCTACTCATGAGCTGGTTGTTAAGGGCCTCCAAGACCTGAAAAGAGCATGTCCAGTATATAAATTCAGGACAAATATCTGAAAGAATAGCCTTTCTTACAACACAAGCATGTAAGGATACTGAACTATATGAGAAACTTTCTTCTAATTACACAAAAAAGGCTAGGTTTCCCATTATTAATTTTATGATGCAATATTTGGCTATAATCTCTTTCTTCCAGGTCCTGTCCCACATATAAAAGAGAATGAAAGAGAGGTAGAAGGAATTCCTAATCGTTTAGCTGATTTGGAGACAAGGCTGCATCCTTAATTATGTGTCCCAGCCTAAGCACAAGTTATCATAGCTGGAGAGAGTCCCCTAGAGGGATTTTGATGCCAGCTTGGCTTGAAATCCCAGAGCTATGCCAGGAAGGGATTGACTCTAAGGTAAAAATTTAGGGCAAATTGGGAAGGAGCAGAGTGGAAAAAAATCCAGGGTGAAGATTAAAGAGTGATAAGTAATCAAACGAACAGAAAATTATGTTAATCTTTCATCGCTGACATATATACAGCATAAACGTATTGTTCAGATTATCAGGCCTTGACTTTGGGGGCAGCATATGGTAACTGCCAGCAAAGGAACCCAAGGGAAATAAGGGGCCCATGTGCTGGACTTGAGAAATATAAATATAAAACTGTGACCATATTGTCACATTTCTCACACTATTCTAAAAGGTTTTTTGGTTTTGGTTTTTTGTTGTCCTTTTTTTCATTCACATTTGTACAGGAATGTCTAGAGATCGAGAAATTTGTTCTGGAACCTTAAACGTGTTGATCAGTTTTCTAGCTCTGCCTGGAACAGCTCACTACCAATGCCTGGATGTTTCTTTGACAAAAGTTCCCTGGATTGCTATGTCTTTGTTCTTTGAGAGACTGGGGTTGCCTCTGCCTTTACAGGCTACCAGAAAGTTCTATTGTTCTAAAGCTTTAGTCATAGATCAAATCCAGAGTTCTGACCTGATTGGGACATAGTGGCAATTTCATAGAGTGAAAACCAGAAAGTAAAACTCTATCTGACCATCCACTATAGCTATTATGCCAAGACTAATGTAGTAAAATAGAGACCTCCAGTGATCTGTAAAGGAGGAACTTAGTCACTGATTTTGCAGTAAATTACATTAAAGGTCCCAACCTATGTGCTCTCTATATCAGTACAATCACAGGTGCATTCCTATTCCTTCAAAACATTTAGAACCAACAGAAGGAATGATATTCTTTTTATTGCTCCACATATAGATAGGTGCTATAGAGGAGCATACAGGTGTTCGGAAAAGACTAGAACCTCTGAAATGAGGTCTACCAAGCCCTTTTGGGGGCTGTTTTCCATCTTTGGTGTTCACCTGATTAACCTAATTATTGCTCCAAGAAGCTGTAGTATGTGCAGTGGCCACACACCAACAAAACCATTTCAACAGACAGGCTAAACCAGTTTGAGGGCCACCCAAGGATCTCAAACTTGTTAGTGAATTGAGGGATGCCAAATTCCAGAGTTCCCAGGTCAAGGAGAAAATGTTACAAGCAATAAAGAAGAAACAATTCGAGCATTGTGGAAACACAATCAGGATAACACAAGAACAAAGTTTTAAAAGCAGATGTTAAAAATTGTTTTTACCTGTAACTGGAAAATAAGATATAGAAGTAATGGAACAGAGAAATCTATCTTGCCCAATAAGAAAATAAGGGGGAATGGGATAAGAGGGGGGTATGATAGAAGGGAGGGCAGACTGGGGGAGGGGGTAATTAGAATGTATGCCATCTTGGTGTGAGAGGAAGAGAGAGATGGGGAGAAAATTTGGCACTCAAAATCTTGTGGAAATGAATGTTGAAAACTAAAAATAAATTAATTTTTTTTTTTGCTTTTTGGAGGGCAGTTGGGGTTAAGTGACTTGCCCAAGGCCACACGGCTAGTTTTTGTGTGTGTGTGTGTGTGTGTGTGTGTGTGTGTGTGTGTGTTTGTGTTAAGTGTCTGAGGCCGGATTTGAACTCAGGTACTCCTGATTCCAGGGCTGGTGCTCTATTCACTGCGCCACCTAGCCGCCCTATAAATTAATTTTTTTAAACTAAAATAAAAGGTTCCAACCTAAGACTAGAGTGGAGAGAAAGTTGGTGCTCAACTTTTCATTCACAGACAATTGTGCACTCAATGCAGCCTCTGAGGGCTTGTGCTAATTTTGGCCTAACAATTAATACCAAGAAAACAAAGGTTCTCCACCAGCCTGCAAAACACTATACACACATAAAACCATAGGTTACAGAAAATGGAGAGATTTTTGATTGCCAGGGATAGGTTCATTTATCTTGGTAGTATACTTTCTAGGGATGCACATACAGTTGAGACTGACATTGCCAGAGCTAGCTCAGTGTTTGAGGGACTTTGAAGGAAAGTATGGGAGAGAAAAGATGCTGCCTAGTGAATTGAAGTTCCACAAAGCTGTTATGTTTACTTTATTGTTGTATGCCTGTGAAGCCTGGAGAGTGCATCAGCACCATGCCAGAAAACTGAATCACTTCCATTTGAATTGTCTTGGGAAAATTGAAGATCACCTATCAAGATAAGGTACAGGACACTGAGGTCCTTTCTCAAGTTGAACTGCCAAACATTCAAATTCTACAGCAGAGAGTACAAATCTGATAGGATGACCATGTTATTTGAATGCCAAATGCACATTTGCCTAAAAAATGATTTTATGGAGAACTCATACAAGGAGAAGCCTCACACAGAGGTCAGAAGAAGTGATACAAGGACACTCTCAAGGTCTCTGTGAAGAACTTTGGGATCAGTTGTGAAACAGACACTGGCACAGAATCTCCCACTATGGTGTGCCTTCATCAATGAAGATGCTTTGCTCTATGAGCAAAGCAGAATGGTAGAATTTCAAAGGAAATATGAGATGGGCAAATTTAGAGATATCTTCACTCCAAATGTTCATATGAATTATTTGTGTCCAAACTGTGGGAAAACCTTCCAAGCTCATACTGGGCTGGTCAACCACAGTCCAACTCCCTGTAGCTTGACCGTGACATAGTGATATCATTTTGGTCCTCTTTGAGCATGGAGGACAACAACCAACTGAACGGGTGCTTTAAAGAAGAGAATGTTAACCTTATAGTTAGGAAGATCCTAAAGTTCCAGGCCCTCACTGAAATGTGTGTGTTACGTGTTCCTGGGTAAGTCACTTAACTCAAACTGGGTAGAATAGCTTCTATACGATTGCTGTGAAGACCAAATGAGATGACATATATAAAGAAATTTGCACACATTTATATAAGCATTTATATAATGCTCATATGAAGCATTATATAAATGCCAATTATTACTATCATTAAAATATTCACCAAAATGTTAGGAAGGAAATAACAATATCCCTTTCCACTGCCTACTTTAACCAAAAAAAAATGAATAAAGTTGTTAAACTCATTGACACAAATTTAAGAGAAGAGTTTGACATCATTATAGGAAGAAAACTTTGTTGCTTATTGCTTTAAAATATAAGTGATTTAACATATAAATTATAACAAAAGGTTAAAAAATGCAAAACAAATGTATGAAAAGAATCAATTATCCCTAAATGAAATCAGAGCTTAAGTCCTATAGAAAAAGAGAATTAGATGTATGTCCAAAATATGTATTCGGTAGGAACCAAGAGAATACAGGACTAATGAATGAGGCCATTCAATCAGTCACTGTTCCCTGGACCTGAATTGCCTGCTTTTTAGACTAAGAGCCTTACAAAGCAAATCTGCTCATAGACATGTGATTACTAACGTAAATGTAAGCCCCATCTTCTTCTACATCCTCTTGTCTGCCTTATCTGCTCAGGTCATGTTCCATTATGTATAAGTCTTACCTGACTGGGAAAGTTAAGAATGGATGTCACAAAAAAAGTTTTGTCTTGTTTTTGCACAGACTTATGATTGAATTTATATGTAGGGGCATGCTGGTGATGCTCTGCCAGGATGCAAAGAGCCAGTTGTTAAATTTTCAACCTGGCCATTTTCACCTCTAAAATTAGTTAACAATACAAATCAGGGCTTGATTATTTTATTTGTCTTATAAAATAGCAATGGGAACAATACTAAAAATGCAGATTAAACTGCTTAGTGTATCTTAATACACATTCTTTGTTCAGAGAGTCAGTTGTAGCTCTGTAGCTTAGAGCCTTAAAATGTTGTCTGGCACCCAGAAAGGATAAGTAATATCGTACAATTCATATTAGTTAAAAGTAGAAATTTCTGACTCCAAAGCCAATCCTCTGTCCATGACCACCTACTACAGAAAACCGTACACATGAGCATGAAAGAAGACCAAGAACTGCCATGTTAGAACTAGATGAGGCCTTAGGAATCATTTGAGGCATTGGGGTCAATGGGTAGTGGAAATGGTTGGACTTGGAGTCAGAAAAAATATAACTCAATGCAAATCCTGTCTCTGAACCAGCTGTGTGACATTGGACAAGTCACTTAATTTTTGAAGCCTCAGTTTCCCCATCTGTAAAATGAAGACAATACAAGCACCTACCATATAGGTTCATTACAAGGATCAAATGAGATCGTGTATGTTAAGTCCTTTGTAAAACCTTAAAGACTTCCAGAAATGTCCATTTCTTACTATTATTGTTAATATTTCAAATCTTATTTCCAACCCACTCAGTTTACAGATGAAGAAATAGAGATGACCCTGAGAAATTAGAGTGGTTTGTTCCATGTCATACAACTCATTTGTGTTAATGGTAGAATTAGACTCTATGCCTTCTGGCTCCCAGTCCAGTATGGGAAGAGGAGTAGGATAGAATGGCATGGACCCAGAATAAAGCCTTTCCTCCTGTGGCTTCCCATAGCCCTCACCAGACATGCAGTAACACACACATGAAAAGTCATTTGGAGTCCAAAGAAGTGAAACATAAATAACCTCAAGTTTGTGTATCAAATTAAATTCTAGGGAGACTGCTGAGTAGAAATTTAATTCAAGGTTACATCAAACACAACTAGAGACTTGTGGAGCTATACAGCTGCCTTCATAAGGAGGAATCAGTCACTCCACATGGGGCTGCAGAGCTCATTTAATCTTTTGTTTCACAACTGGCAGAGCTTGGGGTCTTGTGTTTTTCAGTGTTTACTGCATTCTGCCTAGCTGATCCAGTATGTGTCTGCTAATTGGTTTGCATGGTTACCTTGGGCTATGGAAATTTGCTGACAATGAGGCTGTCACTGTGTCAGCCACTAATTGGGGAATGGGAAGGATTTCTTATGAGGTTCTTTTTTCTTACAGCAATACTTCTATAAATTGGGCCCTATGGGTTCCTACTATAAATACCTGATGTTTGTGATTGGAGAACTATCACAAGTCAGAGCACAAGTACCTCCTTTTGGTGTAAGGTCTTGAAATCAATTCATTTGTTATGACTAAGATTTACAATTGATATTTCACTACAAGAGGAAGAGCTGTTATCCTTGGAAGAAGAGCAGAGTCATGAGTGGTGGTGGGAGTGGTGGTGGTAGTGGTGGTTTCATTTGCCATTATGTCCAACACTTCATGACCCCATTTTGAGATTTTCTTGACAAAGATACTAGAGTGGTTTGTCACTTCCTTCTCTGGCTCATTTTACAGATAAGAAAACTGAGGCAAACAGAGTTAAGTGACTTGCTCAGGGTCATATAGCTAGTAAGTGCCTAATACAAGATTTGAACTCAGGTCTTCCTGACTCCAGATCCAGTGCCCTAACTACTTCACCACTCAGTTGCCCCAAAGCAGTCCTACCATGTGCTATAATCATGACCATTTCCATAATGCTAAAGTTGTCATGGATGAACTTGGCCAGGGTGAATCAAGCAGCTATTAGTACAGAAGCACTACTGACAATGCATTAAACTAAAAGCAGCTTGAGGACTGAGTGTCTTTTGCCTCTTTTTGTATGTCCAGCACTTAGCACAGTGCCTTGCACATAGTAAGCACATAATAAATGCTTATTGATTGATCTTAAGGGAATTATATTTTTCAGGATTCACTGACATCAAAAACATGGGGACATCAGCATAAGGGACAGAGCTATTGTCACATTTAGGTCCACCCTTCGAATGATCTCTAGTCTTTTCCAAGATAGTAAAACAGCTTTGATAACCTGTTAAACCCTTTTCAGCATAGTGAATGAATGAATGAATGAATGAGTGAGTGAGTGAATGAGTGAATGAATGAATGAATGCATGAATGAAAAAGCATTTATTAACTACTAGTTACATGCCAAGCACTGAGGATATATCTTACACAAACAGTCCTTGATCTACAGGCACTTACATTCTAATAGGATATGGACAATAACATCATTAGAGTTCACACCTTCTCCTCTGGTCCTGTCTTACTTTTAGCTATGTTTAGACAGAAAAATCAGTGAGCATCAGCAATACTTTAGATGACCTCTGAGGAACTGTCCAACTCTAAACCCAGGAACCAATGAAATCCAGGCAGCATACTGCACCCCTGACAAGGATCAATGAGCAAATGTTCATTCAGTGCCCCTGTGAGCAGAGCTTTCTTCTGGCCATTTGAATAAGTTATATTTTCCAGGACAGGCCTGACTCATTGGCCTAAAGCAAATACTGAAAGAAATTCCTCATTTCCCAGTTCCTATGTGGTGGGAAAGGTTAAAAACAATCACTCTTAGAATCCTTTCCCTTTCCTATTGAGCAAAGGGGGTTGTGGTCAGAATAATTAAGTTAAAGGGAATATAGTTGGTAAATTCCCTTCCTTTCATTGCCAGGTAAAAAGTATTTGGAGACCAGGGCTGCTGTTTTGTCAATATTAGCCCAGCAGCAGCCTCCAAAGTGAACTTATGAGTCATTTTCTTTCAGTCAAGGGCTGCAAAGGAAAAGGGTTACTGAGTGTTGCTAAGAGCTACTGTTGGCTTACTCACTTACAAGACACCCTGCTATTTCTCATTTAGTAATATTTTAAGAACCTAAGTGCTAGCATAGGATAGCCACTCTGCTTTATTTGTACTTGTCTTACAGCAGAATCAAATAGTGGGTCAGGGGGCTGTATAAGGTCTGCAATACTCCTGAGTGTAGCTTGAACCAGATTAAAATGTAATTTGGAGAAATTTAACAAAATAAATAAAAATGCAATAGAACATAGAAAATATTACTTTTTAAAACTATATCAAGATGTGACCCACAGGGATCCTCATGTACAGTTTAATAGTCACTGTTTCTACTTGAGTCTGGTATCAACGCACTAAAGTGCTTAGCACATGAAATAACAGAAAAAATAGGCCTCAGAATCAGAAAAATCTGAGTTCAAATCCCATCTCTGATACTTACTGTTTGTGTGTCCCATGGCAAGTCATTTAACCTAACAGTGACTCCAGGAAATGTTCAAAGACTAGAAGTCACAAATCAGCTGAAGATGTATAGAGGGAGGTTTCTCACCATGAGTTCCCTATACCAATAAAATCATAAATCTAGGGAAAGAAAAAGGGCAGCCAAGATAGTTATTTATACAGTAATAAATACTTGGACACTTAAATACATATTGATTTCTTTATGAATAAGGAAAATAATAATCCTTGAATTTGGTTCTGATTACTCAAAATTGAACTATGAGCTATTTATCTGTCTTACTAGAAGTTTGGTTTCCATAATCAATCAATCGTTAGTCAATACTAGAACTTATTTGGCAATCTCTAGAAGTCAAACCAAATTGTAAGACATGACTTTCAAAGTTAGCGAATCTCAGGAGACATTCCAGACACCAAATCAGAGACAATATTATAGTCCCCAGCTGGCCCCTTTTTCACCCAAAGATTCTTTCCTCATTTGGAGAATCATGATCATATTAATACTCATATTATCTATTTCACATTGTGGTTGTTGTTGTTTCTCAAGGAAAACACTTCAAGGAAATTTTAAAGAACTGGAGAAATATAAGTCTGGGAAGTAAGAGGATGTAGAAATGGGATTTCTTCTATTTGGAGAACTTCCAGTTTAAAAACCGCTGTGTAACATAATTTAGAAAGTTGCCTGAGGTAGTCATTGCTAAGTGACTTGCCCATAGTTGTTCAGCTAGTGTATCAATTGCAGAACTAGAATCCTGGTTTTCCTAACTCTAAAATGGGCCATTTATCTACTATACCACAATGAATCCACACTTGCATACATGTTTCTAGAAAAAGACTAGCTTCTTTTGAAAAACTACCATGGTTCCACTGGCTTCTTCAAGAGATCAATAACCTCAAGTATCCAGAATGAGTTGTTATCATAAAAAAAAGAGTAACACAGAAGTTTTGAAAAGCTAATAGACTGAAAGTCCTGTGGAATTTACACATACTTACTTTCTAAATCTTGTTCTGAGAACTATAATTAAATCAACACAGCCATTACCTATATAAAGGGCATATTAAATAAAGTACCTTATTGTTCCATAGACAGCATACCTTTCTCACCTGGCTAGCACTCCCTAATAGAAGCTACCTCTTCTATTATGATATAAGCTTCCTGGGGGCAGGCTCTGTCTCAGTTTTTATATTTGTAGCTCTAGCATTTAGCATAATGCTTAATACATAGTGAGGACTTCATAAATTGTCTTCATTCATTCTTTTATATCAAGTTGACCCTACTATGAACCAGTATGAGGCTGCACCCTATGCTGAGAAGTCTTAGCAATATCTGAACAAGAGCCAAGTAAGAAGCTATTGCTTTTTCTGACTCCTGCCCCACATCACACCACAATCTTGAAAGTTAACAGCATAAGTATACAAATTGTGTTCTTCTTCTGATCCATCATTATCCATTGCTGCCTCTTCATTTTAGTTTCTTTAGTTATTGACTTCAACCCACACGAGAAAGAAGAGAAAATTAGGACCAGCTGGTGTTGTCAAGCACATGGAACCTTGTACCACAGGCAAGATTCCAGGATCCTCCGTGGTCTGAAGTAGAGGTTGCCTGGAGCCCACACAGCATGTCACATTTTGAGCTCTACCTGTCAGTCCCAGCAGGTACCAAGGATCATAATAATAAAAACTGACATTTATATGTCTCTTGAAGGTTTCCAAAGCACTTTACATATATTACCTGCAAGGTAGGCACTGTAAGGAGTCAGCCTGCTTAACCATCCTTGGCAAACTTGTAATTACAATTGACAAGTTACCTTTTAGATGTGTGGAATAGACTCTAACCAGAACAAGACATCTCAGGAAAATGTCCCAAATGCAAGTCAAGTGACTGAATTGAAGAGCTGTCTTTCTGCTGTTAAGAGAGCAGACAAGTCTGTATTTAAAACTAATTTTTTTCTTTTAAGGGAATTCTTTCTCCTACCACTATGTCAGTGATATAGAGTATAGAATGCAGAAGGTATTCTTTGCCTGGAATCCTCAAGAGGAAAGAGGTAAACAGAATTATATCTGAGCAAGAAAGGAAGTATAGTACTATGGAAAGAACTGTGACTTTGGGGGGGAGAATTTAAATTTTATCTTTTATTTGATTTAAAAATCTGCCTTCTTTCCCTTCTACCTCCCCATTATCCATCCCAGCCCAATTTAAAAAGAAAGAAAAACAAAGCTCTTGTTAAAAATGTGTACAGTCAAACGTGGATTTGGAGACAAAGGACCAGTGCTTCCAATGCTGGCTTTTCCATTTACTCCCTATGTGAGGTTAAATGTAAGTCACTTAACCTCTCTTGGCCTAGGTTTCTATACATCTATACAATGAGGGGCTGGTCTAAAATTAGAAAGGTGCTGTTATATGTTTAACACTTGGGAATGGCAGAAAGGAAGCAGTAACCTTTCCACAGTCCTCTAACAATCCTGTTGCTAAAGGCTAAAAAATGAATTTGAATGAATTTAAGAGTGACAGAACCCATTGTGAGACTGAGTGTGGCAGATTCACAGCCCAGGAAAGTACCTACTCAGGTCTGGGTAAGGAGAAGGCTGAGCACATGGGACACTCATCAGTGTGGAGTTGAGAACAGAGTACAGCAAACTAAGAAGAAGCCCCAGCCAGCCAGCAGACTCACCCGGCCTGAGAGGTTCACAGCCGCCTCAACACAGGACAGAGGCTCATTGAACCAGGTACGAAAAAACTCGGGGCCCACAGCAGGCTCATCCACTTTGCTTGGGGCAACCTGGATGTTTAAACTTATACACCCATATTTCCAGAAGCCAAAATGAAGGAATAAAGTCAATTTGCTCTGATCCCACCCTCCCTGACCCAGAAAAGACCAGAGTTAAATGCCCCATCCAGAGTAAAATCTTCAGTCAGTGAAACAGCCTCAGGCTTGGGCGCAGCTGAGGAAAGGGGAAAGAAGACAGTACAGAGCCTAAGCCCAGGAAGCTGGAGCCAGCAAGCCCTACCAAGAAAAGCCCAGGTGTTTAGCACCACCACCAGGCCAATCAGCAAACAACAGCTCTGCCTCGGGCCTTCAGCTGCAGCCAGCTCTGAGCCTGCCTGAGCTATAGCTCAGAGACACAGACTCAGAAACCTGAAGGAGCTAGACCACCACACCCCCACAGGTTACTCTGTAAGCCTCAGGGTAACTCAGGGGAATCCTTGAGAGTCTTGGTCTTGGCCTCAGGCTACACACTCAGAGCTAACAGCTACCAAACCCCTACCTCCCAGCCTGAGAAGCTCAATACTCCAGCACACCAGAAGCAGATATCCACTCCAAAAATCCAGGACATAGGCACTCACAATGGGGAAGAAGGAAACTGTAAAGGCTAGGACCATCAAATCTTTTTATAGTGAGCAAGAACAAACAAATTCAGAAGGCAACATGGACTCTATACCTACACTGGAGACCACAGAAGGAAATGTCAATTGATCTCAACCCCAAAGAGCCTTCTTGGAGGACCTCAAAAGAGATTTTTTTTAAATGAAATTAGAGAGGTAGGAGATAAATTTAAATCTACAGTGACCAAATTGGGGGAAAAAATTTCACCAAAGAAAACAAATCTTTAAAAAGTAAAATTGGAGACAGGGGGTTCAAAATCTAACCAGAGAAAATATCTCCCTAAAAATGAAAAAATGAACATATGAACATATGGAAAAGGAACACCAAAACCTAATTGAGGAAAATAATTCATCAAAAATTAGAATCAGACAACTTGAAGCTAAGGACTCTATGATGCAACAAGAGTCAGTCAAACAAAACATAAAGATTGAAAAATTAGAAGAAAATGTAAAATATTTCACTTGAAAAACAACTGACCTGGCAAGCAGATCCAGGAGAGATAACCTAAGAATTATTGGCCTACCAGAAAGCCACAATGAAAAAAAGTAGCCTGGACAACATCCTCCAAGAGATTGTCAAAGGAACCTGTCCTGAGGTACTAGAATCAGAAGGAGAAATGGTTATTGAAAGAATCCACCGATCTCCTCCTGAAAGAGATCCAAAATTGAAAACTCCAAGAAATATAGTAGACAAACTCCAGAGCTACAAAGTCAAGGAAAAAATGCTGAATGCAGCCAAAAAGAAACAATTCAAATATTGTGGAACTATAGTCAGGATTACACAGGATTCGGCAGCTGCTACATTAAAAGATCAGAGGGAATGGAATGCGATATTTCATAAAGCAAAAGAGCTAGGACTGCAAACAAGAATCAACTACCCAGCAAGATTGAGCATATTCTTTCAGGCAATGAGATGGTCATTTAATGAAATAAAGGACTTCCAGACTTTCCTTATGAAAAAGCCTGAGCTCAGTGGAAAATTTGATCTCCACTTACAAGATCCAAGAAAGACATAAAAAAGGTAAACAAGGAAAACATATACTCACACATACACATAGACACACAGATGCTCACACATGCACATAACTGGGGACTCAATAAGAGCAAACTGTTTACATTCCTTTATAAGAAGCAGAAACCTGTCAATACTGAAATTTGTATAAGTATTGTGACACTTAAAAGGGATGTACACAGAAAGAGGGTGTGGGTAAAACTGGACAAATCTGAAGATTTATAAGAAAACTATGAAGGGGAAGAAAGGATTGTAATGGGAGAAAAGGAAAAGTAGAGGCAGAAGATGGTAAATTATGCCACAAGAAGAGGCATAAAAACATACTAAAGTGGAAGGGTGGGAAGGAAGGAGATGAGCATCATATGATCATTACTCTCAGTGGTTCTGATTTAAAGAGGGATCAATACAAATGGCTAAGTTTAGAGTGTAACATGAAAAGACACAAAAATTCATAACAATAGAGAGAAAAGAAAATAGAGAGGGAGAGGAGCAATATATGAAAAGTACTAGCATTGGTTTGGGTTCAAGGAGAGAATAACATATTGTGTTAAGAATAAAAATCTCTTGTACCCTACAGGCAGTAGGAGAGATAAGGGGGGGCATAAGAAGGGGAGAGTATGCAGTAGGGAGGTGAAGAGTAGCAAGGGGAAAGGGTAGTAAAGAGGGGGGAACACAGTAGGGAATACTGAGGGAGGTGGTGGTCAAAAGGAAAACTCTTAAGGAGGGAAAGGGAAAAGGAAGACATAAAGATATAAACAGGGGAGGGAATAAGATGGAGGCAATGTCACAGATAGTAATCATAACTGTGAATGTGAATGGGATGAACTCTCCCATAAAACAGAGGTGGATAGCAGAATGGATTAAAAAGCACAATCCTATAATATGCTGTCTACAAGAAACTCATTTGAAACAAGGGGATACACACGGGGTAAAGGTAAAAGAATGGAGTAGAATATACTATGCCTCAGGTAAAATTAAAAAAGCAGGGGTAGCAATCTTTATCCCAGACAAAGCAAAAGCTAAAATAGATCGAATTAAAAGAGAAAAGAAAGGAAATTATATCCTGATAAAAGGCACCATAGAGAACAAAGCAATATCATTACTTAACACATATGCACCAAGCAATATAGCATCCAAATTCCTAGAGGAAAAGTCAAGGGAATTAGAGTAGGAAATAGATAGCAAAACAATACTAGTGGGGGACCTCAATCTCCCCTTTTCTGAACTTGATAAATCTAACCTCAAAACAAACAAGAAAGAAGTTAAGGAGGCAAATAGAATTTTAGAGAGGGTAGACATGATAGATCTCTGGAGAAAATTGAATGGGGATAAAAAGGAATATGCCTTCATCTCAGCAGTACATGGCACATACACAAAAAATATACCATGTGCTAGGGCATAAAAACCTCACAATTCAGTGCAGAAAGGCAGAAATGTTGAATGCATCATTCTCTGATCATGATGCAATAAAAATTATATGCAATAAAGGGCCACAGAACGGTAGGCAAAAAATTAATTGGAAACTAAATAATTTAATCCTAAAGAATGAGTGGGTTAAACAAGAAATTATAGAAACAATCAGTAACTTCATTCAGGAGAATGACAATAAGGAGACATCATACCAAAACTTGTGGGATGCAGCAAAATCAGTTCTTAGGGGAAGTTTTATATCCCTGAATGCATACATGAAAAAATTAGAGAAAATGGAGGTCAATGAATTGGACATGCAATTGAAAAAGCTAGAACAAGAACAAATTGAAAATCCCCAGCTAAAAAACTAAATTAGAAATAATGAAAACCAAAGGAGAGATTAATAAAATTGAAAGTAAGAAAACTAACATAAATAAAACTAAGAGTTGGTTTTATTAAAAAATCAATAAAATTGATAGACCCTTAGTCAATATGCCAAAAAAAAAAAGAAAGAAGACAACCAAATTCTGAGTCTCAAAAATGGAAAGGGTGAATGTACCTCCAATGAAGAGGAAATTAAAACAATAATTAGGAATTATTTTGCCCAAATGTATGCACATAAATTTGACAATCTTAGTGAAATGGATGAATATTTACAAAAACACAAGTTGCCCAAACTAACTGAAGAGGAAGTAAATTACTTAAACAACCCCATCTCAGAGAAAGAAATTGAACAAGCTATCAAAGAGCTACTTAGGAAAAAATGCCCAGGGCCAGATGGATTCACTAGTGAATTCTATCAAACATTTATAAATCAATTGATTCCAATACTCTACAAACTATTCGGGAAAATTTGTGAGGAAGGAGTTCTTCCTAATTCTTTCTGTGACCCAAATATGGTACTGATACCTAAATCAGGGAGAAACAAAATGGAGAAAGAAAATTATAGACCAGTCTCCCTCATGAATATAGATGCAAAAATCTTAAATAAAACATTAGCAAAAAGGCTACAGCAACTTATTAACTAGAATAATACATTTTGACCAGGTTGGATTTATTCCAGGAATGCATGGATGGTTCAATATTAAGAAAACCATCAGTATCATCGATCATTTCAACAATAAAACTAGCAGAAACCATATGATTGTTTCCATAGATACAGAAAAAGCCTTTGACAAAATACAACATCCATTCCTATTAAAAACACTAGAAAGTACAGGAATAAATGGAGTTTCCTTAGAATAATAGGTAGCATCTACTTAAAGTCATCAGCAAGCATTATTTGCAATGGGGATAAACTAGAAGCATTTCCAATAAGATCAGGGGTGAAACAAGGATGCCCACTATCACCCCTCTTATTCAATCTAGTACTAGAAACATTAGGAGTAGCAATTAGAGAAGAAAAAGAAATCAAAGGAATCAGATTAGGCAAAGAAGAGACTAAACTATCACTCTTTGCAGATGACATGATGATATACTTGGAGAGCCCTAGAGAATCAAGTAAAAAACTGCTTGAGACAATAAATAAATTTAGCAAAGTGGCAGGATATAAAATAAACCCACAAAAATCCTCAGCATTCCTATATATTTCCAATGAAGCCCAACAGCAAGAGATAG
>CM053598.1:103066806-103085211 GCA_028646575.1 Pseudocheirus occidentalis | reverse complement strand
GAATCTTTAAGTGTTAAGCTGGTTCCTCCCTTAGGGAAACCAGCTGATTCTTCTTTTGTTCCTTGTTCTAAATATTGTGTCTTTCTGAAATAAGATATAATATAGAGACTTTCCTTATTCTGAAGATTGTATATAATATTGTGAACTGTTGAAACTGTGAACATTGTACTGAAAAAAGATTTGGAATGGAATAAACAGAGTGTTCACTAATACTATGTAATCCGAATCTTAAAAGCTCCTCACAGTAGCATTCTCTCAAAAATCTACTGCTGATTGGCTTTACAGGTTCACTGAAAACGCACTCCAGGACCACCACCAAAGACCATGATCTGCATCCAGGCTGCTAAAAGCAAGAGCATTTGGCTTCTGAACGATTGCTTGGTGCCCCTGCAGTTGGCAACCCGGGAGCTCTGAAGCATCCAAGTGGAAGTCGCTGCAGGGCTGCCTCTGCTTCTGCCACTTTCTTGCCCTGGAGGCAGTTTGGATGAACTACTTTTCTCCCCCAAATGTAGCTGAGTTCCACTGACCTTTCACTTAGTCATTATTTCTTCTGGCTTGATAAATCTGGAATCTGCCACAGCTACTGCTGATCTGCTCTCCTGAAGCCTCCAGCTGCACATTTTCCAGTTTGTCCTGCTCAACCCAGGGCCAAACCACAATTTTGGGCTGGGCTGGTTTCAGCTTGCAGCCTGCTGTGATGAGCCCCACCTGCCATGCTGCCTTCAGAGGGAGGAGTATATTTGTGAATTTTGGATCCCTAAAATTTGTTTAGAGTCATATTTTATGGGTATTTGAGGTGGCCATGTGAGAGCTACAGTGGTTTCCTCGTTCTATATCTATTTTATTATTTCTTGATCTCTTATAACTTCTCTGATTTTCCCCTAATTCTTATTTTCAAGGAGTCATTTTCTTCCTTAAGATTCCAAATGTCCTTTTATAATTGGTTTACTTTCTTTTCATAATCTTCTTGTTTTTCTTGGATTATTCTTATTATTTAAAAATTTTTTCCTCAATCTCTCTCATTGGATTTTAAAAGTTTTCTTAAATTTATTCAATGAATTCTTTTTGGGAAGGTGACCATTTGACATTATTCTTCAGGGTTTCTTTGCTTTGGTATCTTCCTCTGGAGAAGAACCCTGGTCTTCTCTATTCCTATATTAACTCTCTCTGGTTAGATTCTTTCTGCTTTGCCTGTGCAATTTTTGGGGTAATGATTTAGTTTTTTAAATCATCTCTGGGGGTATGGAGAATGGTGCCTCTGACCTCAGATCCTCCTTTAGTTGTCTCCTTTAGTTGTCTTTAGTTGTCTCTTCTGCCCTTGAACCCAAACCAAGTCCTCTAACCTCCTGTAAGTCCCCACAGCCAGCAGAGTCCTGCCCCACCCCATCCCACTGCTTCTGCACTCACCAAACATGTGCTGGTTCCTTCTTGCCCTATAGCACAGCTGGGTCTGGCATTCCTTGTCAGTAGAGGTTCCCTAGATCTTCCAGAACTCAGAGGCCCAACTCCTTTCACTGTCCCCTGAGGAAAAGTTCCTGTAGCTGGGTCCAAGGCAGCCTCTCAACTCCAGGGCTTGTTACTTGTTTAAGTGGTCCCTAGTTGGGAGGTGTTTACTCTTCACAAGGAGGAAACCTCTTCCTGGGATTTTTCTTCAAATCTTCCCCAATGGTCCCTGGAGGACCATGGTTCTGCCCCTAATCCTATTTATTTTTACTACTCTATGTTTTCCCTGAAGCTCTATTTTATCTCTTTTGTGGTGGAAAATCTTGAG
Organism: Pseudocheirus occidentalis; assembly: GCA_028646575.1. Classification (NCBI taxonomy): domain Eukaryota; kingdom Metazoa; phylum Chordata; class Mammalia; order Diprotodontia; family Pseudocheiridae; genus Pseudocheirus; species Pseudocheirus occidentalis. The sequence goes on along the minus strand of CM053598.1, from coordinate 103,083,440 downwards.
AGATTGTAATTTTCTGTTCTACTCTGTCATCTTCACAGAATCTTCTCTATTTGTATGCTTTAAACAAGTTCAGACCTCCCCAAGCTATGCAAATCTTCTTTCAGAACCCTGAAAGAACTTGTAAAGGTGACTGGAGAACCCTTGTTAAATCATCTTTGAGAAATTTTGGTAGACAGATTTGCCAAAGGATTGGAGATAGAGAAATTTTGACCTATTAAGACAGTGAGAAGGTGGTTACTTGTATTGTGGCAACTAATAACCTCTCTCAAAACTCTTTTACCTATTATTAGGGAGGTGCTTTGTGAGTAGTTAGGAAGGGAAATTGTATTTACTAGGGAGTAGAGGGATGTACAAATAACAAATTATGGTATACTAAGCTTATTTCTAGTTTTTGATGGGGTTACTAGGTAGACAGGGTCAATATGGTACATCTAGATTTCAACCCATTGTTGGACAAAGTCTCAGAGTCATCTTGTGAATAAGTCAAAAATATGTAGCTAGCTGATCTTTGGCCAGGTATACATCTATATGTGTGTATGTGTATGTGTATGTGTATGTGTATGTGTATGTGTATGTGTATGTGTATGTGTGTGCGCGCATGCACACCCCCGCATACACGTTTATGTATATATACACATGTGTACATATATGTATGTATACATACATGTATATATTTATTATGTATTATTAATTACACAATAAGTATGCATTATATATTAATATAATATATAATTATATATAACATAATAACCATATTATATATAATTATATATTATTAATATATTGTTATATTATATATATCTATATATGTATCTATAATTATGTTAGTGTAACGTAATTATAACTATCTGAACAAAGAATGTTGCTTAATACTTTGACTAATAGTGGCCTATCTAGTGGTTTCTATCACTGAACCATAGGACTCTTTGTCTGACCTTATCCTGTCCAATGTTGTTTAGCGATGACTAGAATGAAGGTATGAGAGGTAACACATGAATGGATACCACAAGTCTAACAGAGAAGTGACTATTCTATTGGATGATGGAATCTAGATGATTGTGACAGACTGAAAGACAATGAAATGAAATGAAACCATCCAGAGCAGTGGTTCTCAACCTTCCTAATGCCACGACCCTTTAATACAAAAATGTGGGCATATCTGCATGTGGGCAGACCCGCTGGAGATGAATAGAGGAGCAGTGTCTCAGTTCCTAAGACCATTGGAAATATGTGTTTTCTGATGGTCTTAGGCGACCCCTGTGACCTCTGTGAAAGAGTCAGTGGACCACCAAAGGATTGGACCCCCTCAGCGGCTGAGAACTGCTGACATTCTAGAGGAAATTTATCAGGATAAACTCAGAGTCTTTAGAGGCTCTACTTAGAGAAAAATTGTCTGCATTGGGGAGGATGAACTGCAATTCATAGAAAAAGCCTAAGAGGGGGTGAGAGGGCTGAGGGGTGGGGTGGAGATGTTTAGCTGATGACAAACTTGGCATGAATCAATGGTATAACATGGCTGTAAAAAACGAAACCAAAACAAAAATTAATGGAAACTTAAACTTTGAAAAACAACAAGAGAACAGTGTCAAGAATAAGAGATGATGTCCAAACTCTCTGGCCTGTAAATGAATGCTAACCTACCTTCTTAGTCCCAAGATACTGTCTGGTCACCTAAGCTTTCTGCTGTGGTCAAACTAGGGCAAGCACTGACTCCCAAACTTGCCTCTCCCTTTCCTTTCCCCATATTTTCTCATGTTGAAATCCCATCTGTCTTTTAAGTCCCTGCTTAATTCTTCCCAACTTTGCAAAGACTTCTCTGACCACCTGCAGACAGAAATGAGCTTTTTCTTCTCTGAACTATTGCATTTATTTTGTTTAGGTGATGTCATAGTGCATAGAGTGTAGAAAAACTCAAGCTCAAATTCAGCCCCAGACACTGAGTAACTGGGTGACCATGGTCAAATCCCTTAAACTTTGCCTCAGTTTCCTCAATTTTAAGATGAGGGCGATAACAGCACCAACTTTGCAGGGTTGTTTTGAGGATCAAAATTATTGTAAAACATTTAGCACAGTATCTAGCTCATAGTAACTTCTTAATAAATGCTTGTTTCTTCCTTTCTTACCTGTCTTAAAATTATTATACCATTTATCTGCCAGTTATCATAATCTACCTCTTATTGTAGTGATTTTTTTGTTCATATCTTATCTTCTCCAGTAAATTATAAGCTTCTAGGGATTAGTAGCCATATCTTACTCTTCTTTATATACTCTTATGACTACTATCATAATACTTTACACATAATAGGCATCCAGTAATTCTTATTGATATGAATAGTCACACCACTCTTTTAAGCTCAATTTATTTCAAGTAATATGAATTAAGCCCTTAGTATGTGTAAAGTACTATGCTAGACACTGTGGGAGATATGAAGACAAATGAGATACAGTCTCTATCTTTGGGCACAATCCACCCTCAAGTATATGAGGAAAAGAAGCCTAAAAAATTCTAGGTATAATGTAAAAAATTCAAGTAGGAGAGATTGTTAAACATGAAAATAATAAAATAATATAAGCCTCACCTCTAGTACCCTTCAGAGTATAGCTGGGTTTTTTTTCTGCTTGATGCTGCAATTATTATATATTGCATTAAAATTGTGTGTTGTTGCATATTGTTCTCATAGCAGACAATATGTTCCTGAGTGCCAGTGCAATATTTTACTTAAAAGGTACCCTTGTTCGGCAATTTTTCAGTTGTGTCCAACTCTTTGTAACCCCATTTGACAGCAGTTGGTGTTAAGTGACTTGGCAAGGGTCGCACAGTTAGTAAGTGTCTGAAGTCAGATTTGAACTCCCAAAGATGAGTATTACTAAGTTCAGGTCCAGCACTCTATTGTGCCACCCTGCTGCCCAAAATGTATCTTTACCCTAGTACCTAAACTGGTGTTCTGTACATACGTTCACATAAAAAGTAGGTGAATGAAGAAATTAGTGGTATTACATCTCTAATAGTCATGAAGTTACTTGATCAGAAAAATAATTAATTTACCTTAAACTTACAGTGATTGGGCAGTGGTAGATATGTAAGTATTCCATTGCTCTCATAGAGAATTTTTTTGTCTTCAAAGACAGCTTTTAGGTAAAGTCTGCCATCAAATCCAATACTTTTTTTACCTGCCTGCCTCCTTTAACTGTGAGACAGTTGCTTAAACTTTACTTATAAGTCTGACTCTAAGAGATTAAAACATTAAAGATTTCAAAGGGAAAGAAAAAAAAAATCTCACCATTCAGAAATGATGACAATTTCATTTTGTGGATGGTTGGCAAAGTAATTGAACTTACACAAGCGAGCCCACTTTGGGAGTTTTACAAATGTCTTTTAAAAATTTTTATTCATGTTCTTCATTTATTTTTTTATTGATGTCACTCTTTAAACCACACTGTGTAACTTAGGGCAAAGAAAAACAGTTTTAACAAAACTAATCTTCACAGATACTGCATCTGGCAGTGTATACAAGATAGTAAACCTGTTCACCACCTCTCTACTAAGTGGAGGGACATGTATGTGTATCATGATTGGTCCAACTGAACCAAGTTCAGGTTTATTTAATTATGTATCAAGTTCATTTAGGGCTTCACATTAAAAAATTCCTCATATTCCTTATTCATCTTAAGGCACAATAATTTTTCATGACATATTCACATCACTATTTTTACAACCATTCCCCAATGAACAGGCACCTATCTTGTCAAGGTAATGGTAATTTGAAGATCTTACCTCCCTCTTAATAAGCCTAAGTAAATTTGAGAACCTTCCCTCATTTGAAAATATACTGCACTCTGTAATAGACTGAATGTGGTCACATGGAGCCTGTGGTGGGAAGTTTATTGAAGGGTGTAGCAGAGCTCAACAGGAGAAGCTTGCTTGAGGGAGGCTTGTTTTTCAGGAATACATAACTTATGTTACTTTGTAGGTAGGTGGGTCAAGAGGATTATGATGTTCTCTGACCCTGAAGAAGGCTAGATATACCTCTGAGGTGAGGTTTTGCTTAGAGGTTCACTTTGGGAAGAGTTGTGTGATTTGGTCAGATGAGACTCTGGGCAGCTATTGAGGTCCCCTCCCATCCTTCCCCCTGCCCAGTTTTGAAAACCCAGATTTTTCTCTCGTAACTAACTATATGTGATGGTCAGACAGTTAGAAGCCCTGTCTGTTTGGTCTGTTGAATTGTGTTATTTTATCTGTGTATTTTTGCCTGCTTGTAATTTCTGTTTGTATTTTCTGAAGTTCAGGGCGATGACTTTTCCCCCTGAACCAAGTAAATGATATATGTTTGATTAAAGTAAGATTGCTAACCCTTTCCTTTAGGGAAGTAGATAAAAGAACCTCTGCTAGCAGCCATCCTGGGTATTCTAGGGTGCTTACTGTTATACTTGTTACTACAAAAACTATTTCAATGAATATTTTGTTATATTTGAGAATTCATTCCCCCTATCCCCCCCACCCAACCTTCTTTCTGTCTTTGACTTCCTTGTTTGCCCAGTAATGGGACAGTTAGGTCAAAAGGTAGGAAGAATTCTATAGGCATAATTTCTAATTGTTTCCCAGAATACTTAGAGACAAAAATCACAGATTCAATAACAGCTCATGCATCTTTTTAGGACTATAGCATTTAAGAAAGGTTCTACAGGATTGACACAGGAAATAGCCCAATTTACTAGCAAATTTTTTTTTCCTATTTGTCTTTCTCATAAGAGAAGTTGATCTATCAAAATCAGTGGCCATAGAAAGAAGTAGTGAATCCTCTCTACAAGATTCAAACTCCAGGAGGAGGAAAATAATTTCATTACTTCAAAATACAAACGGTCATTTTTATCACAAAATAGGAGTATTTAGGAGGCCAACCTATAAAAATATAACCTCAGATCTAAACTCTGAAGCAGTCACAACTGGGGCAGGATCCCGGGAAGATGACTAGGCAGTGGGTGTTTCCTTAAAAATAGACTGGATAAACAATGACAGACCTAAACAATTAGAGAAATATCAATTGCTCATGGGTAGACTGAGTTAATGTTGTAAAAATGACAACGCTACCTAAATTAATTTACCTACGCAACCAGTCAAATTACCAAAAAATTACTTTATAGACCTAGAAAAAATAATAACAAAATTCATCTGGAAGAATAAAAGGTCAAAAACATTAGTGGAATTAATGAGAAAAAGAAAGCAAGGAAAGGTAGCCTAGCAATAGCAGATCGAAAACTATATTATAAAGCATCAGTCATCAAAACTATTTGGTACTGGCTAGGACAGTGGTTATTAACTTGTGGGTCATGACCCCTTTGGGGTTCAAATGACCCTTTCACAGAGGTTACCTAAAACCATTGGAAAACATGTATTTCCGATGGTCTTAGGAACCCAGACACTACGCTCCTCTTTTTGTCTCCAGGAGGGTCCACCCAACATGCAGACATGCCCACAGTATTAAAGGGTCAAGGCATAAGGAAGGTTGAGAACCACTGAGCTAGGACATAGTGATGGAATAGATTAGGTATACAGGGCACAGTAGTAAGTAATTATAGCAGTCTACTGTTTGATATATAGATTGACATTGATATATAGATTGACATAGATGTATAGCTGATCCCAGCTTTTGGGATAAGAACTCACTATTTGGCAAAAACTACTGGGAAAACTGGAAAATAGTATGGCAGAGACTAGGCAGAGATCAATATCTCACACCATATACCAATATAAGTTCAAAACGGGTATGTGTTTTAGACATAAAGTATGATATAAACAAATTAGGAGAGCAAGGGATAGCTTACCTGTCAGATCTACAGAGAAGGGAAGAGTTTATGACCAAACAAGAGATAGAAAACATTGTGAAATGCAAAATGGATAATTTTGATTACATAAAACTAAAAAGATTTTACACAAACAAAACCATCCTAACCAAGATTAGAGGGGAAGCAGAAAACTGGGAAACAATTTTTACAGTGTTTCTGATAAAGGCTTCATTTCTCAAATGTATAGAGAACTATAGTTCTAAATCAAGAACTAAGTTCTAAGTCAAATTTTTAACAATACAAATTATTTTCCCACTTGATAAATGGTCAAAGGATATGAGCAGGCAGTTTTCAACCGCAGAAATGGAAGCTATCTATAGTCATATGAAAAAATGCTCTCAATCACTATTGATTAGAGAAATTAAAATTAAAATAGCTCTAAGGTACCACCTTACACCTGATTGGCTAATATGACAGAAAAGGAAAATAATAAATGTTGGAGATGATGGGGGAAAGTAGGAATGCTAATGAGTTGTTGGTGAAGTTGTATACTGATCCAACAATTCTGGAGAGCAATTTGGAACTGTGTCCGAAGGGTAGTCAAACTGTGCATACCCTTTGATTCAGCAATACCACTACTAGGTCTGTATCCCTTAGAGATCTTAGGAAAGGAAAAGGAGCCTTCTTGTAAAAATGATATTCATAGCAGCTCTTTTTCTGGTAGCAAAGAATGGGAAATTGAGAGACTGTTCATCAAGTGGGGAATAGATGAACAAGTTCTGGTATATGAATGTAATGGAATTGTTCTATAAGAAATGATGATCAGACAGATTTCAGGAAGAAAAAAACCCTGCAAAGACTTAAATGAACTGATGCTGAGTGAGGTGAGTGAGCATTATCAGGTGAACATTGTATACAGTAACAGCAAGACTGTGCAATGACCAAATCTGATAGACTTAATTCTTCTTAGTTATGTGATGTGTTGATCTGTTGATTCCAAATGGCTCATTATGGAAAATGTTATCCACATCCAGAGAAAGAACTATGGAGTCTGCATGCAGATTGAAGCATGCTATTTTCACTTCTTTTTGGTTGCCTTTCCCTTTTGTTCTGCTTCTTCTTTGGCGACATAGCTAATGTGGAATTATGTTTATATCATTGTACATGTATAACCTTTATCAGATTGCTTGCCATCTTGTGGAAGGGGGATGGGAGGGAGAAAAACAATTGAAACTCCAAAATCTTCTAAAAATGAATGTTGAAAACTATCTTTACATGTAATTGGAAAAATAAAATACAGTTTACCAAAAAAAAAAGTTAGACTCTCATTATTTCAGCCCATCTTGGAGTCTGAGCCCCTACCATACTTGATAAAGATAGAGCTGTAGGCTGCATAAGAGAGATAAGACACTCATTGAAGTACTTGCAGATGGTAGCAGTTATAAAATACTGCAAAGAGCTCTTTAATTAAGTCTTCCTTTCTCCCTTATTAAAATTCAGCGAAGGTTACCTTGGAATTTGTACTTTATCTGGAAAACAAATCATAACAATTTCATAAGCCTGCACTGGGCTGAATGGGTTGGAGCTTATTATCCTACAATAGCTTGATAAATGTAAAAATTTCTATTAAAACCTTAAGCACACTATTAGAGAGGCCCAAGTAACAACTGTACTTTGCCAGTCTCCTGAGAGGACTGTCTGACTGACCATCTACCAATTATACTGTAAACTTAGACACAGTATGTTTTAGTAACTGCAGCTTGATTTGTTTTCATTCCCTTAAATAGAAACTTTGGGATGACAGAGCCAAGATAGTGAAGTTATAGGAACTGTGTGGCCACAGTTCTGCCTCCATCCCCCAATCTCTTCTAAGTAAATATTGAAAATGCACTAGCTGAAATTTGATAGAGAAATTCAGAAAATGACACAATGAGTCATTTGCCCAGACTCATTTGGAATAAGGAGACAAAGGGTGTAGTCTGTGGACACTGGGGACAGAGTCAAGCAAAGGAAGATGTGGAACTCCCCTAGCACCCAGAGAAATACTGTACGTCAGGGCAAGAGGAAGGCCCAGGCATTTAGTGGGAATCCACCAGACCTTGACTGTGGCATTGTGACAGCATCAGGTACTAACTGGCAGCTTTGTTTTCCACCACCCACACACTGAAGTTGTATTCCTAAGAGAGATCCTAGCAGTGTACTGAGAAAGGAGGAGATTTGGCAGTAACAGCAACTGGGTGCCTACAATTCTGTCACTCTGAATCAATATAACTTCATCACTGGTTGATAGGAGCTGAGTTGGCAGCAATCTGTTCTAGATCAGACTCAAACCTAGTTTAGGAATTTGCAAAACTCAGACCACAGGGACAATGATGAAACTTTGCCCTGAATAAGATTACTTTGCAAGTACTAAAAACTTACAAATTCTTAACCTGTCCCTGAGATCCTGAAATAACATAATGTGCAATACTCTAAGGAAAAAAATAGAACTAACCTAGACATTCCCTCTAGAAGAGCCACAGAGCCTAGCTCTAACAACAATTTCAAAGTCAGGAAGTAGACTGTAATAATAAACAAATAAATAAGGAAGTTCTTTATAATTAACTTTTATCATGAACTCTATAATGTACTATTATTAAGAAAATTGACACAAACTGAGAAGAAGAGAATGACTCCAAAATGTTTATAAGCAAAGCCTTAGAGAAAAACATGGCTTAAGCAAAAACTCGAATAAATTGGAGGCAGAGCCAAGATGGCAAAGTAGAAGCACAAACTTGGCATGGGCTCTGTAACAGAAACTAATTTAGCAGATACTTAGTCCTTGGTAACTTAAGGCTAAGTACCTCTTGAGAGAGGCAGAAGGTGAGAACTGTGTCTCCTGCATGAAGCAGAAAGTATGAACTCTGTCTCCTGTTGCTTAAGTGGCAGGAGGGTTGGCTGAGACAGGAGGCCAGTGTGTGTATATAAGAAGAATTCCAGAGACAGAGAATCAGAATCAGGAATTTTCCTCCTGGTGGAGAAAGCAGGATTGTCCCAGCATCTGGGAGCTGGGCTTGCTGGACTTAGAACTGAGTTGGAGTTTTTTATGAGACCAGAATCTGGTGAAGGCCAGCTGGAAGGCTGAGATTTCTCCTGGGTCATAGGGCCATCTGAACTGCTGGAGGACTGAAGAAGCATGACCAGGATAAGATTTTATTTGTTTGTGGCTTGGTTGATCTTTGAGCTCCTGGCAACAGAAGTGGTGAAGGTTTTGAGATATGTTGGACCCTGTGAACTTCAGTGTGTACCTGGAACTGTTTGGAGGACTGGATAAGAACCTAGGAGCTGTCTGCCCCTGAATCCAGGTGACTGTTTGGTGGGTTCAAGTAGGAGCTGGGACCATGGAAGGGGATCCAGGGAATCTGAGAGGCCTCCCCTTGGACACATGATGAAATTGAAGACACTGGGGGAGTGGAGGGTTTGTGTGGTTTTCTAATGATTGTATTTAGTGACTGATTATTAGATAAGTGACTGATTAAGTTAATGATTGCCCCATGAGTGGAAGATTGATTATTGTATTGGGAATTGATTGAATGATTAAGTAAGGAGGGTTTCCCCCTTAGGGAAACCAGATGATTATTCTTTTGTTCTTTGTTCTAAATATTGTGGCCACTGTAGTGAAAACTATGTGTCCATTATAATGTTAAAAGCTGTTGTGAACACTATATTGTGATTTTCTGTGATAAGATATAATGTTGTGAATGTTATATTGTGGTTTGTTGTGAATGTTTGCCTTGATTTGCAATGGAATAAATGGAGTGTTCACTATACTGTGTAATCTGAAACTTAAAAGCTATTCCCAGTAGCATTCTTTTGGGAATTTGTTCATGCATGGAATTACAGGTTCTGCCTCCAAACAATTCCAATACCTTTAAAAAATGACTCTAAACAAAATTTAAAGCTAAAGAACCCACACAGTGACAGAGAGAAACACATCTCCCTCTGAAGACAGCCCAGCAGGCTAAACAGGAAGGGTCTATCACAGTGTGCTGGGAGCCGAGCAAAATCCCACAACAGCTGCATGTTTCTGGCCCCAGGTCAAGAAGAAAATACTGTAAGCATTCAGGAAGATACAATTTGTGTATTTTGGAAACACAATCAGGATAACACAAGACCTAGCAGCCTCTACATTAAGGGCTCAAGTGGGCTTGGAATATGATATTCCAGAGATCACAGGAGCTAGGACTAAAACCAAGAATCACCTACCCAGCAAAACTGAGTAAAATGTTTCAGGGGAAAATATGGTAATTCAATGAAATAGAGGATTTTCAAGCATTCTTGATGAAAAAACCAGAGCTGAATAGAAAACCTGACTTTCAACTATAAGAAGCAAGAGAAACATGAGAACGTAAACAGAAAAAAGAAATCATAAGGAACTTATTAAAGTTGAATTATTTACATCCTTACATGGAAAAATGATCATTGTAACTCATAAGCCTTTAGTTGAAGGATAGTTGAAGAGAATATATATATATATATTTATATATATATACATATACACATACATATGTGTATGTTTACATACACATATGTATGTATGTATAGGAGGGTGTGTATATATGAGCATGGGCATATGCAGAGGGCACAGGATGAATTGAATATGAAGGGATGCTATCTAAAAATAAAATTAAGAGGTGAAAGAGGAATTTATTGGGAAAAGGAAAAAGGGAGAGATAGATTAGGGCAAATTATTTCATATAAAAGAGGCAAGAGAAAGCTGTTACAATGGAGGGGAAGACCAGGAAAGTGAAAGGGAATGCGATAGCTTTATTCTCATTGAGATTGTCTTAAGGAGGTTATAATATACACCCTCAATTGGGTATCTTAGCCTACAGCAGTGGTTCTCAACCTTCCTAATGCCACAATCCTTTAATACAGTTCCTCATGCTGTGGTGAGCCCCAACCATGAAATCATTTTCATTGCTACTTCATAACTGTAATTTTCTACTGTTATGAATCGTAATATATCTGATATGTAGGATGTATTTTCGTTGTTACAAATTGAACATAACACACAGGTTGAGAACTGCTGCCTTAAAGGAAAATAGGGGGGTAGGGGATAAGGGGCAATGATAGAAGGGAGGGCAGATTGAGGGAGAGGGTAGTTAAGAAGCAAACATTTTTGAAAAGGGATAGGGTCAAAGGAGAAAATATAATAAGTGGGGGTGGGATAGGATGGAAAGAAATATAGTTAGTCTTTCACAATATAACTACTATGGAAATGATTTGGGTAACTACACATGTACAACCTATGTTGAATTGCTTATCTTCCCAGTGGGGGATGGGTAAGGAAGGAAGAAGGGAAAAAATCTGAAACTCCCAAGTTTTAAAAATAAATATTAAAAAATTTTTTTAACATGCAACTGTAAAATAAGATATACAGGCACTGAGGTATAGAAATCCATCTTGCCCTACTAGAAAGTTTTTTGGGGGGGTTAATGAGGAGGGTATAAGAGAGAACAGATTAGCAGAAGGGGCAGGCTTGTTCTTTTCAGGTGGGAGGTAGGGGAAAGACAGGGAGAAAAAATTGTAACTCGAAATCTTATGGAAATGAATGTTGAAAACTAAAACCAAATAAATAAATAAATTCAAATGAATTCCTGAAAGAAAGTAGGAGACAAATAAAGAGTTAAAAAAAGTTTTTTTTAAAAAAATAATAGAATGAGAACTTTTTGCAGGAGAAGACTTAGAAAAGAAATAAGAGCTTTGGAAAAAAAGAATAGAAAAAAATGCATAGCTTGGCACAAGAAATAATAAAACCTTGTCCAAGAAACAAATCCTCCAAAAATCTTAAGGATCAAATGGAAACCAATGACTCCATGAGGTAATGAGAAATATTAAAACAAAGTAAAAAAAATTGAAAAAAGAAAAAGAAGATGTAAGACACAGTAAAAACAACTGCTTTGAAGAATAGTTTGAGGAGAAAACAAAAACCTTAAAAATCAATGCACTACCTTAACACCATGATTGACTCCCTCCCCTCACTGCAAAGAACACAAAAAGCAAACAAATCCTGCTAAACAACTTCTCTCCTTCTTTCTTTCCCTCCTTCTTTCTTTGTTTCTTTGTTTCTTGCTTGCTTTTTGGAGGGGGGAAGGTAGGGCAATTGGAGATAAGTGACTAGCCCAAGGTCACACAGCTAGTAAGTGTGTCAAGTGTCTGATCTGGATTTGAACTCAGATCCTTCTGACTCCAGGGCCTGTGTTCTATTCACTGCACCACCTAGTGGCCCCTCAACATTCTATTTCAAGAAAGTTTAAAAGAAAATTACCCCTTTATTTTAAAGACAGAGGGCAAAGTGGAAACAGAAAGAATTCATCAGTTACCTGCTGAAAGAAACCTCCAAATGAAAACTAGCCCAAATTGAGTTTGGGTAAAATACCAGAAGCAACCAGAAAGAAAAAAATATTAAGTACCGAGGAGTCATATACATGATTTAGCAGCCACTATAAAAGCTAGAGAACTTGGAATGGGAATATTATAGAAGGCAAAGGATATAGGTTTATAGACCTGGCAATCTGTCCAATGAGCCACCTTGCTGCTTTCCATGATTGTGGTGAGAATCAAATGAGATAAAAGCACTTAGCACAGTGCCTGACACATGGCAAGTGCTGTATAAATGCTCCCTTCCTTCCTTCCTTCCTTCCTTCCTTCCTTCCTTCCTTCCTTCCTTCCTTCCTTAATTCCTTCCTTCCTTCCTTCCTTCTTTTTTGTTCCATCCATTCTTCCTTCTTTCCTTCCTTCCATAAACTTGATAGTGACTTTCTCATCCCTGGAGATGGTAGCAACTTAGGGAAAAAGTGGAGTGTGCCTTGGAGAAGCATGTAGGAGTTTTGTACCAACCAAGAAGGGAGTTGTTGAATTGTGTTATTCCCAACAAGTGAAGTGATCCAAGAATCTAGTCTTCTAGCTAAAGAACAGAGATTTCTTGGGTATTGCCTGCCTTTAGGGCCGACTCCAATTTAGTGAGTTTGATAATCCAGCCTTCTATCTAGAGAAAGGTAATTTCCTGAGCAGCATGCCTCTTGGAAAGAGATGATCACCCATATGACTCCCACAGTTGGAGGTACAATAAGGGACAAAAATCACAACATGAGGAAGTAAAAGGCCTTTGTCTTGCTTTCAGCAACTATAGCAAATTACTCAGATTGTATAGGTACCACGGGAATGAAATTGCCTGTCTAGCACTTTTAAAGCATTTTTTTCTTCTAACAGAATCCAATTCATAAGGCAGCACTGTGAATCTGGGGAAAATTGTTGAACTATGTAGAAAAGGAAGATTTACCAGAAACCTAGGGGAAATTTGTCTATTGTTTATGGGATATTTAGAATCCTTAAGTGTGTTGTCTGCATTTATTTATTGGTCTTTTTTCATTCTTTACATCTTTATCATGTCCTGTGGGATAATATAAAGGCTGTCCTGTTCTCGATTAACAGTTGTTACCTTGAGTGCTTGTGTAGGAGGAAGCGACCTTTGTACTGAATATTTGGGAAAATCTCTAGATAATGATTTTGACTTCTCAAGCTATGTTTAGAGATCTACCAAAGAAATTCTAAGTAGGGAATGTGTAAGTCAAAGAAAAATGGTCTTTAAGAGCTGACTCTGAGATTAGGTGCAATTAATGTGAGTAGAGCGCTTGAGGTCTCTGGCCCACACGTAACATGTGAAATTAAGAGATTGGGCTGGAAACATGAGCCCCCATCCAACATTAAATATAAGATTTTGGAATTATGACTTAAAAGAATATTTACTGCTCTATAAGTTGTGTAGTAAGAAATACAAGAAAAAATACTAAGAATTCAATACTCAGACACATTTGCTCTTAAGAATCTAAGAGGTAATTAGTCATACAAGAGGAAACATTAAAAAAAGCAAATGTTAAGTTGCCGTGCAAGTATTTCCAGGGAACTAATTTATGTAGCTCTCCTGGGGGCACTTCTGTTAGCAATATACTTCAAATTTTAGGAGTTAATCTTCACAACAGCCTCAGGAAACTGTTTGCTTGTTGGTGTTATCTCCAGTTTACAGGTTTGAAAGCAGAGGGATGCAAAAGTAGAACAATTAGCCTCAAAGCCTCACAAGTGAATTAGCAGAGTCCCTACAATTAGAACTCAGTTCTAGGACTGAGTTTTTAATATATTTTTTTGGTCTTTGAACCAAGATGGCTTTTGACGGCCACCTGGGAGGTAAGACTCTTGTTGAAAAGTTGTCAGCATTTTCACAACAGCACAGCTGGAGGTAGGAATTTTTGCATCTGAGTTAACCACCAAAAACAGTTCTGTGGGCAAGAGGCACAAATTATGTCCTCATCTGAGGCATGGGACAGGACCAGACACTGTCATGTTTGTGGGGAAGACAGAGACTGTAGGACACTGATGGGACTTTCTGTCTAGGGAAGCTGGAGAGTAAGTTAGGGAGCAATGTGGACTGGGGAAGAGTTCACCTCAGAAAATTTTTTGCTAACTAAATGCTAAGTGGTGTTTTTATATTCTTAAATCACTGCAAATTCTGTTAGCAAACTCTAAATTCCCTTTAGATCAGAAGTTTTTAACATGGAGTCAGTGAACTTGTCTTAAGAAAACTTTTTAATAACATATTTCAATGTAAGTGATATCCCTTGTAATCCTATATGCATGTGTATATATAAATGTATATGTATATGTGTATATACATATATGTGTATATGTGTATGTTTTTGTGTTTAAAAGCACTTTTCTGAGGGGGGGAGTTAAATTGTGAAAAGGATCCATGACACACAAAAAGATTGAATTCCTATTGTAAACTCATTAATTTGGCACAAAACGCTGATTGCTCCACACTAGTTATGAATTTGCAAAGTAACAAGGGAGTGAAACTATCATTTTTTTCTTTGTGTCTTCTCAATTTACTCACACCTACCTCATAATTGGTCCTATAGAGTGCATTCCAACAGAGGACATGCTACAATGAGGCCTGGAAGGGCGTTTATGAAACACTCGGCTAAATAGTGAGTAATGGAGGACCCTCCAAAATATTCATGAATGCAAAAAGCGTGTAAGCACCTAGGAAGGAAAACGGCTGTTTTCATTACCGAGAAGTAAAAGAAAAATAAATAAATAAAAACAAATGTGCTTTAATATAAGAAAGGAAAAGATCACTGGCCAGTCTGATCTGATTCAATTATAGTTAATAACGAGACTATTTAAACCTATATATTTCAAAGTAGATCAAAAGTTAACATAGGTAATTATATTGTCCTAGACATAGACCTCACTCTGTACTGAAAGAGAAATTTGTGAGACCAGAGGCTGATGAATCCTTCTCTGTGATGAGTAGATATTTGAACTGATTATTTGGAATACTCAGGGCAAAGAGGGAAAGAGGGAGTCATTTCATATATCTTTGGGTTAGGTGGTGGGTGAATGGCCTAGCAGGAAGCAACTTAGGTGGAAATTTCAACTGCTTTCAAATCTTGTGCCCTGTGATTTATGGGAGTAATTTTTAGCCAGAAGGGTCAGTGTTACATTTTCTTTAATGTTTTTGATGCTTCTTTTTTTTTTGCCTTTTTTTTGGAGGGGCAGTTGGGATTAAGTGACTTGCCCAAGGTCACACAGCTAGTTTTGTTTTAAGTGTCTGAGGCCAGATTTGAACTCAGGTCCTCCTGACTCCAGGGCCAGTGCTGTATTCCCTGTGCCACCTAGCTGCCCCCTTCTATTTTTTTTAACATAAATAATTTTCCCAAATCCACACCTAATAGAACCTTTCCTTTCAACAGAGAAGTTGTGTTAAGTAAAAGTAAGGCAACACATTTACTATGTCTGATGATATATGCCCCAGTCTGCATCTGTAGTTTGCCACCTCTCTAGGGAAAAGAGAGAGATTCCATCATGGGTCCTGTGAAAATGATTGGTCATTGCATGCATCTGAATTCTTACTGACATCTTTAATATTCTTTTCTTTTTATTATTTAGATAACTGTATATATGGTTTGCTTGTTTCTGCTTTTTTTTTACTCTGTATTTTAGTCATCTAAGTCTTCCAAGTTTTCTTGGAAATTTTCATATTTATTGCTTCAGGCAGAGCATTGATATTCTATTTTAGCAGATCCATATACTAATAACCAGTTTAGCCATTTCTCTCTTAATAATAATAGCATTTATACACTGCTTTAAAGTTTACAAAGCATTTTACATATATTATTTCATTTAATTTTCAAAACAACTTTAGCTGTTATTATTTCCCCCATTTTATAGAAGAGGCGTATGAAGGATTTGAACCCAGAGCTTCCTTCAAGTCCAACGCTTTATACATTGTGACAAACAATATGTACTAGCTTTATTTCATGCTCTTTGCTATTACGAAAACAGTTGTTGCAGAAATATTTTGGTAGCAGTACAGGACCTTTCCCTGGGTCTTTAAACCCTTCAATGTCTTGTGATTATTGTTTAAGAGCAAACATTCATACTTGCACTAATTCTTTGATTTTAGGCTCTTCTGCCAGGAACAATTTTATCTAATTTAACATTAATCTAATAGCCACCTATTTCTAGCTGAGAGAGAGAAAGAAAGAAGTTTAGTCACTAAACCCTAGATTTTTTGCTTTTCTTTCATTTTCTTAGTTTAAAGTACCTCAGATTTGCCAGAAAACACATTTTAGGATAATGTGGCATTTATTTAAATGCTTTTCTTCCTAAGCTAGTCCAGTGTTTTAGTATTTTATAAAGCACTAGATTGAAGAAAAAAGCATATTGATGGGCATTTACTGGCTTACAGCCTCCTGACGTATATCCTTAAGTAAAGACATACACACTACACTTGAACTTTTTTTCTC
>CM053598.1:103037608-103066306 GCA_028646575.1 Pseudocheirus occidentalis | reverse complement strand
ATATACACACACATACATTTATCTTTATCAGCAACATGTAATTATTACACATCATATGCCAGGCATTTTGCTAAATGATGGAGATACAAAGAAATGCAAAGACATGGTCACTGCCCACAAAGAATTCATATTCTAATGGGAGAAAAAATATGTAAATAAATAGATATAGAAAGACCAACAGATAGATAGATAGATAGATGATGGATGGATAGATGGATGGATAGATAGACAGATAGATAGATAGATGGATAGATGGATAGATGGATAGATGATAGATAGATGATAGATGGATAGATAGATAGATAGATAGATAGATAGATAGATAGATAGATAGATAGATAGATGAGGGAGACAGAAGGATGAGAGAGATGTAAGTTGGAGATAACCCCAAAGGGAAGGCACTAACATTTAGTGGGGAGGAGGAGAGGAGAAAGGATCAGAAACTGTAGTGAGGCTTAAATGGGATAATGGATATAGAATATCTTGCAAACAATAATGCTCTCTTTAAATGTCAGCTGTTACTATTGCTATTACTATTACCCTACAGTCACTAGGCCTCCAACTGTTAATGACCGAATTCCTGGAGCCTTCTGCTGCAGCTATGCTGAACTCAAGAAATGTTTATAGAGTAATGCAAGGGTGTGTTGGAAAAAATTTTACAACCAGGTTGGTGGGGAGGGGAGTGGGAGAAATATATGAACACATGTTTTTAAATTTAATCCACAGATTAATATTTTCTTAAGTCCCGACAACCAACAAAACAACAAATCAAACCCTGATATCTAGCAACAGTTAAATTTCTGAGGTATAAATGCTCAAATAGGAAATTTTAATAATCAGAACTGACCCAAACCCAGAAAGGCCACTTCCAAAAAACAGGATCTGAGCAGAGACTTGGAGGACATCAGGGAAGCCAGGAAGTGAAAGGAAGGAAGGAAATTATTAATCTTATTTGGAGTTTACT
Organism: Pseudocheirus occidentalis; assembly: GCA_028646575.1. Taxonomy (NCBI): domain Eukaryota; kingdom Metazoa; phylum Chordata; class Mammalia; order Diprotodontia; family Pseudocheiridae; genus Pseudocheirus; species Pseudocheirus occidentalis. Next base: position 103,065,342 of record CM053598.1, on the reverse strand, counting down.
TGACCCTACCTAGCATTGAACCTCCTGTCCTCCCACCCTATTTATACCATTACTTTCTCAAATTACCTGGCTTAGACCAGTGTTGGGAGACATCCAAACACTGTAAACACCAGCTATGCTCCATTACCTATAAACCCAACCCTTACCACTTGCCCAGGGATACTACAACAGGTAACATTTAGACAGTTATTTCACACACAGTCTGTAGGCCCTATTCCTAACATCCACTATACTATCTTTCACATCCTTATTATTTTCCCATCTTCTCAGAAATTGCTGTGTTCGAATGAGTTTACCTACTTCCAAATAACATGCTTCAAAATTTCACAACAATTGCCCAGTTTGATTGCGTTGGCAAATAATGCCTTACCTACTTTGGTTCAATTGGAGCCCAGTGACTAAGTCAGTAATGTTAACTTATCTTACAACAGAATGTTCAGATTTTATGTCTGAGTGTAAGATGGTAGGATGCAACTTTGTACTGTAGTGGCATGAGTCATCCTTCATCTTTCCCCAACCCAGGGGACTAATTAATTCCTCTGAAAGTCTTGAGTGGTTAATTTGTGGGGGAGATTAGGTGCTAAATTTTGTTGCAGACAGAAAGACTATATTCCTTCAACATTTCTTATTGGGTGAATGGAACTGAATGCTTGTTTAAAAAAGAAAAAACTTTATTTCAAGCTACATTTAGTCCCTAAGAAATGAGATGAAAAGAGACCAAATGAACCAGCCAGATGATTCTAGCTTTTTAATCACCATCCCCTCTCTTGCTAATTAAATCTTCACTGCACATTGGCTTCTCTCTGAGGTACATTAAAACAAATAGAGAACACATGACTTTTATAGATGAAAGATTTCATTTATTTAACATTAAAAATACTCATATGTTGCCACAAAACCATAAAATGACATTTCAATGAGAAACTAAAAAGTGAAATACTAGAGGTTTACTAAATAATACTCAAGTCCTGTGGCCTTTCTTATACTAATTCCTAAGGACAAGAGAATGAGGAAAAAAAGAGCTAATCTTTAACCCTTCTTTTGCCAACTCAGTATTTTAATTGTAATTATAGCATATTCCTGAGCAATTAATTGGATTCTAGCCCAATTAATCTGATTTGGTCATTAAGATAGGCAACATCTCCAGATATGTTTTAGTAATTGCTTGACTATTGGTCTAGAGTAGACCTAGATCCTACAGAAAGTGGTAGATTCATTTGTGCATAGGACATGATGGCAATATTAGGATCGTGACTGGAAAAGAAACTTTTAAAATAGGAAACATCATGGAAATGCAGAATCTTAGATTTGGAAGGAATATTGGAGATAAATTTAGTCTAAACACTACCAAAATCATGGAACCCAAGTATTATATCTCTGATAACTCACTTCAAGATTTTCAGTAATGGAGAACTTAATCATCTCCAAACTAGTCAATTCCATTATTGGACAGCTATATTGTGGGACACATTATATTTGTGTGTAAATGTATGTATATGTATGTGTATGTGTATTTATATGTATTCGTGTTCATATATATGAGTTCAGCTGAAATGACTCCCTATAATAAATTACTTATGTTTCACAATTTTATAGTTTTACAAAGGGCTTATTCCCTTCTTTTCCTATTTTATTATTATTATTACTGTTATTAATTATTATTAGGAGTAGGTACTTGAACTATGATTTCTTTGCTACAGCAAATTCCCAGATCTAGTTCCCCATATCAATTTAGCTGAGAACGTTCCCCATATTTTATATTAAGAGAATTGCCTCTACCATTACGATGTTAAATAACTTGGTTAGCATTCAGACAGCCAGTAAATGTCTGAAACAGGACTTAAAACTAGATTTTCCTGGCTCTTAAGACCAGTTTTCTATCCATTATGCCATCCTGCTTCTCAATTATACTATATTGTCTCTGAATGTTACAGTTATTTCCATTGTTATTAATTCTCCATTTTACAGATGAGAAAACTGAGGTTCAAAGTTACAAAGTGATTTGTCCAAGGTCACACACTTAAAAATATTAAAGATAGGACCTGAACCCGGATCTTCAAATTACTAAATTTGACATACTTTCAATGAACTCAGTGATTCAAACTTTGCCCTTCAGGAACAAGCAGAAGAAATGTGATCACTTTCCAACTAAGAAACCCTGAACTACGTTATTCTGGACTTGATCTTTTATTTTTCATATCAGAAGAGAAAAGAAAATAGTTAAGTGATAGCACAAACTAGAGCTACAGTGAACAGCGGCATTTGATTATTTGTTCAGTCATGTCCTGCTCTTCATGAACCCATATGAGATTTTCTTGGCAAAGATACTAGAGTGGTTTGTCATTTCCTTCCCCATTTCATTTTACAGATGAGGAAACAGAGGCAAACAGTTTTAAGTGACTTGCTCAGGGGCATGCAGCAAGGAAGTCTGAGGCCAGATTTGAACTCAGGAAGAAGAGTTCCTGACTCCAAGTCTAGGGCTCTATACACTGCACCACCTAGCTGCCCCTTGATTGTTATTGACATCTGCTTAATTAAAACTTGTAAAAACATGAAGTGACCAAGAGAAGTTGTATCTACTATTAAAATTCAGCAAAATCTAGTTATAAAGTTAATATCAAGAGGCAGGACTATCAATTGACTTTAAAGTTAAGTATGTTCCATCAACTGTTTTCCCATACAAATTTTAATATTTAGAATACATCACTTTATCTATATTATGACAGAATTTGTGTAATAATAAAACACACTAAAGGGTTCAATGGTATCTTTTTAAAAGAGAAAATACAAACCAAATGTCATTATCTTAGTTATAATAATATTGTCTCTTGATTCAATACTTGTTTTAAATATTCATGTTAATTTCTTAGATCCTCGCATACATACTGTAAATATGAAAAGAAATTCATTTTCCATAAAAGCATGGAGAATATAAGTTTGAACGGAGGAATGTGCAAGTGTGTTTATATTATATAAGCCAGGTGTTCTCAGGTAAGTAGGACTACTTATTCTGGGTATGAATCAGGTACTTCACAAGAGGAATTAATAAGGGTTCTATTAATTATGCTACTGCTCCTGTATATTAATTATATACCAATGACCTGAAAATAGTTCACCCACCTGCCTAATATATGGTCAGAGACTAATTTAGGCCATATGTTCATCATACACTTGAATCAAACTTTATGACTGGGTTTTCTATCATAATAAAATATTTTTTAACAATTTTTTATTGTAAAATTTGTGCTATTGCCTCATAGGGGGAAAAATGTGAAGGGTCTATAATCTGTGTCACACCAGTGATAGCATGGATCATACTCAAAGTATGTATCCATCTGACCTGTCACTATTCATATACTTAGTTGATTGAACTCCTTACCTTCGGAACATTTCTTTACCAGGCAAGTTCTGGTCCATTAAAAAGCAACCTAGAGAAAGACCAAAATTCCACAGTTCAACCCAGGAAAAAGCAAGACAGCATCCTTGATGATGAAAATCAACAGAAGGAAGCTTTTGGTCTATTTTAAATAGCATCAAGTTAGCAACAACAATGCCAAATCAATTACTTTGCATTTTTCATAATAAGCTGGGCAAAATTCCTAGGAAGCATTCCTCACTAAAACATTGAACCATCATTAATTTTTTTAAAAGTGTTCTTTTTTACCCATGAGACAATCACTTAATAAATTTTAAAGCAAAATAAACACTTGTTCACTTATATACTAGCATCAGGAATCAAAACTTTTTCAGGACTTGGTAGAAAAATTAAATCAATAGACAAGAGATCTGAATTTTGACACAATTAAAATAACATTTATTTAGCACCTTTTGTGTTCCTGGTACCAAACTAAGGTGTTGAGATACGAAGGCAAAAATAAGTAGCTTTTGCCCTTAAGGAGATTACATTTTAATGGGGGGAAAATGGTAGACAGATAGATTAGATAGGTAGGTTGATTGGGATGGTGGGATGGTGGGATGGTGGGATGGTGGGATGGTGGGATGGGGGATGGGGGATGGTAGATAGGTAGGTAGGTAGATAGATAGATAGATAGGCAGGCAGGCAGATAGATAGATAGATAGACAGACAGACAGACAGAGATATATGTATGTAGAAATACAAAATATATGTAAAGTGATTTCTGCAAGGAGGTCACAAGTCTAAAATGAATGACAGTTTGTTAATAATAGATAAAGTTCTAAGAAGCTGTAGAAGGATAGGGAATTCTGGAATAGGCAGAGGTATGTAATTGAAGCATAAAACCCTTCTGACTAGGATTGGATTTGTTGACTTGGGAGGGGGCTTAAGTTATTAAAGAGTGTGGAAGTTGTATTTCTTCCCACCTCAAAAAGAGAGGAAGTTAACATGACATTAGAATGAGAGGGAAGAATTTTACATTTTAAGTTCTTAAGCGAAAGAAAGGGAGAGGATACTTAGAAAGGAGACGGTCCGTATAAGAGCATCAAATTTTTTTAGTGCATTAGTGATTTTTTTGTTTTTGTTTTTTTTAATCACAGGTACTCTCTCAGGTAGCTGGCATGCTAAGAAAAAAAACATGGAAGAAGTAGCAATCTTTGTCTTTGTCTCTGCTCCTGCCTCACTTCAGCTGAGTATAATTGATACTTTTTTGTAAACATGTCCTTTTATTATGTGATAGACTTTATCTGATGTCTGGTCTTATTCATAAACATCTTTGACCTTATCATTTGCATTTTTTCCATATGTCCCTTTATTCATAGAACAAGGACACAGGAAAATCCTAGGAGTCACATTGGAGAGAATGACCTTTATCTACCTCAGGCCTGGAATTCCAACTCCACTTGTTGTTAGAAGGTTTTCTCTTCCTAACTGAAGGCATCATCGCAAGCTATTCAAGTGTTTCATAATAACACTTAGAGGTCTATAAACGAACCTGTGCATTTAAATCTGCCTTATCTGACCACTAGCCTGACATAGGGTGAACTCTTATACTTGGACAGGTATAAAGGAGCAGGGAGTGGCAGTGAGTGAAAGGAGTCCTAGACCTGCCACTATCTAGTTGTGTGACCTTGGACAATTCCCAGGGCCTTCTGTAAAATGAGGCAATTGAACACGATGACCTGCAAGAAAGTGTTCTATGTCTAATATTTGTGATTTCCAAGGATGGAAAATCTGAGATGGATATGATAAATAACCTTATTATCTATTACTGGATTTTCTCCTGAAAATCTCTTATTTTTCCTCTAACTTGTCTACTTTCTTGTCATTTAGGAGTTCTTTGGTCCTTCTATCAAAGAGGAAGAGAGAAGAAATGAAATTCCCATTAGTCATTACTTACTGACTGTGATCAAGCTTTGCTGAAAGAGGAAATAAAAATTGAAACTTTAAACCATTATTTTCTGTTTCCATTATTACTGTTAGAAAACACAAATTTAAGGTTTATGATTGCATCCTGCTTCAAATTCTTTATTTGTAAGATCAGTGGGTTCTCTTCAAAAAATATGTGACTTTAGAAAAGTCATGTACCTCTCTAGACCTAGTTCCTTACTGATCAGCTGAGGGAACTGGACTAAATAACCTCTAATTTCTCTTTCAGAGCTAGCATTCTATAAATCTATGACAAAGTTGGCTACTTGGAACAGGCTCTTCCCCATCTTCATTTGTTGAAGCTACTTCCTTCCTTCTACTAAGATGACACCCCCCTTCATTAAATCTTTCCATCATATCAACCCTGTCCCTGAAAGTAGCATTGCCAAATTTCTCATACGACTTTGCCAAGTCCCCTTCATTGCAGCATGACATCTCTCCTTGTATCATAGATATTTATGTCCATTTTTCCAGCCTACTGGATTGGTAGCTTCCTAAAAACAGGATTTATGTAATTTCTATCTTCATGTCTCGAATTAACTAATTCACAAAGCTTGTTGATTTAAAAATTACTTTCATCACGAATAAAGAGTGATTCATTAGGGACTGACTACACACTTTAATGAGTCAAGTGCTACCTGGGAATCTATATCTTCAGTCCACTCTCTGGTCCTTTTTTGAGAAACAGAAGGGCTCAACCCTTCTCACCACTCCTCGTCTCTATAATTATACATCACTCCAGACAGTCAGTAGTGACAGGTAGGTAAGTATTTTCTCATTTGCTTTGTTTTGTTGTTGTTGTCCCATCATGTCTGCCTGTTCTGATCTATTTAGGATTTTCTTGGCAAAGATACTAGAGTGGTTTGTCATTTCCTTCCCCATCTCATTTTACAGATGAGGAAACTGAGGCAAACAGAGTTAAGTGATTTGCCCAGGGTCACACAGCTCTAGTGTCTAAGTACAGATTTTAATTCAGGAAGATGAGTCATCCTGATTCCAAACATAGTGCTCTCTTCACTGTGCAACCTAACTGCTTCATTTGCTATTAATTTTCAATTTGTCCCCACTCACTGGCTGTGTCATACTACGTAAAACAATAATATTGCAGATTTCCTCTTATAAGGAACCTTAGAAGTCATCTAGCTCAACTTCCTCATTTTACATTTGAGAAAACTGAGTCCCACAGAAGATAAGTGGCTTATAGAAGGGCACACAAGTGGCTTGTACAAGATCACACAGATGGCTTGTATAAGATCGCACAAGTGGCAGTCAGGAATCAAATCCAGGTCCTCTAACTCTTTGTCCCAATCCCTAATCATTAGAAAAGGAAGCCCTATATTTAAGGGCTAGAACTAATATTGCAACATCAGTAATCAGCAAAGGTGAATTCAATTTGATTTAACAGGTATTTATTTACTATGTTCCATGCTAGGAACTAAGAATGAAGTCCTAACCCTTAAAGTACTTACAATCTAAATGGTGAGATCAACTACAAACACAAATGAATATGCAAGTTCAAAGAAGTGGTCCAGACAAAATGGTAAAAGATACATAAGGAGGGAGAAATGACTTTGCCTCAGTCTTTAAAGATGAGAGAACAGTTGAACTGGACTTTGAAATGAGAATTTCAATGGGAGAAAAAGTGAAGGGAGGGTATCAAAGGCATAAAGGAAGACAGCAGCCTGTCTACATGTGTTTAAGCAGGAGAGGGCAGGATAAGATCAGGGAACAGTTGGCAGTTTCATCTGGCTAGAACATATGGTATGGTATGGAAAAAGGTATAAAACAAAGCTAAAAATAGTAGGTGAGTTTTATATACCATGTAAAGGCATTTCCATTTTACTTGTAGGTAATGGCAGACAAAGTAGTTTAAATGAAACATGATAGGATTTGTATGCTGAAAAAAGTATTTTGGCAGCTGGATGAAAGATGAAGAGGAGAGGAAAAAGCAGAGGCAAGGAGACTGATGAAGAGACTATTATGATAGACCAGTAGAAAGATGAAAAAGGTTGGACAGGAGATGACAGTGTAAGTCAATAAGAAGAATCAACAGGGCCAGAGAATTGACTGGATTTGGAGGAGGGAGAGATGAAATCATAAATGGTCTCTCACCAGCATCAATAACTTTTCAACTGCCATGAACTGGGTGAAATTATGGAAAAATGAAAGCATGGAACTAGGTAGGTATCAGTAGACTGAATGCTGGGCCCAGTTCCACCAGTGACTTAGTGACCTCGACTGAATACAGTTAATGAGTGGAGATGAATAACACCTTTCTCTCCTTGACTACCTTACAGTACTATTGAACTACCTTCAAAGTATGATTAAAAAATAAAATAGGCTAAAAGGAAGTGGTCTTGAAAAATATACAATTCTGTGGTGCAAATGTAAGACAACAGCATAATTTGGCATATATGTGTGGGTATGTATTTATGTGCGTATGTATAGACAGATACATACACACACATATACAATGTCCTTTGTTTTTTTATATTATTGTTTCTGTATATATCACTCCCATTCCCCCAAATTGAACTTTCCCTCCCAACAAAGGAAAACATTCCAGCAAAAACAATGATGTTTCATAATATAGGTAACATTGTGCCTTCATAATTTCTTCCCCTCTGCTGAGAGAAAGTAAATATGTTTCATTATCTATTGTCCAAGACCCTTATTGGTTTTTCCGTTTCTCAGACTTAATCTTCCATTTGGTGATCTTTTAATTTGCCTGGCTGCAGCCATGTACAGTATATGATTCTGCACCTGCTTCTTCCTTCCTTGCATTAGTTATTATCTATCTTCCTACTTTTTCTGCTATAACAGAGGTGATCAGGAGAACTTACCAGTTTAATGAATCCTTCAATCAAACTAAGGAGACCATAGGGTATGGAACTTTATTAGAAGGGGGACCTTCCATGGAGCTGAACATTCACATCAGCCCTTTGATATGAAGACACTATGAATTTTGCTTATACGTCCCCAGTGATTGGTGCTACTTCCAAGATGATTGGTAATTAAGAGTTAGGGAGGAACCTACTCTTCATAAAAGTCTATGGTAATGAGCTAGTGTTAAATGGCTCCACCCCATTTTTGTCCAGGAGGAGATGAATGGGAATGGGATCAATGACACAGGCAGAGGAATCATCCTTGGCAATAATAAGAGACATCTTTTACTTTGAGACTGGAAAAGAGAATGTGAAGACATAAGAGAATTTGGGAATAATGGAGAAGAGTTGAAAGAATTTATCTTAGAACTTAGTTCATATTTTAGACAGGCACAATTCTAAGGATTTCCAAATGGGAAGGAATTTTTGAAGGGATTTATAGCCTCAGAAAAGAGCGACAGTAAAGGTCTTGATTCTGTCTTATGGCCTGCATGCCTCTTATAGCCTTGACATTTCATGTTGCAGTGGAGGGCTCAGCATAGGGCATCAGGAGAGCCGAGAATTAGGTCTGGCTCTGTCACTAACTAGTTCTATGTTTTTTAGACAGAGGATTTAACCTCTGTAGGACTCAGTTTCTTCATCTGTAAAATGAAGGATTGAATTAAATGATCTATAAAGTTCACTCTAGTACTTGATTTCTTTGATTCTTTGACTAGATAACTACATTATTCATTAGGGACAAAAGGGTGGACGTAGATATTTGAGTAAGGAAAGAAACAGTCCTAGCAAAATAGACTGAGAATCAATAGAAAGGAATTACTTATTCCTGAATCAGCAGAACACAACTCTGATTTTGGGCACCAAACTCAGGTCAGAAAGACAAAATTAGGTAGGATAAATAGATGCTAGATTCCCAAGAGTCTCTAGGAATCTGTCACCTCACCAATGTCAACCAATGACCAGGAGTCCAGCTAAAAGGCAAGATGGAAAGAGCCAAGAGCTCACGCCTAGCCCAGCCAGGAGGCAAAGGACAAAGAGGAGGTTAAAAGGACCAGAAAGTGAGAGGCTCAAAAAGCAGCTTACTAACAGCTTCTTATCATTGCTACCCCTCTTTGCTACCCCTCTTTGCTTGAGTTCTTCCCTCTCATGTCCAAGCACAAGCTTTATTCACTTTTAGGAAACTTCAGTTCTTTTGATGGGCAGCTTGAATGCATTTTTCTGGTAAATTCTCTTAATCCAACAGGGAAGAGATGAACAGGCTTTAAGCTCCATTGAATTTTATTACTGTGCACTTGTTACTGAGGAAATCACTACAGTCTCTGCTACTGAAATTCAAAGTCACAAATTATTTTTAAAAAATAAAACCATCACTTCATGCCACAAACCTCTTCTTCATCACATTCTCCATTCCCTTCTCCTTTGCTACAGTCTCTGATTAAATCTATCAATTTGTGTTCTTAGACTGAGAATATTAACTCTATCCACAAAAGGATGGAGCCAAGAAGAGAGGAGCAGTCAGTTCTCTGAGATTCCAGGAAAGTCTGGTAGTCCCCCCAAGGCATTAATCCGATCCTAACTCATTTTACCTCCATACCACTCCAGGAAAATTCATCCCTTTTTTCTTGATCCCCTGTGTTTTCTCATTATTCAATCATCTATGTAGTTAGAAAAGGAAATTTATTCAAAGTGGAAGAGGATAATAAAACAAAAGGATCACTGAGGGTCAGTATGAACTCTCATTCATTCATTCATCCAATCACAAGTTTTAATCTCACAAAGCAATTACTTTATTCAATTCAGCCCCCTCTCCCCGTCACCTCACTAAGGATAGATTAAAGGGAATGAGTAACTAATACTTGGAAGATTGACTTGCCTCCTAGTCACAAAAGGTATAGGCATCAGCCTAGCCTGGGAATCATTTCACCTTGTCACAGAAGCCCTGAACACTGCAAATGTCTGATCCAGCTTTTCTTGAAGTAGTCTTCTCTTGACTCCTCCAGGTCACCTCTGGCCTCTGACAGTGCTCCCCTCTGCTATTGCTCTTGAATATTGCCTTCTGAGCTCACCTGCTCTTTAGCAAACCTGGATCTGGCCCATGCCTGTGATCTCAATACTAAAGTCATAGCACAAGTAAGGAGCAATGACATAGGCACATTTTATTTTTTTGGCACATCTCTATTGCCCTCTTTCCTTTTTATTCACTTAAAGACATCCATGCACTCCCCTAATTGTTGTTGTTCAGTCATTCAGTGACTCCCGTGGACCACAACACAGCAGGCCCTATCATCCACTATCTCTCAAAATTGCAGTTCATGTTCACTGTTTCCAATGTACTATCTCTCCATTTCATCTTCTACTGTCCCTTTTTCCTTTTGCCTTCAATCTTTCTCAACATCAAGTTCTTTTCCAGTGAATCTCATTATATAGTCAAATTATTTAAATTTCAATTACAGTATTTACCTACCAGTGTATAGCCTGAATTAATTTAAATATTGACTTACCTGACCTCTTTGCTGTCCAAGAGACTCTAAAAAGCCTTCCCCAGCACCAAAATTCAAAAACATCAGTTAAGCAGCACTCAGCTTTCCCTATAGTCCAACTCTCATAGCCATAACATTGCTACTAGAGAAATCATAGCTTTGACTATATGGACCTCTGCCAGCAAGGTGATGTCTCTGATTTTTAGTATGCTATCTAGATTTGTCATGCCTTTCCTTCCAAGGAGCAAATATCTTAATTTCATGACTGCAGTCACTGTCTGCAGTGATTGAGTTCAAGAATATAAAATCAGACACAGTTTCCCTTCCTAATGCTTCATATTATTTCTTCTCACTTTTGACCTCAAACCAAGAAAGTGAAATTGGCATGAGTATACTGGAAATTCCAGTAGGGCAATTATATGTGTAAATCACTTTATAAGCCTCTAAAGTATGATACAAATGCCAAGCTGTTTTTACTGTCACACTTCAAAGATAAATATGAATTCATCCTGGTATAGATTATAACATCCATATTGTGCCTTAATACGTGTTGTTGTGATTTACTGTGACCAGAAAATTCATCACATCCCACCTGGTCATGACCCTTTTCAAGCTTGGGCTGTTCTTCAGATGGCACACATACAATCCACCAGTAGGGAAGGTCATATATGAAGTTTTTTTTTCATCTTGTTAAGATCTGTGATACTTTTGTACTCCACTAGCCAAGTCTTTGAAAACATCTATTTCACTCTGAAGTTTCAGAGATTGACTTCACTAGAGACGTAATTCACATAAATGAGTTGCCTTTGCTCTGATAGGAAGAAAATACATTAAAACCTTATATGAATTCAGGATAAATCTGAACAATATTATTTTTAGCACATTTTATTACTTTCTGGAATTTTGTTTTCTTACTTTTATGACCTAGATCAAGAATATGCTCATGACACAAGACAGTGAAGTAGATCCTTCTTTTTTTCATTCTTATGGGAGATTTTTTTTTATTTTTATAGTCCCCACTCAAGAAAACTAGGAAACTATACATGACAACAACCCCACCCGTTCTCTACCTGCAACCTGACAATATTACAAAAGGACATTTAATAAAAGGAGGGAAATAAAAGAGATCCATGACTGGGCACTCATTCATTCCAGAGATGTAGGTATATATGTCTCCTCCAGGTTCACTGCCTCTCTCATATGTGTTCTCCTGACAAATAGAAATAGATATATACACATTCACACACACTCTCTCTTTCTCTCTCTCTCTCTCTCTCTCTCTCTCTCTCTCTCTCTTTCACACACACACACACACACACACACACACCCTAATAGCCTACTACTGTTTTGTTTTGTTTTCTTCTCTTCATCTTCCTTTTCCAGCAAAATGCATCACTCTACCATATTCTCAGCCCAGATGAGAGTAAGTCTCTAGAGTGCTCCAGTATAAAATTAAGGTGACATTTCCATCATCTTCTTCTCCCTGTTCCCATGTTTCTATAACTCCCTTTCCCAAACAAGTCTTTCCCAACTCTCTTCTCTAGTGTCTCCCAATTATCCACCCCACCCACTACCATAAAGACATATACTCTGTTTTCAAAGACCTTGCTGTAGAGTAGGTTTGAGCTAGAGAGTATGGAGTCTCCATGTTATCTTGGACAAGTGGTTTGCTTTTTGTGGATCTTAATGTCCTGATCTTTAAAATTAAGTTATAATAGTTGACCTCTAAGATCTCTTTCAGCTCTAAATCTGAGATAGATCCTAAGAATAAACTTTTTAAAAAAACAAATCTTTAAGTAGAGATCCTATATCTTCATAAATTAATAAATGAATCATTTGTAGTTAGTAACCATACACACATAAAAACTCTTGTACTAAAAGTTCTTAAAATAGCTTCTCTTCAGTAATTAAATATAGTCTATATAATTTTATGTATGACAGTAGTTTGCTTAAGTCACCCTATCTTCAAAAATAACAGAAAGGTAAACCTTATCCCAGTAGTGTATCAATTCTGAATCAACAGATTTCAAATAAATGGTTTATGACATTGTAACAGAGCTTTCCAGGGGTTATCATTTTAAGCACCACAAACCAAGCTAAATTCAGCCCTCTCTGATTTTAATTTCCCATTATTTCAGAACCAATATATCTAAGTCTCTTTGAGCAAAAAGTTAAAAATAAGTTAGGGCCAGTTAGGCAGTAGAGTGGATAGAGTGCTGGACCTGTAGTCAGGAAGACCAGAGTTCAAACCTGACCTCAGACACTAGTTGTGTGGCCCTGGGCAAGTCATTTAGCCTCAGTTTGCCTTAATCCACTGGAAAAGGAAATGGAAAACCTCTCCAGCATCTTTACCAATGCTATCTCATGTACAATATAGTCCATAGGGTCATGAAGAGTCAGATACAACTTAATCAAATAACAACATACTCCCTTTTCTGACCACAATTTTCTGATCTCCTATCTATCTAGCTCATGTCTCTCTTTCCTCATCAGGACATCCTATTGCTAAATCCCCCCTAATTTACTCACCCCCCCATTATATCCCTTATAACAACAGTAGGTTTCCCTGGACCCAGTCTCTTTCCCTTCTAATCCATCTTGCAGACCAGTGCTATATTGATATTTCTAAAACATCACTCACTTTGATCATCTCAATGACTTGCTTTCAACTCTTCAGTAATGGACCACTGTCTACAGATTACATCCCAACCTTTCTAGTCTGGTAATCAATGCCTTTCATTATCTGATCCCAATCATACTTTCTACACCCATTTTCCCCCATACTACTAAAAGAGAGACTCCCATTTAGTCAACACAGTACACTACCTGCTGCTCCTTCAATATAATTTGAGTTTTCCTGCTCTGGAATTTTACCCATGCTAAGTATACTCTTGTCTCAAATGCGCTACTATTTTTGAAATTCTATTCTTCTAGGCTGAACTCCAATCCCATCTCCTTTAGGAAGTATTTTCTAATCATCCTGACCAAAAGTATTTTCCTTCCCCAAACTCGTCTAATTCTCATTAGTAGTATGGGCCATGTAAATGGCCCTTATCATTACTAATCAGTACTATAATTATTGGTACAGATATTGTCTTGTTTAGAATCTGATGAGAGAATAAGCTTCTGAAGAGCTAGGATTGTAGTTTATATTTATTTGTATCCCTAATATTTATATGAATGCATATAATCAGTCAGTCCATGAAAAATTGTAAAGGATTATCTTCAAATCTTTCCCAGTGGGGAGAAATGAGAAGAGAGCTGAATGGAAGAGATTAAATATTTGGGTATCTGAAGTGTGATATATAGTCACCACAAAGAACTGGAAGTGAGGGGCGGCTAGGTGGCTCAGTGAATAGAGTACCAGCCCTGGAGTCAGGAGGACTTGAGTTCAAATGCAGCGTCAGACACTTGACACACTTACTAGCTGTGTGACTTTGGGTAAGTCCCTTAACCCCCATTGCCCTCCAAAAAAACAAAAAACAAAAAAAGAATTAGAATTGAAAGGGTAAAGAAGGGATAAGATGAAGACATAGAAAAAAATCAAAACATTTTTGCTTCAAATGATTTGAGGAGGGCTCTTTGTTTCTATGTGTTTATTTGAAGGGAAAAAAAAACACCCACACATACAGAGTTGACTTCTTATAGTGGACCTCTCATCTCATGTCAAGTAATTTTCTAATGAAGGCATCGCTGTGTAAGACATGGTCCTGATCCACAAAGAGCTTACTGATTCAATTTCATTCAATACTCTTGTAGGAACCGTTGATTCTAACAAGCAGAAATGAAATGGCATAGAATGAGACAAACTTTATTTATTCAACTACTGTGGGAATTAGAATTTTATTATGCATATTTGTTACCACAAAAAAAATTTCTCCAATGAAGTGGAGGATAAGAGTGAGAAAATTGATTTCTCTTAACTTTAAAAATAGTGATGGGGGAATGTTGAGAAGTGTTGACTGCAATTTCAGATACTATCACTGTATTATTAATTTTACTTTACTGTTTTACTCTTGTTATAAAAGCCTTCCACAAAGCAGGAATAATCTAAATGTAATGCAGAAATGAAATATGAATAAAACTTCTCAAATCCTCAAAAAAGAAAGAATTACAAAGGAACCTAGACAGAAAAAGATGGTCACTAGGGAAGGCTTTGAAAAGGAGGTTGGATTGGAATTGGACTTTGAAGAATAGAAAGGAAATGAATAAACACAGAGGAGGAAAAGGCATCACAGCTGGAGGGAATAATGTTAGAAATTTCTCAAGCAGTCAAACACTGAGAGCTATAGTTCAGAATTTGAGATGTGTGGTCCAGAGATTCCTTGCTCTGCTATCTGCAATATATCCAAAAAAAAAATTGGAGTTGCCAGTAGCTTGATAAAAATAGCAAGAACAATGCAGGCCTTCTTGTTTCTAGTTGGAATAGAGCAGTACAGCGAAAAAAAAAACAGAATGTATTCAATTCCAGAAATTAATTCCTCTTTACTAATAAAGAACACTATGGATCTAAAATTCAGCCCAATCTTGGAGATCTGTAATCTCATAAGTATTTTCCTCTTTAAAAAAACAGAATTTATTTAGATTTCAATTCAATAAGCATTTATGAAGTTCCTACCATGTGCAAGTCATTGTACACCTTTGGGTAGAAATACATTCTAATTTTTAAGCAATTATTTTCTTCAGTGAGCTTTTGAACCATTTGGTTGATTCTATTTTTAAAGCATTTTTCTCCTCATTTGCTTTTTGGACCTTTTTTGCCATTTGACCTAGTCTGTTTTTTAAGGTGTTACTTTCTTCAATATTTTTTGTGTCTCCTTTACCAAACTGTTGACCTGTTTTTCATTATTTTCTTGCATCACTCTCATTTCTCTTCCCAATTTTTCCTCTATCTCTCTTACTTGATTTTCAAAATTCTTTTTGAGCTTTTCCATGGTCTGAAACCAGTTCTTATTTTTTCTTGGAGGCTTAGAATGTAGGAGCTTGGACTTGGCTACCTTCTTCTATTTTGGTCTTCCGTGTCACCATAATAACTTTCTACAGTCAGAGGGTTTTTCTGTTGTTTGTTCATTTTCCCAGTCTATTACTGGACTTTTAACTCTTTGTTAAGGTAGGGCTTTGCTTCTGGTGTGAAGTACATATTATACAGAATTTCATAGGTTTTAGACAGCTATTTTCATAGATACTTCTAGGGACCTGTAAGTTTTCAGTCCTTCTAAGGTAGTATGATCTAAAGAGAGGTGTTTACTCCTCTCCTGGCCTGTGCGCTGGTCTATGAGTGACCACAAACACTCTTCTCTGCCCTGGAACTATGGCGAAGGTCCCCCCTCTGTCACAAGCTCTGCTACACTAGTGTTCCTCCTCACCCAGGGACTGCCACCCAGAACTGCACCCCAGATCCAAGTATGGGCAAAGCAATAGCGTTTTACCTCAGTACTAGTAAAAAAGATCCCTATTATCTCCTTTTGACCAGTTGTTTGACCCCCCCCATACCACCTGTGAGCTGAGAGCCCTGGAAGCAGCCACTGCCACCACAACTATCACTGCCAATTCAGTCACTCCCAAAACCTGCTCCTGGCCCAACCTGCACTGGACTATGCTCCTCTCCCACCCTGGTGCAACAGACCCTTCCTGCTGCCCTTCTAAGTTGTCCCTAATGTCTGTGGATTGAGAGGTCTGGAAACCACCACAACTGCCAGTAATTGAGTCACTCCAAGGCCTGCTCCAGGATCGCTGCAGCCTACTATGCACTAGTGCAGCTTGAGGTGAACTGCACTCCCCTCTCAACCTGGTTAAGCTGTCCTGCCAACCTGGTAAGTTGTCTTGGATTGTAAGTTTGTTTCATTGTCTTTTTATGAGTTCTGCAGCTCTAGAATTTGTTTAGAGCCATTTTTAGAGGTATTTGGAGGGTTTTGGAGGAGAGCTTAGGTGAGTCCCTGCTTTTACTCCACCATCTTGGCTCTGCCCTCCTATGTACAGGAATACAGATATGATCAAACAAAGTAAAACAAAAAATAAAAGAAGTCTGCCCTCAAGGAACTTACATTCTACTAAAAAGCATGATAATAAAATCTAAGAATCCAGACAAAATATTAATAATATTTTTTTTTTTGCTTTTTTTTTGGAGGGCAGTTGGGGTTAAGTGACTTGCCCAAGGTCACACGGCTAGCTTTTTGTGTCAAGTGTCTGAGGCCGGATTTGAACTCAGGTACTCCTGACTCCAGGGCCGGTGCTCTATTCACTGCGCCATCTAGCTGCCCCCAAAATATTAATAATATTGAAAGAGCAAAGATTTTACTAAAGTACTACTGAATCATAACTAGAGATTTTGTTTTCTAGTTGCTATACGTGGTTTCAGAAAAATCTCATTACATGAGATCATGCTTTGGCAGTCAAGGAAGAGGCAGAAACAAGAGCCAGAAAAGAGAGTAATTATACATTTTATTATTGAAGGGGCCAGATGCTCCTCTTGACCCCAGTCTCCACAGGCTCCATGTAGAATGAGAGGCTACCAGTTCCCAAGACCTATGTTGACCTTGTTAAATAAGGTCAATGAGCAAGTCATAGAAAAGGTCTAGGTAATGGAGAGAGAATTCCTTAGAAGATGAACTATTCCTTTCTTCAATTCATGTATGCTCTTCAGGATTCCCTATGCTTTCTCCAACTGCTCTTAAGATTTGTAGATGTACCAGCAGTAATTTTCAGACCCCACAGCTTTCTCCAACAAACTGCTTAAGCAAAGGCACAGAGGTAGGCTTAAACATGGTATTTAGAAGAGATTGTTAAAGAGACTGACTTGATTTAATCAGAGTGTTTTGGGTTTTTTGTTTTGTTTTGTTTTGTTTTGTTTTTCCCCTAGGAGGAGTAGGAAAGGAGAAAGGAATCTGTTACTGTAAGACTGAGAACAGATCAAGGAGAGCCCAAGTCATAAGGACTCATTGTAAATTCTTCATTAGAAAGACTGATTTTTCCAGACCTGTGATTCCATTGGTGCAGGGCAGAGGGATCAAACATAAAGTCACACTCCCAAGTGTTAAAGCATAACTGGTAAATACGTAACAAAATAAATAAAAATACAACAGAAGACAGATAATATTAATATTTGATCTTGTAAGTCAATATATACCTGCAGGGATCCCTATGTATGGTTTAGAGACTTTCTTTTTCAAAGTTGATCTTTTTAAAAATTAATTTATTTTTCATTTTCAACATTCATTTCCACAAGTTTTTGAGTTCCAAATTTTCTCCCCATCTCTCCCCTCCCATCTCATACCCTGATTCCATGAGTTCTGGTTACTCCTTCCCCTCATTTGCCCTCACTTCTATTGCTCTCCCCCTTATCCCCTTCCCCCTTATTTTTCTTGAAGGGCAAGACAGATTTGTATATCCCATTGAGAGGCTTCCATTTTAATAACAATTTGACACCGCTGATGTCTGGAACTCCTGCTGAGATCCTCCCTCCAGCAAAAAGAAGCCACTATTCTACAGCCATACATTAGAGAGGTGCTTAGAAATCTAAAAGGTTAAGTGATTTGCCCGGGGTCACAGAGTTGGTATGTGTGAGGGATGGAACTCGAACCCAATACTTCTGATTACAAGGACAATTTCCCCCCAATGTTTGTATTCAGAATTGGGCATGGAGTCTTTGGGGAAATGCATTTCACAGCATTGTGCAGGATGGATTGGTGCAATGGGATACTAGAAGCAAAGAGACAAGCCAGAGGGATATTGTAGTAATCCCAACATGCGGGGGTGGCAATGAGAAATGAGGAGTAAGAAGCATTTATTTTTATAATGCATTAATATGTAATGCAGGCCTATTGTGAAATATAAATTTTTCAGTTAAATATCTCACTTTACTTGTTAGCAATCATTTGTAACTTAGTTCATAATAGGGATGGTGTCTAAAAGTAATAAAAACTGCTTCTTTTTTTAAAACATATCTTAAAATATGCATTTGTCCATCATTTCATTCTGCCTTTGTAAGTTTTCATTGCATCTCCTAGTACCCAAAGGTACTTCTTTCTCTGTAGTGAAAGGTCAGATGTTGCAAGAAATGGAAAGTCTCTGAAGAATTCTCCTCCCTTCTTCAGATGGATTTTCCTGTGCAGTATAATTTCCATTTTCTTATCTCTAGTCACTCACACTTGGAATTCTGGTTCAAGTAAGGCAACTGCTTAGGTAGGGAAAAAAAACTGGTAAAACTGAGCTTTCTTCATTATCTCTTTCTTAATCTAAGAAAGCAGTACCAATCACTTCTCCAGTCCCATAGAGACACAGAGTTTAAAAAAAAAAGACAGGGTGGACCTATAACAACATTTAATTAGATCTGGGGCTGAGTAAAGCACACATGGTAAATTGGGTATAAATATTACATCCCAATGACTACCACATTGCACCCATTCACTAATGATGAGGAACAGAGAGACTGCTCAGAGAGCACAATTTCAAGTGTTGAACAAATCAATGAAAGGCAACTCTTAGATGGATCTGAAGCACAACTTGATCATGCTTTACACCTCCAATTCTGGCAAAGGCTGTACTTGAAGAACGGCACAGTCCGTAATTGCTGGACCCTCACAAATGTCCTTGAATACCCTCCATTCAGCTCTAAGAAACACAAGGCATGGGGAATTCAGAACACAGATTTGTGGGCTCTGCAACTGCACCACAGGCAACAGCCATCCTCTGTGTCTTATCAGTATGTGCTTGCCTCACACTGACAGCGGGTACTCAGCTTTCCACTCTACACAGAGAGGTAGCTAAATGACCCACTGGATAAAATGCTAACCCTGGAATCAGGAAGACCTGAGTTCAAATCCTACCTCTGTCATTTATTAGCTGTGGGACTCTGGGATTTAACCTTTCTCAGCCTCAGTTTTACTGTTCTGTAAAGTGAGAATATTAAGAGCATCTAGGGTAAAGTGCTTTGTAAACCTCAAAGTGTTATATAAATAGTAGGTACATAATGACTATTGGATGCCCCAGCCTGATCAATCACCCACCATCCCCACTCTTTATCCCCTAAATACCTTAGTGCAAGGGTTTGACTATGTCTGTGCCTTGGATCCCTTTGGCAGTCTGGGGAAGCTTATGGACCCCTGCTCTGAATGTTGTTAAATGAATAAAATAAACACGTATGATTACTAAAGAAACCAACTGTACTAAAAACAGTTACCAACAAATTAAAAACAAGTTCACAAATCCCTGATAAAGAGTGTTGCTGCCGTATGAGTGTGCCAGCAGTCAAATTCAGCTCCCTTCAGCAGTCTCTAGAGGCCCTGGTGACCTGGGAGCTTACCTGGAAAATCTCTATGTAAGGCACATTGCACGCATCATCACCTTGTTCTCTCTACTGTACTGACGTAAAGTGAATTAAGAGAATTGCCTCAAGTGGGAGCCAAGCTTCCTTTTTCTGAATATTTTAGTAAAGTAGAATCAGTGTGGTATCATTAACTCTGTACTCAAACAACTTGAGCCCAAATACCACCTCTCATACTTACCACCTGTATGACCCTAAGCAAGTCATTTAATATCCTTGGGTTTCATTTTCCTACACTGTCCAAAGAGAGGGTTGATCTGGCAGCCAGTCAACAAATAGCCATTAAAAACCCAATATGAGCTAGGCACTGTGCTAGGGGCTGAGGATAAAAATTTAAAAATGGGGGAGGGGAGTGAAATAGTCTCTGAACTCAGGGAATTAACAGTCTAATGGGGGAGACAACATGCAAATCACTATGCATAAAATACAAAGAGAGAGACAGAGAGAGACCAAGATAGAGAGACCAAGAGAAAGAGAGACAGAGAAAGAGATGGGGGGGGGGAGAGAGGGAGGAGAGACAGAGAGAGGTAGAGAAAGAGAGAGACAGATGGGGGTGGGAGGGAGGGAGGGGAGACACAAAGAGAGAGACAGAGACAGACAGACATAGAGAGGGAGACAGAGATAGAGACAGAGAGACAGAGAGGGAGGGAGAGAGCGAAGTTAGAAATGATCAACAGAAGGAAAGCACTAGCATTAGGTGGGATGGAGAAAGGTTTCTTGTAGAAAATGGGATTTTAGTGAGGACTTAAAGGAAGCCGGGGAGCAAAGAGATGAAGATAAGGAGGGATGAGGAAGAGATAGTTTAAATGGCCAGAATCAGAAGAAGGAGAGTTTTGTTCAAGGAACAGACTTCTGAGGTCCCTTCCAGCCTTCAGCTTATGATCATTAGTATTTCAACCAAAAGCTTCCACAAAGTATATTAGTAACACACAGCTAAGCTCTTTTGAAACTAGTGAATGATTTTCTCTTTAGATGATATCATGACATTTTAACATTACTGTAACAAATAGAATTTTCCACTCTTTGCAAAAGGAGTCAAAGGCCTGCATATTAATAGATTCAGATTCTCTGTTGATCCCGTTTTTTCTTTCCTCCTTGACTATCTAAATGCGCACTCACTTTTCAATGAACCTTTCTTCCAAATGAGGTTCTGTGTTAAAGGAGGACACAACTAAGCACGCTCTATTTGTTCAATTCATTTCCTTAATTTTTTTACTCCCAAACCACTTTACTTATTCACAACTGACATACTTCTTCATGCTTTTCCAATGTTGTCCTTTCAATCTATTTCAAGCCCTCTCCCATCTTTCCTCTATTTCATATTCTCACATCCCATGTCAAATTTAACATTTTCCTGGCCAACCTAAGTCCAAAATCCCTTTCAAGTCAGTCAATCTGAGCAGAGTCCTAACTGACCTATTTTATTTTATTTTATTTTATAACTGGACAGATTAGTACAATAGGAAGCAGGTCTAAACATAGTGGAAGAGGACCCCACCTGGAGCATGACTGTAGTTGCTTCCTACTCTAACAAACTATTCTCACTTAGTCTAAAGCTCAAATATTTTGACACTAGTAAAAGCCTGAACATGCTATTGGCACTCTGAAGGAAAGCTCCAGTTGCCCTATCAATTAAAGCCCTGAACAGAAATCCTCCCTGCCAAGAAATAATTCTTTTCATTTTTCTATAAACTTAGATACAATATGCATAGAACATGTCCTAGAAATCAAACCCATAAGTTAACTACTCTTATTCTTGATCCCGTGACTCTCACTAATTCTTTCATGCAATGCAGCAAATAATGAGATTCTTCTCATTACTTACAAAATAGAATCATACTCTTTATGAAATCAATCAAGGTCCTTTGTGACCTCACAATATGAATCTTGCTAGCCTTATCTCCCACTCTCGTGATTCACTTTTTCAGAATATTCAAACATATCTGCAATTTCATCAACTTGGAAATTTTTACAAGTAGGCAGATCCCAATACATCCATTCCTGCCCATATCCAAATCTAGTTCATGTCCTCCCATAAATTTGTTACTGGAGGTCCATCCACCCAAAGTGCTAGATGCTTTCCTCCCTAATCTCTGTTCAAAATAAATTATTCAACTGTTCACCAAATATGCTTTATGCTTTAGATTTCACTTTTCCTTCCACCTAGAATTCCCTTCTCACTCTAGCTATAGTTGCTGAAATTTTGCCAAGCTTAAATGCCAAATTTCCATAATTTGAACTCTCAAAACATTCTATTGATGCTATTACAGCACTTGTCATGATCTACATTCATTTAACAAGAACTTATTAAGCGCCTGCATTGTGCTAGTACTGGAGATACAAAGGCAAAATGGAAGAATCCCTACTTTGATAAGGAATTTACATGGAGATAGGGGTTGGCATGGGTTCAATATATATACAGATAAGAAAATAGGAAAGAAATATATATTAAATGCAAAGTTATTTCAGAGATAGCATTGAGAGGGCTAAGTGAGGGAGAGGGAAATCAGAGAGGGTTCCCTGTAGGAGAGGGTTCCTGAGCTGATCTGTGCAAGGATCTGGGGATTTCCAGAGACCAGGGAGAGAAGGAAAAGCATTTCAGTGACAGAGGAAAAAAAGACAGAAGTAAGTATATCAAGAAAAACCTAGTAAACCAATTGGGAGAGAAGGTAGATTGTGTGAGGAACTATGTGAAATAATTCTGGGAAAGTAAGCAAAAGTCAAACTGTAAATAGACTTTGAATGTCAAATAGAAGAGATAGAATAGCAATAGTTGGTATTTCATTATATTATAACTATATGAATGCTTGTCTTATCTCCTCTAATAGATTATGAGCAACTTAATGCCAAAGGATTGGATTTAATTCATTTTTCTAAGTACATCTTTCTCTAAAGGTGAGTTTTAGAACAACAACCTAAACCTTATAAGGAAGGTCAGAAAAACTCTTCAAGAAGTGGAGAAACCCATATTCTGAAGAAAGAATAGGTGGGATTATCAAGGTCATTAGGCTTCTTTAAATGTGTCATGACATCACTTGGAATTTCAAAGGAGCTAGAGGCAGTTCTAACTGATGGACCATGACAGTATACAATCAGCTTCACTGGTGCCTAGCAAAGATCATATGAAAGTCTACAACCCAAGTTAGCCTTTAAATTTTCTTCAGGACCTTGTTTTATTCCCTTGTCATTTGGGGGCAAAAGGAGAGAAAACTGGTGATACAAGCATGAGGAAGAGACAGTTTTATTAGCTCCGCCCCAAATGAACTGTACATGTACACATGGAAACTGAATCCACAAAGGGATGGTAAAGGGGAGAAGGAACATAATTGAATTTATTCTGAACTGGCAGGAAACTGAAATCCAGATGGCACTCATCTCTCCATCACATGAACCTATCTGGAGTGTCACATCTGTGGGAAATATGTTTCGTGTCAAACTGATTAGGAGAGTCAATATTAAACATAACCCCACATGCTTCAAGGGGAGGTGAAATCTCTCATCCATTTATTTCACTGCTGGGATTTAGAGGTGGGCCTTAATCAACTTCCCTTATAACCTAAAGGAATTTGGTAGAAAAATCTATATTTGTTTCCTTAGTGAGTTTGCTGAAGCATGAAATGGGATGTCTTGTCCTTAGCCTTAGGTGGAAATGGTATATAGTCCATTTATTTGGAAAGGGTAAGGAATTGACACTGCTGAAAAGTTTCATACATTTCCTACTGGATTTAAGTGATATGGAGCTGAAGAAAGACAGGTAGAAAAATTCATTTTAAAGAACCTAACAAAACAACTTCCCCTTTGGAGTATTGGGGATATAGGTATTATAATGAAAGATACTTCAAAGACAAGGAAAATAATCACTTTAAAATAGTACTTCTTTCTACATTGTGCTTTTAAAAAAAGGAACCAAAATGTCAATTCACTTTAAAGGTAGAAAGAAGGATGCTACATACAGGAAAATATTTATAGCGATCATTTTTGCAGTAAGAAAAAAAAACAAAGTAGATGTATTACAATTAAGGAATGAATAAACAAATTGTGGAAAATACAGTGGACAGTTGTGTAAGAAACACTGAATATGAAGACTAAAGAGAATCAATATGGGAGGACAAATCAAGCGATGAAAAGTTATATAAACAAAATATAAGTGAGATACATAAGGACTACAACAACATAAACAAAAAGAACACTACAAAGGAAACTGAATTCCATATAATTATAATGAATGAGCTTGGTCCAGGAGAGAAGATAAAAAGACAAACTGTCTTCCATTCTTTGCAGAGGCTGAAGACCATAAGTATGAAACATGGCATATATGGTCATTCAAATTTGAAATGTTAATTTTCTGAACTACTTTTTTTCATTTTTTTCCTCCTTTTTTTGCTACGTGACAGCTTGATAGATGGAAGACAGGGGAAAATATATTCAGAAGTAAAGATGAGGAAAAACAGTTATCCATTTTAAAAATTATATTTAAAAGAGTAGGAAATTATTTCTTTCACCCCTCAGGATCTTTGATAATGTTAAACATTAATTAAGTGAAATACATATATATATATATAATTATATATGTATATAGAATAATTTCTGCTATAATACTTATATATAATTATATATTGTCTATAATAAATAACAAACTATGTATACAGGTAGTTCTAATATAATACTTGCAATATGTAGTTACATTATCTATTATAAATAATGTAACATATATATACACACAAAATAACTTCTTGCTTCAGTCATGTTTAACTCTTCATGACTTCATTTGGGGTTGTCTTGGCAAACATACAGGAGTGGTTTGTAATTTTCTCATCCAACTTATTTATATATAATCATATGTCATCTATTATAAGTAATAAGTAATATATACATATAGATATACAGTAAGTTCTGATAGAACATACAATTATTTATTCTGTATTATAATATGTGATACAAAAATACATACAGTAAGTTCTGCTGGAACATTTGTTTTGAAAACACAAATTTGTCCCAAGTAGATTCATATATCAAGGAACAATTTCAGTATAACTCAACTTTTGCATTTGGCTATATACAATTTTGTCTACCAGAAACTGAGAAAATGTAGAAAATGGTGGCACTTTACAATAACTTAGAAGCTATAGCCCTTCTGACATCAATTTCCACAAAAAAATTTAAGGTCTTTTTTAAATCAATAAATAAATTGACTGAGTACCTATTATGTGACAGGCAGTATGTTAAATGCATGGTAAAATGCCACATTGATTTTATATTACTCGATGCAGTATCAGCCATGGAGGGGAGGAGGTCTGGTACATATCCAGGGATTCCACCTCTACCCTCACCCTGGTAGCCTGAGCCTCCCTACTTTGCCAGCCCACTCCTAGGAAGCAACAGCACAGCCCAAGTTACCTAACATCACAGACCCTTTCACTATTACTTAATAATAGCTAATATTTATATAGGGTATTTATAACATTTAACATTTCTATTGGGGCACCTAGATGGCACAGTGGATGGAGTGTCAGGGAGTCAGGAAGACTTATCTCCTTGAATTCAAATCTGGTCTCAGACATTTACTAGCTGCGTGATCCTGGGCAAGTCACTTATCCCTATTTGCCTTTAAGCTGGAGAAGGAAATGGTAAATAAGTTCAGTATTTTTGTCAAAAAATAACTCAAGTGGGATCACAAAAAATTGGATAAGACTGAAAAAAACTGAACATTTATCTAGCACTATGTCCTAGACACTGTGCTTATTAGATGTCATCTCTTTTGATCCTCACAACAACCCTGGGAGATAGGTGTCATTATTATTCCCATTTTACAGTTACAGAAACTGTAAAAATCCATTAAAAGATTTGCCCAGGTTCACATAGCTAGTCAGTGTCTGAGGCTGCATTTGAACTCAGGTCTTGCTGACTCCAGGTCTAACACTCTATGTCCTATACCACCTAACTGCCTGTATTATTATAACATTTAAGTATTATTATTATTATTGTAGTATATATATTATTATTGTATTTATTTAACCTATATAAAATTGTTACTATTTTTATTCAGTTTCTTTTTTTGTTGTGCAATTTTTTATTGTGCAATTTTGCATAACATGATTTTTAGGAATTAATTTATCATGTTAAAGCAGAACTAACTGCACACACTTGTATCTGTGAGAGAGAATAGAGAGGGAAAGAGAAAGAGGAAGGGGAAAAAAGAAGGCACAGTTTTGAGGGGTAACCAGAGAGAAAAAGAGACACATTGGACACTAGAGAAAATGTGATAGCAGGCTTCTGCAGCAACCTAGATGTGAACTGATAAGAGAGAACCTGCACTAGGTGGTGGCAGCGCCAGAGGAGAGACCAGGAATATACAAGATATTACTAAATCATGTTAAAAACAAAAATATTCAAAACCACTTGATTACTTCCAAAGATGCAGAACAAGCCTTTGATAAAGTACAACTCTCCCTTCCAATTAAAATAAATGCCACACAGTACAGAAGGATGCTGTTTAATGTCATAAAGGGTACTAATCTAAAATTAAAAAGTAAGCATAATATTCACTAGATATAGTTTATTCTGTCTGTCATGTGGGATATACTAGAACAGAAGTTGTTAAACTAGTATCCACAGACAACCCCTAGAGAATTCTTGGACAGACTTTTGGGGGCCCATGAATTTGGTTGGGAAAAAAAGTTACATCTTCATTTTCATTAACCTCTAACTGAAATTTTACTTCAATTACGAATTTTAAAAAACATCATTCTAAGAGGTCCATGGGCCAAAAATGACATAAACCTCTTCTTTAACAAGAAACTTTCCTAATAAATACAAGGTTAAATCAAGGATGCCTACTCTCCCCCCACTATTGTTTGATATGGTTCTAGACATGATAGCAAAAGCATAAGAAAATGTAATTAAAATTTTAAATGAAAAGATAAGCAAAGGAGAAATAAAATTTCTCTGTTCACTGAAGGCATGACAGTTTACTTAGAAAATCCTGGGGAAATAGGAAGAAACTAATTGAGGCAATTAATAGCTTCAGTAAAGCTGCAGGCTAAAAAATAAATCCACAAAAAATAAACAGTATTTCTACATGCTAATCACAAAATCTAAAAGATAATAATAGAAAGGGAAATCCCATTCAAAAGACTTAAAAATACCTACAATATCTGAGAGTCCATCTACCAAAACACACACTCAATAATTACAAATACATTAGAACATGTTCCTTGATGAAATAAATAACAGTTTAATAGCTGGAAGAATATTCAGTTCTCATGCGTAGAATGAGCCAAAAGAACAACAACAATGTTACCAAAAATAATTTATCATTTTTTTTAAATTTTAATTTATTTTCTTGGTTACATCATTCATTTCCACAAGGTTTTGAGTTACAGATTTTCTCCCCTTTTTGCTCCTACCTCCCAGCCCAGAACATTGATCCCACTGTAAGGCCCCTCCCACAATCTGTTTCCTTTTATGCCCTCCTCCAACACCCCTCTAGCTTTCTAGCAGGACAGGGAGGGACTCCCTGCCCCCATCCCTGAATGTATTATTTCCCAGTTGCATTTCATTGTATAGCTTTAAATACTAGATTCTTTCAATTCCTCTCTTGTCACCCCCTCCCACTGGGCAGAGCAGCAATTCAACACAGGCTGTACCTGTGTAATTACATAGGACATCTCCATGGTGGGCAAATTGTGAGAGGCTAATTGCAT
>CM053598.1:103018696-103037108 GCA_028646575.1 Pseudocheirus occidentalis | reverse complement strand
CCTGGGGGCAGATTGGCCCAACTGCTTTTCCTCCCCTAAATTTAGCTTGAAAACTTCACTCACCTTCACTGACCTTCTCTGATCCTGGCTTAGTAGATGGGAAGATTCCTCCAGGTGCAGTAGATCTTCTCTGAAGTAGACTCACACTGTGGCTTAGGAGGCTCGGCTCCTCATGACTGCCCTGGGGTCTGACCGCAGTTTTGGGCTGGTCTGGTCTTGGCTCCTGGCTGGCCTGCGCTATGAGCCCCTTCTGCACAGCTGCCTTCAGCAAGAGATGTGTTTTCTGTATTTTTGTGAGTTTGAGAGCCCTAGAATTTGTTCAGAGTCATATTTTATGGATGTTTAGGGTGGCTGTGTGGGAGCTGCAGAAGTGTGTTGCTTCTATGCCACCATCTTGGCTCTGCCCCCTTTGTATCTCCTCTTCTTACAGGGAGTCTGTAGGATTTATTTTCTCTTCATTGTCTAACATGAAAATGATTAGAATACACCACATATTTCCCTCTATCCTTTACTTCCTCTTTCCCCTTTTATGCACTCTCCTATTTTGCATCAAGTCCCACAAAATTAATTGATTCTACTTAGGGGGGCATTGCAGGGTTTTGTCTATGGCAGTGGTGGGGACTCTGATGTCTCGAGGCCACATGTGGCCCTCTAGGTCCTTTAACTGAATCCAAACTTCATAAGCCATGCCTGTGTACCTAAGAGGGTCACATGTGGCCTCAAGACCACAGGTTCCTCACTCCTATTTTTCAGACCTGATCCTTCACCATCACTTCTGTTTCTTTAGAATCCACTTTCATCTTTATTCCCTTGTGTATTTTTAGAATGAATTCTCTTAATGCTTCTTTCTGTTTGTTTCTCAGCCTATTAGGGGCCTTTCTTTTCTTAAGTCTTTTCCCCTGTTAAAGTGTTTAGCAATAGGGTAATTTATGTTAATACTTGTGGTTTTCCTGATGGATATGTGCAAATACCTTTCCTTTGTTTCTGTTGTTTGGGATTATTTGTAAATTGAATAATCTAATCTTTTTCTTTTTTGACAAGGATACTTTACATACCTCTCTTACTGAACATTCTTTTTTCATTAACAATTAGACCTAGTTTTCCAAGGCATATATTTTTTAAATTTCTTCTTGAGCTTTTTAGAATATACTAATCCATTTCTTTTAGTGGTTTCTGGTGAGTTTTGAATTGTCTTGTATTATTCAGTTTCTTTTCTTTTATATATGAAAGTTGTTCTCCAAATTGCAGAATCTGTGGTTTGTCATTGGAATTGTTAAATTTGTATGTTTTGGAAGCAAACCAAGGATTTTTTTTAAATGGAGGCAATTTGTAGATTATTTTGATTGGTGCTTTGCTTTGCTTTCTTTCTTTAGAAGTTCTAGGCAGTTTTCCTGTATTATTTCTTTGTGTTTAGGTTTTTTTTCCTTGTTGTTTTCTTTTGGGAGGCCTGTGATACTTAAATTGTATCTCTACATCCTTTCTTCAAGATTACTGTCTTTTGCTTGTGTAGAGATCACATTTTAAATGTTATTTTTTAAAAAGCTTTTTTCTTCCAGCTTGTCTTTCACTTTGGTGTAAATGTATCTCTAGTCTGTTTTTTTTTCTTTTGCTTCTTTGGAGAAACTCATGACAATGTCAGTCAGTCAATCAATAGACATTGATCAAGTGCCTACTATTTGCCAGGCACTATGCTAAACACTGAGGATACAAATAAGAAAAAAGAAAGACAGTCCATGACTCTAGAGAGCTTATAATATAATGGGGAAGGATGAATCACAAAAGGAAAGTGAAAAAGTAGGGGCAGGAGGGTACAGAAAAAAGTATACCAGAAGCAGGGCATAGTGCAGAATTCAGAGAAGCCCCAAAGTAGTGCATCTAGGTGAAAAATGAGGATATGTCTGAGCTGAGCTCTCTTTAAATTGAAAGCTTTGGAGTTCATAGCTCTACCCTGCAATCAGAGAAGCAGAAAGTAGTGGCAAGGTAGAGTATAGCAAAGCTGATGAGGTCAGGAAGATGAGATCATCTCAATAATGAGCTTCTTAGGTAACGGTGGAAAGGGAGTCAGAAAAGTTTGAAAGCAGTGCATAGAGGTAAGAAAAAAGGAGATGTCAATAGATTCAAATTGTTCTATTCTGCTAATGATCATTCATTCTATCATTTGTTCCCCTCTAAATTCTTGTCTCAGTGTTCCAATTTCTCTCAAACCATTCTGTAACATTGGTATGGTTCTATACTCAACGGAGAATCTATAGGGTTTTTTTGTTCCATAATGCATTGGTTGATTTTTCCTTTTTCTTGCAATGTTTATTTAGAAAGGTTTATGAATTTTTTGGTCTCATCACTCATCTTCATCTCTAATGTTTATATCTTTCTTTTTGATTTATCTTCTCATGCTATAGGTTTTTCAGTGAATTTTCTTCCTCCTGGGATTTTTGGCTGTTTGATTTATTAGTATATTCTCTCATCACTTACTTGCTGATTCCTTTCTCTTTGGTTGTGAGTTTGAACTTCAAATTGTCTCAGTCTCTTCCCATTTTGGGGAATTTACTTTTTAGCAGTATTAGTCCCTGCCGGAGCAATTTCTAGGGCATAGGATTACATCCTGTTGAATTCAATTTCCTTCCTTTTAATACAGTATAGCTCCAAATTCTGACCCTGTGGGCCCAGTTCCCTTACCTCTTTATTTCTCTGATTGGATTGAGTAAGTGTGACTTTTTTAAGGTTTATGGGAAAATGGAGTGGGTGTTCCCAGAAGAGTTTCTGCTTTCTTATGTTCCCTTAACTTAGGGTGTTCCGAAGGGAGAATTGAAGTGTGATACCTCATCTTATACCTTTCCCTCCTCCTTATCACATCATTGGAGTTTAGTTGAAATCCTGTGCTTTTTGTAACAGGATGATGGAGACAAGTGTAGGGGGATTCATTAGAGATCTCAGCTGGAGGGAAATTCATCGGTGGGTCCCAAAGCAAAGCCAGTGTATTAGCTTCAGCATCATGCTGGAACATGGAGGCTGATAGGAAAAGGATGCTTAGGGAGTATGTTTAGGATGAGGTTTCCCACTATTATAAGGTTGTTACCTTGTTGGACTCCTCTAGAAACAGGTATGATTACTCTATCTCTTCTATATAATTTCTCTTTCTTATTCTTGGGGACTGGAGAAAATATCTAGTCATCTATTATTTTGGTCCCATGATTTGCTCATTCATTAATTTTTCTAAAGTCTTTTGTATTCTGGTCTCTATAGTCATAGGTCTTATTCACAAAAATCTCTCTTTTTTCACAAAAAAACCTCTTAAAGGCTTCTGTGGTCTGTTTTTCCAAATGTTATATAACCTTGCTGGTTTTTCTCCAACTCCATCTAGGTTCATGATGACTAATTATCTCTTCCATCCTCTTTTCCCTAAAGTCAACACAAGAACCATCACCAGTTGTCTTAATTTTTGTCTTGCCACTGTACTCTTATAACTCAAGGAGAGAATGAGGTTAGGGATTTTGTGCAACTCTGCGTCACTAAAATCCAATTTACATGCGTCAAGATATCACCCTCATGATGGACCAACAAAGGAAGAATAACAACAAAGCCAATGTGTGAACTTTATATCTATACAGAATTCTCTCTGATGGTACAAGAATCTAGGGTTATATTTGGCTTAGCCTTTGATGTGACCACTACTCTTTGTTTTTTCAGGGTTATGCTTATGTTTTGGGAATTTGTTGTGCTAACCACTATAGGGCTTGAGCTTACCCTTTGTTGTTATATGGGAAAACTCAAGGAAGTGGCAGTTCTTGTGGAGGGCTTGTCTGCCCTAAGTGGGGAAAAAGGAAAAGAAATCCCGACTTATAAATATTCCCCAGGGATCTTTCAACTTGGCTTTCTGTAACTAGGAGCTGCCTTGCTTTGATCTGTGACTTACTCAGAATTATGCTGCCATGAAAAAAAAGGAAATCGTGGTGAACTCTTTTTCTATTAACTGAATTATAAGAGGCAGAATTGTGGTAGGGGATAGGGGAGTAGACTTTCTTTTTTTTTTTACTCAGTTACATACTCCTCCTCTACAGCCATTTCTGAAGTAAAGAGAAGTAGCTTGTAATTTAAAAGGTGGGAGAAGAGAACCTTGGTTGCCATAGGAATTAGAATGATATACCCATCAAAGAAGTTTTGATTCAAGGGAAAAATCAAATTTGGGAGTGTAAGAAATGCTTCAAAGAAGCAAATCTACTATATTTATGCAAATTTTTCTAGCAGTAACCATTTTAAAAAAACTAAGTCTTCAAGACATTCAAGCCAACTTTATAAAAATCCCTTGCTCTTTAAAAAAAACTGCTGAAATTCCATATTAAAACAAGTATCTTACAATGGTATTTTAACTTTTTAGCCTCTACATTTCAATTCTATCAGTGGTTGGATTTCTGACACTGATATTTGAAAAGTATGCAGAAATAATTTTTATTTGACTAGACCTGACCTGGGGCCTGGTGTTGTCTCTCTGCACTGGCCAATAGTGGCCAGCTGAACCTGACAAAGGAGTTGTGTGTCTTACAGTGCTTTAAGACTTCAGAATTATCTTTCACAAAGCAATAGGAGGACAGAACCCTCAGGGCACAACCTCAAGCCCTCATTTGGAAAGTGAATAAGAAATAGATTTGGAGCACTGCAGAATTATCATTGGTATTCTGGTACTATGATCTGAAAGCTTAAAGGTTTTTTTTCAAGTTAAGAAGAGAAATAATATCTTTATTAGATATAACAGCAATCATATCATCCTCCAATATTTGCTCATCCATGGCTTGTAAAAATGGTCACCAAGTACTGAGGTAAAATTAATTCACGTGTATTCAGGAGCAGATTGCCCAGGTTCTTTGCTTATCTTTCCTTTCTTAGCTTCCTAACCTTTGGCCATTTCACTGCTCTGTAGCATCTCCACCAAAGAGAAAAAAGATATATGAAAATTAATTGATTATAAGTATAGGGCTTTGCTATTTGAGACTTCTAGGGAAGAGGTATACAGAGATACCCCCGCAATTGCCAGGAATGTCTATATTTACAAAAAAGCACCTAAATAATATAACCACAATTATATATGCTATTAGCTAGCTGTGTGACTATGAACAAGTGGTCTCTATGACTCAATTTTCCTACTTATAAAAAGATGGGATGTGTCAATTCCAGAATATCAATGGATATTACTTACCTCCTGAAAGAAAGGTGATGAGCAATCAGAATGTGGAAAAAACACATATTTTTAGACATGGCCAATGTGGGAAATTATTTTTCTCAACTATACATAATATCACAAGGATTTTCTTTTTTCTTTTTCAGTGAAGGAGAAGAGAAGGGAGGAGAGACAATAGATTTTTGTTAATTGAAAAAATTAACTTAGAAAGATATTATAATAGCTTATATTAACATTCTCTCCCATTTGTAAACATTCTATGTTTCCATATATTGAAAGAGTTTCTTAAAAATTTCTCCATATAGTTTTAAGTATACAATAGTCCCACTGAATCTCTAGGACTTATAGCAAATTAATCAGGCACTCAAAATTCTGTAAGAGCTGAAGTTTAGAGTTGTGTGTCTTAAGGTGTCAGAGTTCACTCCACATTGAACTTCAATCTCATTCTCCTCCAGGGAGCACTAATTCATATTTCTTTCTTCTCTGAGATGTTTATTTTTATTTTAAAATATTGGATAAAAGAATAGACATTACTATAGGAAAGGTTTTTAAAATCTGGTTACATTGAAAAAAAAACCCAGTCATTTAATGAAGGACTCATAGAAAGTCGTGAAACAAAGACAGATAATAAGTGTCCCTCTATTTTATGTAGACCCTTCTGCACCTGTAATGATAATGGAATGAAATGTAAGCACATATTGTTTATACATTATCTGTAGACTTTAGCTTAGCCAAATACAATCCTATTCATCACTACTCTAAAAGTGAGACTCCTTATCTCATGTCTAGAAAGTGGACATGCTACTGGAGGAATTGATATTAATTAATCTTGATATTTTCTGTTCAGTGGAAGAAGATAAAGGAATGTTTCAGCTGAGTGGAATGATGTCTCTCATTAGTTCTCCTTGGAAGAGTCAAATAAAGGAATTGGGGTTTGTCTTATTTATATCCACAGGCAACAAGAAGTTCATGTCATGGGATATTTGGTCATCTTATTTTGCAGTACTCATGCTAAAGTCTTAGAAAAACACTACCTTTGATATAATTTCAGTTTATGCACCAATATCTTAATAAGATACTCCATATTGAATTGATTTATACTTCAGTGTTGGTGACTTCACTGAAAATTTGGACATGTGAGAGCATGGCAAGACATGGCAGAAAATATGATTTAGGAGTAGAAAATGAGAGGCCAAAGACATAGTGGTATCATACCTACATATCACAAATACTTTCTTTGAGAAAAGAGTCTGGAGATGCTGGACACAGCAAGCACCAAGAGATATTATTTTTAAAAATTAACCAATAAGAAACAATTATTTATTAATATAGGAGTCATTTTTAGAGTTACTATATGAATATCTTTGGATCACTCAGTGCAAATAACAAAAAATTATGTTAAGTAAGAAGCATTAAAGTGATAAATTATGACCTGTAATAGAGAAAATGTTTCAAAAAGCTATGGAAAACAAAAATGGGTAAAAGAATGGATATTAATACATGTTAATAGCATTTCATTAAACAAGTTTAACTAACAAATTCATTGGCACAAAAAGAGTAAAAGAGCCTAGAAAACCTAGAAATTATTCAGAAACCACTTAATCTTTTTTAACAAAAAGAATGATCTTACAGTCGTTTGTAATATAAACTCCCTCTTAAATCCAGTGGTGGACAGAGAACCTAATACAATAATGAAAAGCAATGGAATCAATTAAAAAGCAAGTTTTCAGAAAGTCTCATAAGAGACCCAACCAGTGAAATTATCCTGAACATACATTAAGTATGAAACTGGATATCAGATAAAAATGGAGAATTGCAAATAGTTTTTATAAAAATTATTTTTCCTTCAATAACATCAAAATGTTTACATTTTGATTCTAATATCATAGTCCTTGATGTGTTATGTGAGGAAATGGTAAGGGAACAAAAATAAACAAATATGGGGATGATATGAGGACAAGCTGTTAGTGGAATCTGAAGATCTTCCCAGCACCTAGATCCTTTGCTTAAGTGGCTCTGAGAATCTTCCTTGAATTGAAAGTATATTCTGCCCCCTAATAGGCTGAATGTGGTCATGTGGAGCCTGTGGTTGGAGGCTTGTTTTTCAGGAATGTCCATGCCTTGTTACGTTGTAATTGGGCAGTGGGTCAAGAGGGCTGTGACATTCTCTAACCCAGGAGAAGGCTATATATACACCCTGATGTGAGGTTTGCTTTGGGGCTCACTTTGAGAAGAGTAGTGTGGTATGGCCAGATGAGACTCTAGGAAGCCATTGAGTCCCCCGGCTTTGAAAACCCAGATGTTGATGCTTCCCTCTCTAGTAGCTGACTAGCTATGGATGGAATGGTCAGATGCTTGGAAGCCAGTCTGTTGATCTGTTTCTCTGTCTGCTTGTAACTTGTGCTTGTAATTTGTGTTTGTATTCTCTGAAGTTCAGGGTGCTGACTTTTTCCCCTGAACTAGGTAAATGATATGTGTTTGATTGATTAAAGTGAGACTGTTAACCCATTTTGAGTTGCTTTCCTTTAGAAAAGAAAATCTAAGAACCTGTGCTAGCAGCCATCCTGGGGATGCTAAGGTGCTTGCTGCTACACAAGCATACAGAGGAGATGGCAATATTGAGGTCATTGAGGGAACTGTTCTTAGAGAACTGTGAAATTCTCTAAGATGCCAAAGGCTTGGAAAAAATTTTATATTTTATTAGTTAACTGAGTAAATATCAGTAATTACCATCATTCAAGGCCATTCCCCCATCTCTACATTGTTTTTATAAGAATAATCTGACATACATTTAGGGCAGTCTTGATGAAGGATTGAGAAGGGAACAGAAACTTAAAAAAATTATATTCTATGGCAGATCACATCTTTGTAGACGTACAATTGATTGAAAGGTATTGGGAGTGTAGAAGTTTAGAGGCTTTCAAAGTTTGGCTGAGTATAAAAAACCACAAAACAAAACAAAAAACAATTGATTTGAAGAGCAAATGAGTATCTTAAAGACTCTCCAACAAATGCATCTCATAGATTTGTCAAAACCATATATGGTTTCTGGAGAAATGTAACAATAGGAATAATTTTATTCAGTGATCCTATAGTCAATTAATTAATCAATAAACAATATTTAAGAACTTATTACATTACAGGTCCCATGCTAAGCACTGAAGATACAAAATAAAGGACAAAAGATAGTTCTTGCCCTCAAGAAACCTCCAATTTATAGATGAGATGTTTTGGTTTGTTTTTGTTATGAGCTGCTTTGGCATCTGATGAAACCTTAGACTCCCTTCTCAAAGTAATATTTTTAAAATACATAGCATTATATATATATATGTATATACATATATATACATGTAATATTAAGGTAGACAATTATATTGAAATACAGGTTCAAGTTCCCAAGTTAAGAACTCCTGCTATTGATAGTGAGGGGTTCAAGGTGCTCCTTTCTGCAGATAATGTTAAACTGGTTATGTTAAAACCCAGTATATTTTTTTCTTTCTTTTTTTTGGAGGGCAATTGGGGTTAAGTGACTTGCCCAAAGTCACATGGCTAGTAAGTGTGTCAAGTGTCTGAGTTCATATTTGAACTCCGATCCTCCTGACTCCAGGGCCGTTGCTCTATTCACTATGCCACCTAGTGGCCCAAACCCAATATATTTCAAAACCTACTAAAGAGATCCATAATTACACAAGAGTTTGACCTAAATATTCATACAAGAAAAACCAAGTGGGTAAGGCATGCATATTGTCGAAGCTTTGATGTGCAAATGCAGAGACAACCCATAGAGCTGTCCCACCAGTATATAGATCTTATACATATGTAGCGAGTGGACAGTAAATTGGCCCCATCTTTGAACAGGAGGAAGAGATTGGATTGTTTCAGGAAAATTGCATAGTGTTTTTTTTTTATTCCCTTAAGCATCTTTCTAAAACAAAGGCCCATCTTTTTAACAACAGCAAAATTTTTCTTGTGGTACTATATGTCAGTGAGTCATAAAAAAGAGGTTCCAAAGAATGAAAGCTGAGGTTCACCTATAGGGCAGTGCTGTGGTACATGCTGCATTGTCTTATAAACAAAGGATTCCACAGGAGAAACTCCACAGAGGAAGTCATCAGAGAGATATTTAACTAGAAAAAATGTTTAGTAATTCAAATAGTGAAAATGAAGGGTAACTGAAAAACATTCCATGCGCTCCATTGGTATCCGTACAATGTTAACAGAATTAGAAGAAGGCCCTCGATATGTCCAGTGGATCCCTTTTAGTGAACTAATGGGATGATATGGACAAAAGCCAAATAGGACAGGCAGGCATCAATGGGTTGAAATCTGATTTATTGAAGGGAGCACCCATAAAATGAGGTCAGACATCCAGTGGAGTATCAAAGTAAGTGAAAGACCCTTCCTGTCCTAAGGAATAATACAACCAAATTAAAGGGAACTGGCATTTCACAAGTACTTTTATAAAAAGATTTTGTGAAGAAGGTGATTGATAACAGTGGGGAAGAGGAGGCTGATGAATAAACTGTAGGTTTCTTTTCCCTTGCTCTACCTATTCCTTATTGCCTCATAGTTGACTCAAAGAAATCAGAGATTTAGAGTTTTTTCCCTTTCCGGTTGATTGAATTGTTTCTGTCTTTCTTGCACTCAGCAGAATGGAAGACAATACCTAATGAGAGAAAGGTGAATAGCTTGGATAAGAACTGGGTGTGTTAGTCATATGACCCACTTTCACAATCACTTTTTTTCTATAATAGATGCTAATTCTTTAGATCTATATGATATTCTGTTATCTATGGGTCCTGGCTAATTTGTTGGATAATGGTGAGGTTTATTTATGGCTTTTCTCTGTTCTGTTAATTTAACCATGCCATTGACAAGCATCAATTAGGTTCCTGTTATCTATCAGGAGTTAAAATGAGCTCCAGAGATACAAAGATGAAAATGTGAGTCTCTGTCCTCAAGAAGCTTCTTTTCTCACGGAAGAGCAATCAAGAAGTCACATATTTGGAAAATTTAGAAGAGGCAAGTGAGAACTTGCCACTGTTGCCTTCCCTTCACATCACACAGGAAATGGCAGCATGTATTTGAGGATCTGCTGTTATTTGAGGAGCTATGCTAAGTGCTATTGTGGCATAAGTCTATATACTTATATGTGTTATATATAATTTATATTTATATGTATAGGATGAAGTTCATGCCTGCTCTCTGTAATGTGTTGTAATGGGAATCTGAAGCTCTTTCCTGCCCCTAGCCCCTTTGTTTAAGTGGCTCTGAGAATGTTCCCTGATTTGGTGGTCATGTGGAGCCTGTGGTGAGAGGCTTGTTTTTTGGTAATAGCCACACCTTGTTACTTTGTAATTGGACAGTGGGTCAAGAGGGCTGACCCAGGAGAAGCCTATAGATACGCCCTGATGTGAGGCTTTGCTTTGGGGCTCACTTTGAGAAGAGTTGTGTGATTTGGCCAGAGGAGACTCTGGGAAACCGTTGAGCCCCCTGGCTTTGAAAAACCCAGATGTTGGTGCTTCCCTTGCTGGTAACTTGAATAGGTAATGGATGTGATGGTCAGATGGTTGGAAGCCCATCTGCTGATCTGTTTCTTGTAACTTGCTTGCAACTTGTGTTTGTAAATTGTGCCTGTAACTTGGGTTTGTATTCTCTGGAGTTCAGGGTGCTGGCTTTTTCCCCTGAACTAGATAAATGATATGTTTGTTTGAGTAAAGAAAGATTGTTTACCCATTTTGAGTTGTTTTCCTTTAGTAAAGTAGATCTAAGAACTTGTGCTAGCAGCCGCCCTAGGTATGCTAGGGTGCTTGCTGATATATGTGTGTGTGTGTGTGTGTGTGTGTGTGTGTGTGTGACTATAATAAAAATTAAGATATAATGGAGCCAATCTTTTATAATGGAAAGAGCACTTGATTTGGAGTTGGAGGAACTTAGGTTTGCATCCTAACACTGTTACTGATATGTCCTTAGGCAAGTCACTATCTCATCACACCTATTTTCACATTTGCAAAATAAAAGGTTTGTACAAAATGACCTCTTGGATCCTTTCCAAATATAAAATCCCATGATCCTAATAGCTTAATAAGGTATATTAAAAAGAGTAAGATCATAGAGTTGGGGCCGTATGGGACCTTAGCAATAAGAATTCATAGGAAGGAAGGATCACTGTTGCCTGCAGATAATCAAGGAAAGAGGATTTTCATGAGACATGGTACCTGAGCTGGTCTTTGCAGGATAGGAAGGATTTGAGTGTGTGGAAGTAAAGGAATAAGTGCATTGTGGATATAGTGAAAGCACAAGTAAAGATACCAATCCTATCTAAGTCAGGGTAATTTTGCAGAGCAAAAAGAGTATAAGGAGTCAAATGATAGAGGGCATTGAATCCTGGACTAAATTATTTGGACTTCTGAGTTGGAAATGATGAGTCATTGAAGTTTTTTGAGGGAAAGAGTGATGCGATTACAGCTCTGATTATGAAGATGAAATTCATTTCATCGTTTAAAATATAAGGGAAGTGACTGGAAACAGAGAGTGTAGTCATGGTGTTATTAGAATTATCTGTGTGAGAAGTAGTGCAGTTGGCAACCAGGGGCTGTTAGAATAGAAAGGAGTGGCAAGGATGCAAGAGAGATACCAGAGGTAGCATTAACAAAGATGGGCCAAAGATCTGCTGCGTTCTTTGCCGCCATTGTTACCCAGAACTGGTACATGTGACATTTACAATATGAACAAACAGCAATTCCCATTGAGCTTATGTAGCCATCTGCCAGAGTTTTAGAATCCATATTCTTTCAAGCACATGGTGCAAACAGTTGCAGTTTTGATGATGGAGGGGCCAAGTCTGTAACAAGAAACCTATTGAATTCATGGAGTAATATGATGCAAAAGCGGAACCAGATAAAACATGTATCTCTCAATCTAGTGTCCAGAGGCAAACAAAACAGACTTGTTTTGCAGCCTGTTCCTTGACTGGTGTGCTGAGAATCAGATGCTGTTCTTCTGTTGTTAGAAATGGGAGCTGTGTATCTAATTACCCTGCCCATGGGGAGTCAACGTAACCCCATTTGCACCAGTAACAACTCTCTTATTTGAGTCATAGAAATTAGAGATGGAAAAGACCTATTATCTCCTCAGTCCATCCTCTGGAGACTACAAACTCACTTCTTACATTCAGTCCACTGGCCTGCTCTTCTGTCTGGTTCTAATTAATATGAAAGGGAAAGTATCTAGTACTTCATTTGGAATCTGTGATCCATGTGAAAATTAATTGTGTCAGATCAAATCAACAAATATTTATTGAATGCAAGCTGCACTGCCAGGTGCTAAGGTCTATTTTAATCCTCAGTGATCAACTATTTTAAAATTGATATTCAGCTTAAAATACCATTATAAAAATAATAACTATTGCTTGAATGAGAAGATGGATGAATACCACTCTTTTAAGCAACTCTTTTTCTCTAGAAATCCATAAACCCACATTGATTAAGTGGAATTAAACAAAGTAGAACATTAAAAATCATTCCCTTTGGAAAGAGAATCTAGATATACCTCAAGCTCCCCAATTTCAATTGGGATTGGAAATACTAAAATTCTTTGAGGAAAGTATATTTCCCAGGCTACTATGTCCACTACCCACAGAAAGATTCCTTTGCATCATTAGGTAATCAATCCCAAAGCCAGACTATAGCAGTTTGCTAGAAGCGGGTAAAACATAGAATCGTAGAGTTGTAATGGTCTTCAGAGGTCATCTCGTCAACTCCTCTCATTTTTACAGTGGAAGAAACAGAAGCCTAGAAAAGTTAAATGTTATCCAAGGACATACAGATCAGAATTTGAACTCAGGGCTTACAATTTAAAATTCTGGTCTCTTTTCACTAGACTAGCTGGCTTCTTGCTGCTTACCTGCCACAAAACACCAGTCCTTGTAATTCAAATAATTTCTATTGGAGATAAAATGTAGTGATCTGAACCTCCATATATTTATTAACTCTCCCTGATACACAGCACTATATTTTACACAGCTCCTTTGAGGGAAAAGAGAACAACATGTTTATAGCTAAAAAGAATACAAAAGACTTCTAAATATTAACTTTGTTTTTCCCCCATAAACATTTATTTTACAGAAAATCCTTTATGTACACCATAATTTTCAAACACCTAAATCAATAAATGCCATTACTTTGGAGCATAGCACAAGATGATTTGTTGAAAGACTCAGTTTGGTTATGTCTCCTAAACAATTTTATGGCATCAATAGATTGCATTTTTTTTATTTGACTCTCTAAAGAATATACTCATACCTTCTACCCCTGCTTCCTCTCTCTGTAACCCTCTCACTAATATTAATCATCATAGCAATCTTTCGGGAAAGGGAAAGTCATAAGCAAAATACATGCCAGATACTTTATAAATTTCTCATTTGACCCTCATAGCAGCCCTGTGAGGTAGGTGGCTCATACTCCCATTTTACAGTTGAGGAAACTGAGGGAGGCAAAGTCACTTGCCCAGGGTCACATAGCTAATAAGTGTCTGATGCTAGATTTGAACTCAAGCCTTCCTGACTGCAGGCCCAGCATTCTGTTTATTGTGGCACCTGGTTGCCTTTTTGATATGATTTCCCTTCTTCCTTTCAACTCTCTAAATTATTTCACTGGCTTAAATCAACACTCATCAAGTGGAATTTTAACCGAAATTGCTTCTGCTAAAATAAAAAGCAAATGAGATGTCTAGATGAAACCTAATGAATTTTCAGGAAAAACTTGCCAGATGAGAGATTTTAACCACAACGTCTTGAAATGGAAAGAAATAGGCTTCACCTCCAACTGGTCTTTTGGCAGGTTTATTGTGTTATAGCTTATTTCTGTCAGTGAAAAGTTTTATAAATTTCAAGGGTATTGGTTTCATAGAAATTGAGAAGGCAGTGAGATAGGGGAGAGGAATTGAAGAGAGAAAGAAATGAATGACCTACAACATTTAACCAAGATTTTATAACTTCTCTATAAAATACAAATTATTCATCAAATGCCTGGTTGAAAATCTACATTTTTGGCTGAACGAATCTGAAGAGTTGGGGGCAAGAGTACTTCAGTATTATAGGAAAGCCTCATTACTTCTGGTTTCACTAATTCAGAAACAGATTATTCAGACAGGGACTGGATAGAAGTTAACACTAATAAAAATAAGGTTTGTTAAGCAAATGAATAGTGTAGAAAAAGTTTCAAGGATAATATGTAGGTACCTGGCAAAATAAGCAAAGAATGTGCCTTTGAAGCATTCATTCATAAATTTAAGCACTGGAATTACACCAGCTGAGTAGCCTGCTGGATCAGCATTCACATCTAAATGTTCTTTTAGTATATTGGGATGTAGTTTGTCCAATGTCAGAGACTTGAACTCAGAGATATAATTAGGAATTTCGCACTCAGAATGAGTGTCCCAAACTGTAACAATATTATACCACTTTCAAGGTGTGGTTGTGGGAGATGGAGACATTGGCACATTGGCCACTGCTGAAGAGGCTGCTATATGAGAAGGGAGAGGAAGGGCAGTCTGTCACCTGGTATTTCTTAGTTTAGTTATTTAGGTTTTCTTACTGATTACATTTCTGGAGAATACCTAGTGGCTTTAGAGATCTCAAAATCCTAAACTTTCTAAATTCTTCCCTACTGCTTGAATTCACTAGGGACAGCTTCATATTCTATTATCATCTTCTAGCTTACTTTGGGTTCCAAAGGTGTGTTGACCATTTTTATTCTGCTTAATTTATTCAACAAACATTTGTTAAGCGTTCACTAGATATTGGAATAAATGCTGGGGATACAAATTATTTTGCAGTCTGAACCTCATGCATGGCAATGGTAGAGTCTAAAGACAAATGAGGAGTTAAGTGATTATTTCCCTTGAAAAAAGAAATAAATTGAACTTTCTTTTTCTTATCCTTTTTCTTATTCCAGCACCCCTAA
Source organism: Pseudocheirus occidentalis (assembly GCA_028646575.1). Classification (NCBI taxonomy): domain Eukaryota; kingdom Metazoa; phylum Chordata; class Mammalia; order Diprotodontia; family Pseudocheiridae; genus Pseudocheirus; species Pseudocheirus occidentalis. Next base: position 103,021,970 of record CM053598.1, on the reverse strand, counting down.
GCATACTCTCCTAGCCTCACTGTGAAAGGCCAAAGTAGCCTTTAAAAGTCTTTTTTTTCTTGTCTTTAGTACTGATTGAAAAGTTCATTTCAAACTGGGTATGAATATTCCTGGCACTGTTACAGGATTGTGGGCACATGTTCGTGTTCATCCTCTGTCATCTGTTCTTGCTTCTTTGTTCTGGGCATTCTCTTCTTATAATCTTAGTTGAACAGTTATAGTAACAGGTACAATTTGTATTTTTAAAGATTTATTTATTTGCTTTTAGTTTACAACATTCAGTTCCACAATCCCTTGTGTTCCAAATTTTCTCTGCCTCCCTCTCTTCCCCTCTCCCCTCCATGGCAGCATGCAATTGAATATAAGTTCTACAAATTCCTTCACATTAAACTTTAGTCTAGTTGTAAAGAAGTATTATAATCAATGGAGTGAACAATGAGAAAGAAGGGACAAGACAAAACAAAACAACACAAAAGAGAGAGAGCAAGAAGATCGCTTCAATCTGCATTCAGACTCTGAAGTTCTTTCTCTGGATGTAGAACCATCATAAGTCTTTTGTAATTGTCTTCTAACCTTGTATTGATAAGAGGAGCCCAGTCTATCAAAGTTAGTAGTCATACATACAATGTGTGTCTGTAATTGTGTACAAAATTCTCCTGGTTCTGCTCTCCACACTCAGCATCACTTTATATAAGTTTCTCCTGGTTATTCTGAAGTCCTGCTCTTCATTTCTTATACCACAATGGTATTCTGTTACTTTCACATACTGCAACTTATTTAGCCATTCCCCAATTGATGGGCATCGCCTTGATTTCCAATTCTTTGTTACCACAAAAAAGAGCACACACACACACACACGCACACACACACTATTATTATCTTCTTTCACACATGTGGAAATTGAGACTGAGAGCTTAACTGACTTCCCCAGAATCACAGAGTAAATGTTTGAGACACCATTTTAACTCAGGTGTTCCTGACTCCAGGTTTAAAAACTATCCCACTAGATGGTACAGGATAGGGCACTGGACCCAGAGCCAGGACAGACATCAGTTCAAATCTATCTTCAGACATGCTCTAATTGTGTGACCCTGGCAAAATCACTTATCCTCTATCTGCCTCAATTTCCTCATCTGTAAAATTGGATATCATAGTACCTATCTTCTAGAGGGGGTTGTGAGGAAAAAAATGAGATAATATTTGTGAAGTAGTTTGCAAACTTTAAAGCATTATATGGATGTTTCTTCTTCATTTTCTCCTCCTTTTCCATCTCTTCCTCCTTCTCATCCTTCTCCTTTCCTTCTTTTTCTTTTCTTTGATTTTCTAGCATTCATGTCTTACTTTGCCTTGCATTTTACTCTGTTTTCTGTGAATTCCATTAAGAAAAAGATGTGATCACTTTTTTCACAAAGTTCTAACTGGTCATTGTGAAGATTGATGGAGAGGGTACAGTTGACACCTGTTGTTGTTGTTGTTTGTTGTTTGCTCTTGAAGAGGACCATGACATCAGGAAGGTGATGCCATGACTTGCATGTGAATTGGATTTCAGTGAGGGAGGGCTGTGCCAAGTCACGAGCCTCACTTTCTCCTCCAGTGCCAACTGTTACATCTAGACAGGCAACCACTAGTTAGAAGTAGACCTATTAATAACACCTTCCATTGTCTCTACTTTCAAATTATGAAGGATGGAATTAACAACAAGGCAAGTTAAGAATGTTTCAGTTATTTGTTCTCAGCAGATGCCAAAACAGTTGAATTGCCACTTTATTATATCTATCTCTCTATCAGTTTTGAGACCTATTTCCCAAACTCATCATTTATTTACTTCTCCTGAGCAAGCAGTCAGTAATAAACTCATGTTCACCATCAGTTTTTCTCCCTCATTTAGTCCTCATCCACTGTGCTCTACACTGTGATCCTCCATATGCTGATAATTTCCTCACTAGGATTATGATTTCTGATATACAATGCTGACCTACTGCCTCTTTCATTTAATCTGCCCTCTTAAATCTTCCTCTTCCATGGAACAGTCCAGTAGTAAGAGTGGCCCAAAGTATACAACTGATGAGTCAAAACCGACTGTGTCATAGTCCGTCAAATCTTATTGACGTTTGTTAGGCAAATTTCTGTCATTGCATTAAGATCACTAATTCACTTCATTACTATCCATTTTATAAAGAAATCTGAAAAAATGACTATTATCACTTGCTCCTCTTCCTTATTCCTTCCTCCTATGAAATATTGGATTTTTCCACAATTCTTCTTCCTTTGTCATATCTGACTATGTTGCACAGTATCTGGTTTATTGGTTGTATAAGGGTAAATTCCTCTTATCCCCTTAAATTTTAAATTTAAAACCTTCTTGATAAGAACCACAAGTATCCAGATGAACATATTATTTCCAGCCATCATTAGACTCACTCCATTCTTTACCAAGAGTCTGTCATACAGATGAAATGTAATTAAAAAGTAATGAACTTTTTAATCTGGGGAAGCAAGGAATAGTTTACCTGTCAGGTTTATGGAGTAGAGAAGACTTTATGACCAAAGAATAGTTGGAGAGCATTATAAAATGAAAAATGGATAATCTTGATTACATTAAATTGAAAAGTTTCTGTACAAACAAAGCCAATGTAACCAAGATTAAGAGGGAAGTAGGAAATTGGGAAAGAAATTTTACAACCAGTCTCTGATAAAGGCCTCATTTCTAAAATATACAGGGAAATAAGTAAAATCTGTAAGAATACAAGTCATTTTCCAATTGAAAAATGGGCAAAGGATATGAACAGGCAATTTTCAGAGGTAGAAATTAAAGATATCTATATGCATATGAAAAAAATGCTCTAAATCACTATTGATTCCAGAAATGAAAATCAAAACAACTTTGAGGTACCACATCTCACCAGTCAAATTGTCTAAGATGACACAACAGGAAAATGAGAAATCGTGGAAAGGATGTAGAAAAATTGAAACACTAATGCATTGTTGGTGGAGCTGTGAACTGATACAGCCATTCTGGAGAGCAATCTGGAACTATGCCCAAAGGGCTATAAATAATTACTTACCCTTTGACTCAGTAATACCACTTCTGGGGTTGTATCCCAAAGAGATCATAGAAGTGGGAGGAAGACCCATATGTACAAAAATATTTATTGCAGCTCTCTTTGTGGTGGCAAAAAACTGGAAATTAAGGGGATGCCCATCAATTGGGGAATGGCTAAACAAGTTGTGATATATGAATGTAATGGAATACTATTGTGCTTTAAGAAATGGG
>CM053598.1:103005688-103018596 GCA_028646575.1 Pseudocheirus occidentalis | reverse complement strand
ACTGGACTCTTCTCAGCAACACACAGTTACAAGACAACTCTACAAGTCTCAGGACGGAAGGAGATATCTACATTCAGAGAAAGATCTAGAAAGAACTCTAGAAAGAGTTAAAATGGAGACTGAAGCAATCTACATGCTATCATTCTTTTTTTTATGTTTGGTTCTCTTTCTTTTTTCCCATTGTTCACTCCATTGGTTACAGCCAACCCTTCTATACAACTAATGTCCAATGTGAAAGTATTTGCAGATCATATACTTGATTCCATGCCGCCGTGGGGGTGGGGTGGAGGGGAGAAAATTTGAAACTCAAGGGATTGTGGAACTGACTCTTGTAAACTAAAAGTAAATAAGCAAATCAATTAAAAAAAAAGAAAAATATAATGAGCTTTTGTGTTGGTCCTTTTCAAAGTACTTCCCTAGGGAAATTCTATGTTTATTCCAGTAATTCTTCTATTGCAAAACAGTTATTGCTTAAAAAATTTTGCCTCAGGTTCTATATCTTGGCATTATCCATGACTTTTCACTTTCTCTTACCTTATAGTTCCTAAATATTGCCATTTCTACCTTTAAAACATCTCTTATACCTTATACCTCTTCTTATTGCTCACTTGGGCCAAACCCTTCATATCTCTTCCCTGGATTATTGCAATAGGATCTTAATTGGTCTGTGCCTCATGTGTCTTACTATTCCAGTCCATTCAACACACTGCTACAAAATTAATTTAAGCACAAATATGACCATGGGACTCTCATTCAGCCAGCTCCAGTGGCGGCTTCCTATTACCTCTAGAATAAAATATTAACTCCTCTATTTAGTTATTAAGGTTCTAATGTACTTTTCCAACATCATTGGACATTACTTCTACCTCCCCCCCCCACTGTGGCCTCCACTCAAATAGCCAATCTGTTTCTCACTCATGAGCCTCCATCACCCATTTGCATAACTATGCACTGGCTTTCCCCTATGCCTAAACTGTATCCCTTCCTTACCTCCATCATATAGAATAACTTTCTTCTTGTAATATGTAGCTCAGATACCATTTTTCATATGAAGCATTTCTTGATCTCTCCCAACAGCCAATGGTACCTTGTACTCTCTAATGTTACCTTATAGTTAACAAACTGTATATATGTGACATGTGTGTCTATATGTATTTATTTGCATTATATTTACTCAGTATATATTTTCATATGTGTTTGTTGGCTCCACATAGTTAGAGGGATTATTTTATTCACCTTCCACAACGCCTCTCACATAGCAGATACAAATACTTGTTGACTGATTGATTTTTGGAACTCCTTTTCTGGATGTTTCTCTCTGATCTGCTTTGTGAATTATACAAGAGAATTTGTCTCATCACTTGATTGTTATATCTTGTTTTTGACTAAAAATTTTTAAATGGCATTATTTGGCTTGATCAACTACCTTTTTCATCAGACATTTTTCCAAGTCATTTCTGCTGTTCCCCAAAATCAAATGCACCTTGAATACTTAGATTTTTCCGCATGGAAGGTTATTTTTAAAAAATGGACAGCAAGCCTCAGATGTATTTCCATAAGACAATTCCACAAATATTCTGGGCAATCGTAGCATTGTTGAAATAAATTTGTAACCTTTAAGGGAGTTTTGAGGAAGACAAGCCTTATTGTAGGTTCAAGTTCTATACTATTCATTTAAAAAAGTTAATTATTGAACACTATTATATCTCCTGCCCTGAAAAATATAGAAGCCATTGGAGAAGTGGTAGAGCAGCTGCAAGGAATGGTGTGCTTGTTTACACACAAGGGTGTGCTGGTTTGAAGTCAGGCTGATTTGGGAGAGCTGATTGTTAAATTTTCATAATAAACATTTTACACCTCAAAAATAGGTACATGTTACAGATCATGGTTTAATTCAATGTTTAACAATGGGTTCTGTAAAACTGCATGACATTCTTTTAGTTAAGCATTCATTATTAACATTTTTTCCATTACTTTCTTAAGCCTAGACAATCACCGAAACTATAAACTGAGGCAGGAATGTTCTGGAACCAGATCCTGTTGGCTTTTAAGGGGAATCTTCAACTTTTGTTGTTGTTGTTGAATCATTTCAGTCACGTCTGACTCTTCATGGCCCCATTTGGGATTTCTTGATAAATGTACTAGAGTGGTTTCTCATTTCTCCAACTGCCCTGTGAACATTACACCTTTGAAATAAGCATTTTTTTATTGTCTAGATATTAAAAGGAGATGGAGAAAAAGTTGATAATGCATATTAAACTTAAAAGTATTGTGTATATGTTCTCCTCCCGAGGTCTGGTTGTTAAGCATTTATCAGTCTACCCCTGTTATAAGTCCTAAAACTAGAAAGGAATATAAAAGGGTTTTTTGTTTTATTTTGTTTGAGGCGACTAGATGGGGCAATGAATAGAATGCTAGATTGAAAAACTGGAAGATGAGTTTGAATCCTGATGCAAACACTCCCTGTGAGCCTGAGCAACCCATTCAAACTTTCTCAGTATCCTCATTTGTAAAATGTCAAAATATTAACTATTATTATGATGATGATTACCCAGCCTTTTGTATGACATAAAGAATATAGGATTTAGAGCTTCATCTTCCAGATGAAGAGATCTATGCAGGGGTGGGGAACCTGCAACCTCAAGGCTACATGTGGCCCTCTAGGTCCTTGGCTTCAGCCATTTGACTGAGTCCAAGTTTTACAGAACAAATCCTTTTATTGTATCTGTGCAGTTGGGCAGATAGGTGGCACTCTTGGGCCTGGAGTCAGGGAGACTCTCTTTCTGTGTTCAAATCTGACCTCAGACACTAGCTATGTGACTCTGGGCAAGTTACTCAACTCTTTTTGCCTCAGTTTCCTCTTCCATAAAATGAGCCAGAGAAGGAAATAGCAAGCCACTCTGGTATCTTTGCTAAGAAAACCCTAAATGGGGTCACAAAGAGTTGGACACGACTGAAAATGACTGAATCAGTTTTGGAGAGCTGTTTTCAAAGAGAACACATGTATACCCATAAAACACAGACTGGATTCTTAAGTGTAAATTTTCCTCTTTTGATTTTGGCTCCCCAGCATATCTGCCACTTGGAAACTTTAAATTTCAGGCAATAGAGATGTCCTCATTTCACCTTCTTTTTGAATCTCAGAATGCAGAACAGCCTGATCTGAAGTGCTATAGCCCTGATACTAACAGGTATGGAGCCATCAGGTCCATGCCTGTCGTAAGAAGAGAGTACAAGTGATTAATTTCTTTGGGAATTTCTCATCCCCTAGCACATTAACGGTATGCAGACACACAACAGCACTCTCTGTGAGGCATCTGTGTTTAATAGTGATGGAATCCACACTAAATGGCAGAACATTGGAGGGCAATCATTGTTGACTTGAGTGAATAAACCCTTTCCACATCCTTGCATACATAATCACTTCCACAGTTGCATTCATGCATTGTGGCTTTGAATCTCTATGATATATCCATAGTGTAGCTTTGGAATTTCAACCAACAGAAAAAGAAAAAAAAGATAATTAGAGTTTAGTTCCATGATGCTTAGTTTCAGTCTTTTGAGACACATGTGGCTAAATCTTTCCTGTTTAGCCTGCAGGTCTCAGTCATATCTCAGAGTATTCAGCCAATTCCACAAACATTTATTATATAATGTGTGCTATATTAAGAAACAGTACAGTATAATTGATAGAGAGCCTGCCTTGAAGTCAGGAAGACTCAATTTCAAATCTTCTCTCTGACACAGTAGATATATGTAACCATGGGCAAGTCCTTTTATCTTTCAATGCTCTGTGCAACTTTCTGAGGCTTGTGTGGGTCAATGGAGGGAATTCCTGTACTGGAGTTCACCACAATGGTGAACTCAACCAATCAGTAAACATTTATTAAGCATCTACTACCTGCCAGGCAATGTGCTGAGAAATGAAGATACAAAAAGAGATGAAAGACAGTTCCTTCTCTTAAGGAGCTTATAATTTAATGGAGGAGACAACATGCAAATATATACCTACATACCTACCTACCTACATATTATACACACACACACACACATATATTATATGTGTATTATATATATATATATATATATATATATATATATATCTGTAGATCTATGCATATATGCATGCACACAGGATAAATAGGAAATACTTAACAGAAGGTACTAGAATTAAGAGGGGTTGGGAAAGGCTTCCTGTGGAAGGTGGGATTTTAGTTGGGACTTAAAGGAATTTCCAGAGTTTAGTAGACAGAGTTGGGGAGGGAGAGTGTTCTAGGCAAGGAGGACAGCCAAGAGTCTGTTTATGGAGCATTTTGTTCCTGGAATTGGCAGGAGGCCAGAGTAATTGGATTGAAGACTACCTGTCAGGAGTAAGATATAAGAAAAGGTGGGAGAAGACTGGGTTATAAGGGCCTTGAATAACAGAGCATTTTGTATCTTCTTCTGGAGGCAAGAGGAAGTTCAATGGAGTTTATCACGTGGTGGGTGGTGGCGATATGATCAAATTTTTGTTTTAGGAAAATAACTAGTGGCTGAATGGAGGATTGTCTGCAGTGGGGAGAGAGCTGAAGTAGGTAGCCCCACCAGCAGGCTATTGTAGTAATTAAGGAGTGAGTTGATGAGAGCCTGGAGCGGTGGCAGTGTCAGAAAAGAGAAGGGTAGCATATTTCAGGGATGATGTGAAGTTGAAGTTGTGGGTCTTGACAACCACTTGGATATGGGAAGTGAGAAACAGTGAAGATACCAGGTCTTGTCCTCCCCATATAAAATATACATATAGACTGAGGTTATAGATACAAGAGTTGGCATGGAATATTGTATAATGGGTTAACCTTGACATCATAAAGACTAGGTTCAAGTTTTTCCTCTGATACATACTGGTTGTGTGACCCTAGGCAAGTCATTTAGCTTTTTAGTGTCTCCAGGAGATTCTTGAAGTCTCCTAACTCTCTAATTTACATGGAAGGGCATTGCATTCTAGGGGTTGCCAACAGGGACAAAAACACAGGTCTAGATCAAACTCTTCTCTTCAAACCCTCCCTTCCCCTACATTTGTATGTTTTAATTACATTTACTATAAATATATACACACATATATCCATTAATAGAAGGAAAAACTGAAGCTTAAAGAGTTAATGTCTTACCTAGAAAGTTAAAGATCTTGTAATAAGCCTATGTTTTTTCATCTTGATCCAGTATCTCATATCTATACAGAAGTTATCTTTTCAAATCCAAAATGTATGGTGGCAAAGAACAAAGGAATCTCACAAAGAGGTATTTATATAACCACATGCCGGCTCATTTGTATCTCTATGATGGAAATATGAACTCAAAATCTAGTTAATAAATATCTATTCAACCTCTAACTTTTAGTCTATTTTTGAATAACAAAATTTCAAAGTTGGGGGAAATCTCAGAGGTTATCTAACTCCAACCTTTGCCTATACTTGCAAAATCCCTCAGAACTAATCATCCCTCTCTAAAGATGAGAGATCCATTGGGGGGGATATGGGTGACCCATTTATATACTGAACCAGTAGCCCATTCCATTTTCAGATAGGTTAATTAGAAGAAAACAAGGAGCAGTAGAAAGAATGATGTCTTTGGAATCAGAGAACCTTGATTCAAACCAAGTCTGGGAAACTATCTATGTGACCCTGGGCAAGTAATTTCATTTCTTTAGAAATCTATAGAATGAGGAGATTGGACTGGAAGACCTTTGAGGACTGTTCTCAGTCCATGATCTTAGAAAGTTTGTCTTTCCAGTGAAACTAAATTTGTCTCTCTGTAACTCTCTCCTTTTCCTCACCCAATAAGCATAATAGTCCTAACTATGTGAGAAATAGTGGTTGTTGTTTATCTTTCATTTTCAAAAACGACCGGTGACATCACAGGGTGCTGTCTTGAGTTTTGTGTGAACTAGATTCAAGTGATGTAGAGTTGCACAAAGTCATCAGCCTCTCTCTGCCCCCAGAGCCATTGAATTCCAGTGGCAAGACAAAGGTCAAGAGATGGCCCAGGATGCAGTAGATGACCTTGGCATCTTTGATGTCTTTTGATGGCATCTTTTGATGTCCAGGTGCTCCACAATGGCTGTTTTTAGTTGCTTTCATGGACATTGGAACAAATTATTCTCATCTACCCATTCTGCCAGGGGAAGTCTTCACATACTTGGGGTAGATACCCCAGTAACTCACTGATGGGTTTGATTCCCACTGGTTGCCCTCAACCTGGTTTAGCTTGTTTGCCAAGATAGTTTACTGGACTGTGGTCACTGCCCAGCTTCTTGGAACCACAAGTGAGGGTTGAGTAGACACCAAAGGAGGATGAGCATCCCTGAAAAGGGCTCAGCAAGTCCTCATACCAGAAGTTCTAATCCTCTTTGAATGCCCCATAAACCCCAGGAACACTAGTAACTCAAATGCATGTATCAAGTAGGTATAATTATTAAGGCATATTGATAATAGTGAGAATTTATACATTGCTTTAAGGTTTGCAAAATCTTTAAAATATGATCTCAGTTGATCCTCACAATTATCCTGGGAGGTAGGTACTATTATTATTCCCATTTTACAGATAAAGAAACTGAGGCAGAAAGGTTAAATGATTTACTCAGTGTGTGACACACAACTAGTACTTTAAGGATATATTTGAACTCAGGTGTTCCTGACTCTAGGCCCAGCACTCTATATACGGTGGCATCTAACTGAAAGAGGAGTATGTGAGTTATCTATAACCCTTACCTCTCTTCCTATTATATTCCTATCAGTTTGTCACACCTTGTCAACTCTATTGTTTGGACATCTCTTAAGTCTTTCCCCTTCCCTTCACTCACAAACAGCATCTCCTTTAGGCCATGATCATCCCTCATCTGTGCTCTTGAAATAGTTTCCTAATTGGTTTATTTGATGGTCTCTTCTTACTCTAATCCATCTTCTACCTATTTGCCAAAATATATTCCTAAGGCACAGGCCTGACCATGGCATTCTTGTGCTCAAAACATTGCCTCTGAGATAAAATAAAACCTCCCAGGTTCACATCAAGGCTTTCTATAGTCAGTGTCTTACCTACTTTTCTAAACTTATAATAACCACTAGCAAGCAATCAATAAACATTTATTAAGCACATACAAATCCTCTGCTGAGCTAGTGACTAGCTTCAAATTAAATGACAGCTCCTCTCTATGCTAATTGTTGGGAGTACAGTTAGTAAAGAGAAAGCCAGTCCCTGATCTCAAGGAGCTTAGAGTTAGCAGAATGATGATAATAATAGAGTTTAGCTTGGAGGGTCATCTTGTTCCCTGAAGTTGAAAAAAATCAGGCAGAGCAGCACATACAGAATGGAGTGTATCTATTATAGTCCCCTGACTTACAAGTTGTTGTTTAAACTCAACATTGCATTTCCCTCCCCAGTGCACTACTTGGGCCATCCCTCATACCTGAAATGTAGTTTTTCTTCATGAATTTTCAGAATTCCTTCTTTCTTTAAACAGAACTGCCACCTACTTTTCGAATTGCTCCCATGTAACCCTACTTGTTACCATTTGCTTCCTCTTCAAGTTATCTTGTATTGTATTTCCATGTGTATACCTTTTATCCCTCTAGTAGAAATCAAGCTTAAGGGAAGAAATCATTTTTGTCTTTTGCCATTTTATACTCATCACCTAGCATATTTTCTTTTTATTATTATTTATATTAATATTTTATCATTATTTATAATTATAATACAAATAATTAGTATAATGATAGTAAATACTATTAATAATTAGTAATTATTTACTTATAAAAATAAATGTTTATTAAATGGAATGTGAGATGTGAGTGCTTTATCACCTAATACTGTAAGGGAAGCCTTCATGAAGAACATAGCTTTTCATTTGGATTTTAGAGGATGAATGGAAATTCAGCAGCAAAGAAGGGAAGGCATTACAAGCATAGGATTAGCAGGAGAAATCACATGGAGGTAAGAAAATGTGTTTAGAAGTCAGAGAGTATACTGGCTTGGTTGGCATGTAAAAACATGTACAGGGAGCAGAGTAGGGTGGAACTAAAGCCATAAAATTTAGGCAACATCAAATTGTGGAAGACCTTGAATAATAGACAACATAGCATTAACTTTATTCAATAATGTAGTATTAAATTCATTCAATATAAGTACTGAATATATCAGTATCAACAGAAGTATTAATTTCCTTCAATAGGTAATAGGAAGAAACTAATGATTTTTGAGTAGAATCATTTCCATCCAAGTGGAAAATTTAGTTGGACAACGATATAAAGAATAGATTGTAGTGGGCAGAGATTTGAAAGAAGATCTCTTAGGAAGGTATTGTAGTAGTCTACTTGATGATTAGGGCAAGTACGAGAGTGGTTGGAGGAAAGAGAGAAGGGATGAGTTTATATGCAAGTTGTGCCTGGCATAGTGTAGATACTTAACAAATGTTTGCTGATTGGTTGGTTTATTGTTTAGAATATAGATCTTAAGAAGTAAGGTAACATTAACAAAGGTAACACTAAAAATTAAAGTATGGGCAATTGTGGCAAACCATGGTGTCACTGGCAGAAACAGTTAAATTAGAAGGTATAAAAAGTGAAAGTAACAGAGGTTTTGCCTAGAGATATAAGGAGAGAATTTATTGATAATTAAAGTTATCCAACAATGACTTCCTCTTAAGTGGGTTAACTGTCTACTCTTGTGTTCAGGTAGAAGCTGGATGACCACTAGTCAGGAATGTTGTAGGAGGCCATTAGGTGGGAGAGAATTGGTTGCCTTCTAAGGTCCCTTGTACTTCAGATTCTGTGATAATTTCAGCTCTCAAAATAAACTATTGCACCCTCCCAATGATTCTTACTATCACTATCAGCATCTTAGCCCACTGAACACGTTTACTGACTGTTGCTTTCTCCTTCAAGATATCACAACTATTCCAGCTATTTTGGGGATGGACAATGTGTATGGCCATGAACAGAAGAAAAGGTGGCAGACAAAGGAAGGGAGAACTGGGCTGCAGAGATTTCATCCTGGCTAAAATAAAGGAAAGGTAAATGATTTAAGGTAAAGAAGAGAAATGGATATCTGGGGAAGGAGAAAAAATGATATTTCTATGGCTGCCTCTAGGATTTACACTGAATGAAAATTCATTGTCCAAATCATTACACTCAGTTTTGAATTCACTCAAGATTAGGAGAGTCAATTGTCTTCAAGATGCAAGGAGATTTTTATTCCTTCTTCACTTTGAGTTAATTGCCTTTCCTGATTTACCTTCTACTTTCTTAGGTGCTTGGCACTGAACTGTTTCCTAACTTTGATAGGTCTGGGGTATGTGCATTCCTCACATTTCGCTGTGCTAGCTGGGGGGACAGTAATAAAGCAAACAGCTGCTAATCACCTTTCTGCAGCATTACCAACACCTTGCCACCCCACCCAAACTCAAAAACCCTTACACAGAATTTTAAAATAAACAGACAATAAAATCCAGTTACTGGATTCCATTATTTTCTTTCTTTTTAATAAGAACTTGGAAATGTCGGAGTCAGTGATTATGTCAGCTGGTGCCCAGACTTCAAAGTGGGCACCTGTCACCAGAAAGATAATTGACTTTATTCAACTAATTGTCTCCCTGTTGTAATCAAGCCATTTCATTCAAATAGATTTTTCAAACTATTCTCTTGAGTGGGAGGTAAGAGGGGGAAGGGAAAGATGAGCATTGGGGATAGCATTGGTAATGGCATTGAAATTACCTTAGAGAATGAGAGGCAGGAAGAATAAGCTGGCAAACAGAGGTAGTGAGAGAGGAGCTGTCATTTAGTTTGATGCTAGTCTCTAGCTCAGCAGAGGATTTGTAGGTGGAATAACCAAATAGTGATTAGAGAGAGGGGGAGAAAAAAATATCTACAGTTTCTTTTCTGATTCAAGTGCATGTTTATTTATTTTGCCTTCTGGCTGGAAACATACACTCTCCAGCCTACACAGTGTTTTCAGAAGCAATTGGCCTGAAGGGACAGAGCCTGAGTGAATCTATTAGTGCAAAAACACTCATTTTCTACCCCTGAAGACTAAAGTTTAAAGGGAGCTTGGCAGAGGTGAACAGGGATATGAATGGGGAGAGATGGAGGGTCTTGGTCTTTCAAAAGAGGGTAATTTCATATTAATAAAAAGGCTTCTTACCAAATTCACAGTCACATGTGTAAGGAAAGGTATTTGAACTAGTTGGGAGCCTGAGGCAGTGATGGAATTCTGAGGAGAGCTTCAAGTCAACATAGTGTAAAGAGAATGCAGCTCTGTATTAGAAATGAATGAAAGTCCTACCAACTATTAATCCCCTGGAATGAAATGATTTCTAATAGGCTATTTCAGAAGTGTGATTCTGAATTCATCCCTACATGCCCAGTACAGGGAAAGGATTATGTGTGTTTTTGTGTGTTTTGTGTATATGTGTTTTTCAACATTTTGGTTGATGTAGTTTTGTAGATTGAAGGATCAAGTACCAAAACAGGTCTTGCTTTTAAAAAGCTTTGATTTCAGGATTACTCAAAATAAAAATGGATTAGAAAGGACTAGTCTTGGCTCTTTCATGTATGACCCATCCTATGTTAGGTAAGTCTCTCTCTCTCTTCCCCCCCTCCCCATCTCTGTCTGTCCCTTTCAATCCCTCCCTCTTCCCCCGTCCCCCCTCCCCCACCATCTCATTCCTAATCTAGAAAAAGAAGGTACTGGACTACTTGATCTCAAAGGTCCCTTTCAACTCTAATATGTTATGAGTCTATGAAGAACAGTTTCCAAAATCATAATTCAGAGATCTACCCATAGATTTTACTCTCCCACTCTCCTCAAAATAAAAAAGGAAAACCCTATGAATTGAATATAGCTGTCAATCTGTGACAGTATTAACTATACAGGTGGCTTTGCAGTAATTCAGGACCTGTGAAATTCAAATTTGCTTGTGAGAACACAAATATATAACCTTTATTAAAAAGAACTAATGACTTTGGTAAAGTAAAAAACTTAGAGAAAACGAATGTTATTACAATCTATAATAGTAAAATTGGTTTACAAATACCATCTCCAAACTCTAAGAAAAACTACAGAGACTTAAGTTGCTTTATTTAGACATGTGTTTATTACTCAGTGTGGGACAGTACATGAAGACTACTAGGACATTAAGAAGTTATTCAAACATTTTAATTTGGACAAATATTTCAGCAGGATATCAGAGTGGGACAGAGAGAATACCAAGGGATGCAAGAGGGCTTAGATTGGTTTTAGCCATAAGCATACAGTGCTAGTGGACCATGGAGTAAGTATACACAAGAAGATAAAGTTAGAAATGTCAGTTCCACGGTGTTGCCTACAACAATTTACACATCAGATTATTGGTCTGCTGTAAAGTGTGAAGTACAGAAGCTTGTAACTGCAATGTAAAAAACCAATGTGTAGAATCTTTCGGTCTGATTGCATGACGAATGAAGAATTTATCTTCTTCAGAAGGCCAGGAACAACAGATATGCTAGAGACAGTTTTATTGTGTGAAATATGGGGTAGGTCACATACCAAAGATGAGCAAAAGACAAACTGACTGTTTAAGGATAAGATCTTGCAGAACCTCAAATGTTTATCTCCTCATACTATCAAGTTCTTGGCCTCCCTGTTTCTATTTGCTCAAACAGAAATGTATATACTGAGCGTATAATAATAATTTCTCGTATTTAAAAACTCTGGGCTTTCATTTGATGACAAATGGCAGCAATATGGAAGGGGTGGAGCCAAGATGGCGGCGCAGAAGCAGCAAGGTCCCCCAGCTCCTACACCGCCACTCTAAACACCCATTAAATTATGAGCCCAGATAAAGTCTAGGAGTCTCAGACTCACAAAAATACAGAGAACCCATCTCTCCCTGAAGACAGCTTAGCAGCAGGGGCTTGTCCCGGCGGCCAGGAGCAAAGACTGAAACAGTCTGAAGCTGAGACCGTGCCAGGCCTGGCACGGTGGGAAGGAGCCGGGCTAAGCTGAGCCAAATGGGCACCGCAGCCAGCCTGCAGAGGTTCTAGACCCTCTAGCACCTCCACATCTGCCAAGGCATGAGGAACGGGTCGGGAGAGGCGCAGCTCGCTCTACAGCGGAGCAGAGACCTGGTCAGCCCAAAACCACAGCCCTGGCTACAAGGAGCCTCCCAAACCACAGCATGAGTCTACTTCAAAGAAAATCTAAAGGACCTACCTAAGGGTATCTTTAAAGCCTCAGAGTCAGTTAGTGAAAGCAAAACTTTGAAAATCAATTTGGGGATGGTAAAAGCAGGTCAGCCATTCAGCCCCCGGGGCAAGGAAGCAGTGGGGGAAGGGAACTGCTGGAACTGGCAGAGGCCCCCACCAGGCTGCTTCAGAGCCCCTGGCCTGTAGACTCCGCAGGGGGGCTGAATCAATTGATCAAGGCCAAGTGCTCTTGCACTGAGTGGCCTGGATCCAGATCATGGTCTTGGGTGGTGGTCCTGGGGTGCACTTTCAGCAAGCCAAAGCTGGGGGGCTTGCAACACCCCCCTAATAGCTCCAGCAGGTGGGAAAACCCCAGCGATTTGGAGTAGAGCTTCCCTCCTTGGAAGCAGAGTTTCACAGACCTTAATAAACCCAACCAATTAATTGACTGGCCAACATGAGGAAAAGAAGGCAAAATAAAAATACCCATAAAACTCTAGAATCCTTTTTTATGGATAAAAAGGGGCAAAGCATGGAACACGAGGAAGAGAGCCCAGAAATCAGAACTCCCACACCAAATGCTTCCAAGACAATTGAAGCTATACATCAACTGAAAAAGGACTTTGAAAACCAAATAAGAGAAGTGGATTAAAAATTGGTAAGAGAAATGAGAATGATTCTAGAAAATCATGAAAAGAGAGTCAACAACCTGATTGAAGA
>CM053598.1:102972603-103005188 GCA_028646575.1 Pseudocheirus occidentalis | reverse complement strand
AGAGAGAGAGAGAGAAAGTATGCTTTCAACTAGAAATTGGGAAGATGATAGAATTTTTATAACTGAAAGAGACCATAGAAATCGTGGGTAGCTAGATGGCACAGTGGATAGAGCACTGGCCCCAGAGTCATGAAGACCTTAATTTAAATTTGACCTCATACACTTACTAGCTATGTGATGTGGGCAAGTCACTTAACCCTGTTTGCCTCAGTTTCCTCAGTTCTCCTCAAATGAGATGGAGAAGGAAATGGCACAACCACTCCAGTATCTTTGCCAAAGAAACCCTACATGGGGTCACAATGAGTCTGACACAATTGAAAAATTAAATAGAAATCTCTTCATTTTATAGATGAATAAATTGAGACAGAAAGTGGTAAAGGGTCTTGTTCAAGGTCACATTGCTAGTTAGTAACACTGAAAATTAAATGGTAGATTGTCTAAATGAGGAAATGTGGTATAATGGGAAGGATATGGATTCAGGAACCTTGGGTTGATAATCTGCTTTCTACTTATCTGTTTCACTTGTTTGGGCTTTATTTTCACTGTCTACAAAGGAGAGCATTGGACTAAATGGCCTCTAAGTTCCTTTCTAACTTTGATTCCATTCTAATCATTTTAGAAGTCCTGAATTGGTATCTTTTAGGATGCCACAGGGTTACAGAGCATGTTTGATCTTCCATTTCATTTCTTATGTTATTAGGATTTTCATTTGACATTTCTGGTTCTACTCTAAAAATATGAATATTCTCATCCCTCCCCCAATTTCTACAAAGAAATATTCACATTTATAGAGTGCTTGGCAAACAAGTGTGTTTGTTAGTCTCCAGTAACCTATTTCATTAGTTGTAAAAAGATAGATTGGCCACTTTTACCATAAACTGAGGTTAAGTGAATTGCCCAAGGTTACATAGTTTGCAGGATCACAGAAGTTGTTTAGTCATGTCCAACTCTTTGTGACCCCATTTAGGGTTTTCTTGGCAAAGTACTGGAGTGGTGTGCCATTTCCTTCTCTAACTCATTTTAAATATGAGGAAACTGAGGCAATCAGGGTTCAGTGACTTGTCCAGGGTTTTACAACTAGTAAGTGAGGTCAGATTTGTAGCTAGGAAGATGCTGTGTCTGCAGACCCAGTGCTCTCTCCTCTGCACCACAGCTACTCTAGGTGTCACAGACATCTAGAGTAAAAAGGCCTTGGAAGTCATCTAACCTAGTCTTTTCCCTCATGATGCAATCATTTCTGTTACATTCAACCACTGTGGAACTACTATCAGGGAACTGATTATTTCATGATACATTCTATTCCATTCCCAGACATTCTTCTATGACTTTTTTTTATAATAAAGGTCTTCATTCTGTCCTCCCTTCCGCCAACTTATTAAATACCTATGATGTAAGAGAGACTTTATATTATAGTGGATAGAGAGCTGGCCTCAAATTCAAGAAGTCCTGAGTTCAAGTCCTGACCCCCAAAATGACTGTAGTAAACAGGGACATGTCAGTCTAAGATCCAGGCTTTTTTGTAAGACTGTAGATTACACAAAAGGTGCCTATCTGTATTGGTAGAGGAATTTCTTTATCAAGAGTTACCTGTGCCAGTAAAAACAGATTTAACTTAAAAAGAGAGTCTATTTAGAGCACTGCTTTATCCACTAAAGCAGATAAAAAGTTAAATAAGACACTGTACCTGCTCTCAAAGAGCTTATAGTTTAATAGGGGAGATAAGAAATGTACTCAAATCATAATACAAAATGGATTATAATAAATGAGAGCAGAACAAATGAGGTGCATACAAGGGCATATACATTCGGTCAACAATATATCATTCTCTAAACTTCCATGAATGATAACAGAAGGTCCACCAAATACAGAGCCTTAGAAAGGGGAAAGCATTCAGATAGAGCCCTAAGCGGGGAAAAGTTGGATCTCAGGTGCAACATTAGGAGCCCTTAGTTAATAGAGTGCAGCTTCTGTTAAGTGAAAATAAGCCCCCAAAGACCTCAGCACTTAAAAAAAAACATTTTATGTTTCTAGAGAATATCACATTTGGAATTACCAGTAGGCAGTAGATTTGCTGGATTTGTCAAAGAAATAGCTTCCCCCCATACAATGAAGCATGCTGCTTTATAACTTCCTGTATATAAATTGCTCCCTTTGGGGAGAAAATGAAATTAATCAAAATGAAGTAGTATTTATTTCAGCATCTCTAGGTAGTACCTTTTGTCTTGACTAGGGAAATAAATTAAGGGTCAGTAAAGAACCAGTGTTCTATCCAGCCAAGACAATGAAATAAACACTTCACTTGTCAACTGGTAGTTACTGCAAAATACAGCATTAGGAAAAAGGCCTAAAGATTAGAAGCAGCAGCCTCACCATTGATCATGAGCTGGGCTTAAAAAGTGCCATTTGGATGAAATAGCAAATGGTTTAGTTCGTTTTGTAACTGTTATTTATGCATTTTGTTTTGAAACAATAGAAATTTCCCTCCCACAATTCTTTAAGGCTGTAAGTTTAAAAACAGTGTCTGATAAGTATTTGCAGAGAGAATTTTTTCTTCAAGGAGTTTCACACACTGATGAAATCAAAAGTTGGTTCCAAAAATGGTTCACACATCAAGTAACCAGTGTAGAAATTAAATTTATCCAAGGCATTAAAAAATTCTGACACCAAATTATCCATGCTAAAGATGAACCCCCAGCCCACAGAAAAGGTTTTATTAGCTACATTAGGGAAAATGGTAAGTAAGGTCACCAAGACCAGTCACTTTATAGAATCATAGATGCCTAGAGTAGGAAAGGGAACTCAGAGGTCATCTAATCCAGTTCTTCCCCCCCACATAGTAATCTCCCCACTCAGGCACTGGCATGGAAGGAGAAGGGAGTGAAGAGAGTGGTAGATTTTTAAACTCCACTAAATCAGATCTTCTCAGGATTCCTCACTGCTTATGGCAAATGCAATTGTGATAACCAAAGACAGAATGAAGTCAGTTACCCAACTCTTACTTTTTTCAAGAAGAATGATATTTGTAGCAGAAAAGATAGAACAAAAATGGTTACCAAGGCATAAAAATCCAATGTAGGTAAATCATAAGATATATGGGTAGATGGTGAGAGAATACCTCTCTTCTGTTAATAAATTCAAATCACCAGGCACAGATTAACTATGCCCCAGAGCACTGAAAGAATGGGCATGTGTGCTGGTCTTTGAAAGATCATAGAAAAAGAGAAAGATACTATAGGAATGGAGAAAAATAAATGGAGTTCTGATTTTCAAAACAGGGAAGAGAATAGCATCTGCAAAATATAGGACAATGAATTTGACCTTGATTCCTAGCATTATTATAGTCAGGAGTGGGGAAACTTGTTGCCTTAAGGTCACATGTGGTCATTTAGGTCCAAATTTGTTCTGAGAAATTTGGATTCAGTCATGGGGCTACACTTGAGGACTTAGGGGGCCACATGTGGTGTCGAGGCTGCAAGTTCCCCATCCTTGTTCTAGATCAAAGGAATAATTAATGAGGATAAAAATAACAGGAATAATAAAGGGTGAACACTGTTTCATCAAGAATGACTGGCTCTTGGGAGGAGCTAGGAGGCACAGTAAATATATCACCAGCCCTGAAGTCAGGAGGACCTGAGTTCAAATCTGATCTCAGACACTTGCCACTTAACTGTCTGTGTGATCTTGGGCAAGTCACTTAACCCCAATTGCTTTGCCTTCCCTCCTCCCCCCCCAAAAGAATTGGCTTAATCTCTTTTTTGTTTGGCATGGTTATTAAACCAGTAGGACAGAGGAATTACAACTTTTTTATGCTATTCTTGTGGAGAAGATAAAAAACATAGGCAAAATTGTAGTATAGTTCATTCATTCAAAAACATTTATTAAATACCTACTATGTGCCAAGTACTGGGACTTTCACTGGTAGATAAAAAGTAAAGAAATAGGAAGGGTTTGCTCAGTAGTGACAAATGCTGCAGAGAGGTCAACAGTGAGCACCAAGAACAAGTTGTTAAATGTGGGATAAGTGATGAGATAATAAGCCTGGCTGTGAGTGTTGGAAATGTAGGAAGAGAAAATGTTTAGGCAATTGGAGTTTTAGTCGTTCAGTCCTGTCAAACTTTTCATGACACCACATGAGTTTTCTTGGCAGATACTGGAGTGGTTTGTCATTTCCTTCTTCTGCTCATTTTACAGATGGTAAAATGAGGCAAACAGGGTTAAATGACTTAGCCAGGGTCACACAGCTAGTAAATGTCTGAGGCCAGATTTGAACTGAAGATGAGTCTTCCTGACTCCATGTAATAAGAGTAGACAACCTGACTCTTTTTGGAGTTTTGTTATGAAAGGGAGGAGTGATTTAGGATTATTGCTTGAGGGGGTAGTAAGGTAAAGTGAAGGTATTTTTCAGGATAGGGAGACTTAGGATTTTTGTATGAAGGAGGGAAGGAGTCAATACATAAGGAAAGGTCAATAAGGAAGGAGTCAATACATGAGAAAAGAAGAAAGAAGTGATAATTATTGGGGAGAAACTACTGGAAAACAGAAAGGGTTACAATTAGGAGCAGAAGTAAAGGAATTGGACTTGATCAGAAGAAAGGTTGCTTCTTCATGAAAGGCTGAAGAGAACAGTCAATGATGTCAAGGGTTTGGAGATATAGAATGGGGGAGAATAAAGTGCTCCCAGGCATGATTTCCTTTTCTTTAATACAATAAGAAGCAAGATTCTCTCATGAGAAGGTATGGAAAGATTTGCATGAAACGTTGAAGAGTGAAATGACCAGAACCAATATTGAGCAATATTGCTTTAACAATGACTTTGAATGACTAAGTCACTTTGACTGTATAAATACACAAATAAAAAAAAATAAAGGACATATGAAGAAAGACACTATCTGCATCCAGAAAAAGAACTGATAAATAGAAGTATGCATAGAATAATTTTACATAAATGTGTGTATAGGTATGTGTGTATGTGTATATACACACACATGTGTAAACATGCACACTTCTTTATGACTAATGGTAGCCATCTCTAGGGTAGAAATGGAAGAAAAAAAAAGAAATGTCCATAACTTTGTTGTATATTTGGAGGGAATAGAAGGCTGGATGTGGTAGGTTTGTAGTTTCACCTATAATATTTTTTATCATACTGTGTCTCAAAGGTGCTTGTTTTTTCTGTGAATTGAAAATAAAACAAATTTATAAAAAGAAATTATATTCTCGGGGCAGGGGAGAGGCATAAGGAAAGAAAAAAAGATTTGGAATACCTACTGCTGGAAATATGATAGAAAGTCAATTATGGAAGAACAAAGTTATTGCCTTTGTCAGTTGGTCAGCAGTCAGTCAATAAACATTTAGTAAGAGCTTATTATATGTCAGACACCGCTAACCACTGGACATAAAAAGAGAGGCAAAAACTCTGTTTTTGCCATAAAGAATCTCACATTCTAAGGGAAAACTACATGTAAAAATAATGTATGTTCAAGATATACACAAAGCAGACTGAAGGTAATCTCAGAGGGAAGAGTGGAGGAGAGGGTGTGCTGGGAAAGGATCCTTTCAGAAGGTGAGATTTGAGCAGAGCCTTGAAGGGAGCCAGGAAAGTTAAGGATTGAGGAAATGAGTGGGCAGACATCACAGGCATGGGGAACAGCCATTGAAAAGGCATGGAAATGGGCAACTAGGTGGTGTAGTAGATAGAGCACCAGTTCTGGAATCAGGAGGACCTGAGTTCAAATCTGAACTCAGACACTTACTAGCTATGTGACTCTGGGAAAGTCATTTACCTCCATTACCTGTGAAAGAAAAAAAAAGGAAGAAAGAAAGAAAGAAAGAAAGAAAGAAAGAAAGAAAGAAAGAAAGAAAGAAAGAAAGAAAGAAAAAGTCTGGAACTGGGAGAGTGATTAAAGGGAGAAAGAGAATTTGGAATTCAAAATTAAAAAAATAAATGTTTAAAAATAAATGTAATCAAGATATTTGTGCAATTTTTTTTAAAATAAGAAAATAAGAGAGTCATGTGTGAGGAACATGAAAAAGGCACATGGTTGGGTCATGTGGAGGTGGCTAAGGTATAGAAACAAGGTGGAGCCAGATTGTAAAAGGCTTTTAATGCCAGATAGAGAACTTTATATTTGCTCCTGAGGGGAATCCGTAACCACCAGAATTTGTTGAGTAGGGAGGTGACGTAGACGAGGTGACGTAGACAGGTCTTCAATTTAGGAAAATTATTTTGACAGCTGAGTTGAGAATGTATTGAAATGGAGAAAGAATTGAGGCAGGGAGAACAATTAGAAGGGTATTTCAATGGTCTAGATAAACAGTGATGAAGGCTATACTAAAGTGTTGATGAGAAAATTAAGGTTTAGGTAAATTGAGTGACTTGTCTAAGATCACACAGGTAGTAAATGAGGGGCAAGATTTGAACCTAGTTCTTCTGACTCTTCAACCAGTTCCCTTTCCACTTCTTTTCTTCTCCATGTTTTGTCTTTGTATTTCTAGTGGTTGGTGTGATGTAGGTCAAAGGTGCCAAACATTCTGATCATGTGGTATACTGTAAAACAATATGACCTGAGTCAGATTAAAATGTCATTGAGAATTTTTTTTAAAAGTAAATAAAAATACAGTATAACATAGATAATGTTAATTTATGATTTTCCAAGTCAATATGCTATCTGCAGGGATTGGTTTTATTTGAGTTTGACAAACCTTAAGCAAATCCTTAATAAATGCTTGTTGTATTGAATTAAGATGCCAGTCAGATATCCACTTGGATATGTCTACTGAGCAGCTGGGCATGTGGGTATAGAGCTCAAGAGAGAAGAGGTGGGAGATGTAAACTGGAGCTTAAAGGAGGCAGGGAACAAACAGTTCCTAGGGATGACTTTGTTGCATTTTCAGGAGAGCTAATCCTTGTTATAAGGCAGCTAGGAGGCCCAGTGATTTGAGTGCTGGGCCTGGAGTCAAGAAATTCAAATCTAGCCTCAGACACTTACTAACTGTGTGACCCTGGGCAGATAACTTAACTTCTGTTTGCCTTAATCCACTGGAGAAGGGAATAGCAAACTACTCATCTCTTTGCCAAGAAGACACAGACATTATGGTCCATGGGGTCATGAAAAGTCAGATACAACTGAACAACAACAATCCATGAGGGTCCTATCATGTGATGATAGTGAATGGAATTGCCAGTGGAGAGTTTTTAGGAAAAAAAAATAGGCTTGAAGACAGAGTGGTTCCATATTTAAAAAATTGATATATTTATAATATGTTATAATTAAATATAATGTACAATAGAAGGAGAATATCCATAAACCTATAGAAAAAAAACCAGAGAAACCCAGGAAAAAGAGATCACTAAAAATAGGTTGATAAAGTATAAAATGCTCTGGAAAGGTCAATGAGGATAGGCATTGAGAAGAGATCATTGGACTGGGGCTGAGAAAGCCTTTGGCGACCTCAGAGGGAAGTTAAAATCAAACCCTTTGTAAGTGGTTAAAGAATGAATGGGTGGTAAGTAAGGGGAGTTGGTGAATATAGGATGTTTTTGTAAGAATTGCCGCAATCAAAGGGCATAGTGAGATGAAAGATCAGTTTAGATAGTATGCAGAGTTTGAAGATTTTTCTTTTAAAGGATAGAGGAGATAAGAGTAAATTTGTTGTTTTCTAGAGAAGGATCCAGTTTCACATATTCCCTATGCCATCTCAGAAAATAAGCGAGGTCTACTTTTTTGGCAGCAACAGAATTAGAACTAGGGGTATCTAACTGAGGAAGTGGATAAAGCATTAGTGGGAGTTAGGAAGACCTAAATTAAAGTCCTGCCTTTGGCTCCTATGACCTATGTGACACTGGGCAAGTCATTTAATCTCTATATGCCTCAGTTTCTACATCTGTAAAATGAGGGAGATTGTAATTGATGGCCTTTCAGCTCTAAAAACTGAAGGACAGCTTTTTATTTGTTCATTTTTTGCTTACCTGATTGAAGCTATTTTGCAAACATTGTTAGAAAAAACATTGAGAAAGTTATTGTAAAACAGTACCTACAGCTCATGGAAAAAATGTGCTTTATAAATGCAGGCTGTTGAAATAGTACTTTTTGAGTTGCCTATCTGCATACTTATTGTGACCAGAAATGAAAAATGTCAGATGTGCTTCCTCTCCCCTCTTCAGCTCCAATAAGGTTTACATGAATTGAACTTTTTAGGACACATTCATCAACAGTTCTTAGTAAGAATCCAAGTTCTTTGGTAATTAAATTCTCATTTCCTCACTAATTAGTATGTATCTATATAATTTCCCTTCCTTCCAACTGAAAAAAATCACTCCCTATTGAGAGTGTTCAAACCCTTGATGCCAGCACTGTGAAATAAATATGGAGCAAAGTAACAATTGGCACAAGACTTTTTGATGAGTGGAAGTTTTTATTTTCTCTTGATTTTCACATCTTGGTCAATGTTCACGTTGGTGTAGTTATCAGTTGCATTTGAAAAGGTAAATAAGGGAATGTAGCTGGTTGATCTGATGGTCTGACATGGCGTTTCATATACACGCATATGCATGTACGTATATGTTTATATACATATACACATACACATGTGTGCATAATGGATGCCTTGAGAACATTTTTAAGATCATTAAAGAAACATGTAGAACACATTGTCCTTATTGTAAAGGTGTGGTCAAAGGGAATTCATCTCAGATGAAAGAGAATCTACCAAGGCTATAGAAATGGAATATATAAACTTTGGATCACCAGAAGAAATATGCCACTAATGATTTCTGAATTGGAGAAACTGAATAGACTAGAATATATTTCTAGATCCTATTTGTTATCAGAGTTTAGATCCTCTCTCAAAAGACTAAATAAGTTGTGACTGTAAGAAATGATAATCATGATGGTGATGATAATTATAATAGCTAATTTTTATATAGCATTTTATGGTTTATAAAATATTCTATATCTATCTCACCTAATTTGATCTTACAAAAAATAGAATTATGAAATTATAGAGCTATAGAACTGGAAGGGACCTTAGAGGCCAAATAGTTCTATCTGAACCTAAACAGTACATCTCACTACTACGTATCTGAGAAGCGGGCATCTAGTTTCCATTTGAAGATCTCCAGTGACGGAGACGCCACTTCCCAAAGAGGCTGATCATTTCATTATTGGATAGCTCTTATTATTAAGAAATATTTCTTTGAAATAAAGGCTCATATACACAACTTAATATGAGGGGTGTGGAGAAATGGAACACGTTTCTGAAATACCTTGAAGTCTAAAAGACAGACGTGCATTCTATTTAAATTCCTGGTTTTTGAGACAGTTCTTATCTGTTCCATAGAGATTTTTCCATCTTGACCCCTTAAGATGTTCAGTTGCCCACTTAATGAAGTCAAATTTCCTACTCCATGTTTCATTTATGTTTGCCTCACAGGCCTATTTTAGCAGTAGTGACTGTGATTATATGCGGACATTAATGGAAAAGGGAAACAGCTAATTGAATGTATTATCAAAGGAAGCCTACAAGACCCTAGAGGGGAAAGTGTATTGGTAAATCTCAGAGTATTGTATTATAGCATTGAGTGTGGAATATACAAGAAGGGAAAAAGGATTATTTATGAGGGTTCAATTATAATTAGAAAAACTGGAGTACACAGTCCTGAAAGCTCAAACCTTGATCCCCTCTTTCCAATACCCAGTTATCTTTGAATATGACCTTTGAAAAAACAGCCAGTTATTGGAAGCACACAGTTTATATTATAGGTAATTGGAAAAGATGTCCACTGTTTTCAAAGTCCCTCTGAGGCTATTTGACAGACTCAAAGACTGCTAGATCCAGAAGGCACTTTAATATCATCTAGTCTGATGTCTTTATTTTACAGATTAAGAAAAAGAACAAAAGGGAAAAAGCATTGGTTAGGGTCCCAAGGCTAGCAAGTGGCAGAATCAGGTCTAATTCAGGTCTTCTAGTAGCAAATCCAGTCAGCACATTTTTCCACATGATGCTATGTTTCTTCTCTGAAAAAACTGGTCAGGGATTGAACTGGGTTAAGTTCTTGGAAGGCAATTGAAACACAAAACCACTGGCAGCAACTGAAAGAGAAAAGATCAAATGAAACCACTGTCTTGCATCCCACAGCTTCTTCATTGACTTCCTTTCCCTAGGTGGCATTCTTTATCCTCTCTTTAGATAGACAACATCTTTTGTTTCTCTTTGCTGTCTTCCAGTCAGAACTAGCTCTCACTAGGGTGTAGATTGCTAACTGATTCAATTCTTACCCCTCTTTGCGTATTTTGATTTTCATAGGGATCAAGACCTTAAATTATAGAGATTAAGCTCTAATGGTGTCATTTCCATCAGCAGCCATTTGCAGAGTGGCAAGGCATTGTTTTCTGATGCCCTAGGCTTCAATCAAATATTGTCATCTGACACCCTACAATCATGACATACCCTGAAAATCAGCTTTTTTTTCCAAAGTGAAAGCCCATTTTTGAGTATCAAAACAATAATATCAGCAAGTATGTCAAAGAATAGGAAATATTGCATCATAATAAGAAGCAATCACAATGATTGAAATTGCTTTGCCAGTTAGTCTTAAGCCTGATGCTCCTGGGAGGTTAGAGACGTTGGAAAGGATCTGCTGACGTATTTAGTGTCCAAATGAACATCAAGAAGAAATAGTTAGGTGAACGGTACTAGTAGAACTGTCCAGAACTGGTTGATAGAAAAATAATAATGAATTTGCTTTGAAATTCTAGAAATGTTTGGGTATAGTCAACATACTTCCAATTTGAGGCATCAAAGAATTTATTCTGTATTACACAATTTGCTATCTCAGTATGGATCTAAATTAAGATAATCTCAGCAATACACATGAGGTACACATGCGAATACCAGTGAAAGAATAACCACAGTCCTTGTCATCCTGAAGATGTTCTTGTGCAATGGAATAAGTTTCATGGACTTCACTTGATCCTGGCCCTTTGACTCAGGTGGTGAAAATGGCCTTGTAGTTTATGTGATCAGACACACTCTAAACCTAGACACTGGTATGGCTGGGGTGCTTTGCCTGTCCATGAAAATGTGATGATCTGTTCCACAATGGACCTGAAAGGTCTAGCTAGGCTGGCCTTTTATCTGCCACATCATATGTGGCTCTCCATCTCCCATCTCTGTGCTTTTATGCTGGCTGTTCCTGTACTTGGGATATAACTATTTGTCACCTCTTCTATATGGAATCCCTTACTTCCTTCAAGATGCAGCTCAAACACTGTTTTCTGCATAGTCTTTTTTGATATCCTTACTACCTATTGCTTTTCTTCCTTAATTGCCTTGAAATTTAATAGCCTTATATGTATTTTATATTTAATTTGAAGGCAAATATATATGCATACATCCATATAAGTAAGTATATATGACTTTATGTTACCATATATAACTACATATAACTAAACTATGTACGTAACTATATAAATCACATATAACTATATATTACCATTTCTAACTATATATGCATATATACATACATTTATACATACATACATATATACATATAAAACTATGTACATATTTGGGGATTAGCTCAGTGGTATGGGAAATACAGTGCATACTGCATGTAAATGTCACGCATTTATACGTGTGTAGACATAATAGGCATGCATACATACATGAATGCATGCATACACATATATGTGGTAG
The DNA here is from genome assembly GCA_028646575.1 of Pseudocheirus occidentalis. Lineage (NCBI taxonomy): Eukaryota > Metazoa > Chordata > Mammalia > Diprotodontia > Pseudocheiridae > Pseudocheirus > Pseudocheirus occidentalis. The sequence goes on along the minus strand of CM053598.1, from coordinate 102,993,491 downwards.
CTAGGTGACTCAATGGATAGAGTATCAAGCCTAGAGTCAGGAAAACTCAACTTCCTGAGTTCAAATCTGGCCTCAGATATTCATTAGCTATGTGACCCTGGGTAAATTACTTAACTCTGTTTGCTTCACTTTTCTCCTATGTAAAATTAGCTACAGAAGGAAATGGCAAACCAGTTCAGTATCTTTGCTAAGAAAACCCCAAATGGGGTCACAAAGAATCAGATACAACTGAAATGACTAAACAACAACAATAAATATGTACACACATGTATGTGTTTGCATGTGCATGTGTGTATATATGTGTGTATGTAGATCCAGAAGAAGGCTCCCTAGCATGTTGAGTGGATACCCTGGATGGTATTTATGTGAATCTCCGGACAAAAGTTGCATAAGATGAAAAATATGGATAGGTTGTGCTTTGCATTGTCATAGAGGGAGTATGTGCATAGGCAAACTTAGGGTCCACTGAAGTTATTCATTACTATAATTTAACAACTTGTCATTTTTGACCTGATTTCATGGTGAGACAAATTTTACCTTTTTTGTTCATGTAATTTAGGACAAGTCATTTTATCTCCCTTAACTTCAATTTTCTTCTTTGTAAAATGGGGATAGTCATACCTTCCCTATCTGTATATTAAGTTTTTTATAAGACCTATTCTCTAAACTGTGTAATTATTATTCTTTTTTCATAATCCAAGATTTTTTATTGTTCTTTTTTACAGTCACTTATGCCATGGATTCATAGGGGATTGGTTCCAACAGCTTAGGCTCCTTGCCTTTGGTTCTGACAAAGTGTGCTTCTCTGGCTGGAGCAGGCTGGCATTTCAGCTGAACCCAAGTGCCTTTTTCTTGGGCTTCCTTCTTCTTCTCATCATTTTCCTTTACCTGCTTCAGGAAGCTACCTCTGCTCTTGGAATACTTCATATGCTCAACATGCACATTAATTCTCTTGTCTAGAATCTTGCCCTTAACCTGTTTGATTACAACAATGCCTATAGCATGCTGAGTACCATTATAGACCCATCCAGTCTTGCCATGGTAACATTTGGGGGGCATTCCATGCTGAACTGTGCCCATACCCTTGATATCTACAATATCACCTTCCTTATACATTTGCATATATGTAGCCAAAGGGACAACACCATGTTTTCAAAAGGGCCTAGAAAACATGTATCATGTCCCTCTCCTTTTTCCTTTTTTATTCGTAATTTTGGCGACTCACTAGAATATGGTGGAACCAGCAGAAAGGTAATTATTATTCATAATATTATTGTTATATTATTATTGCCTCCTCACATGATTTTTGTTATCTTCTTGTAGTCCAAAGATAGAAAAGACTGCATATGCAAGACAAATTTCCCTTAGGGCATTCTACGTAATGCTAGGGTTATAGATAATTGTTGAATTAAGTTAACATTATATAAACATTTCCACAGGGAACCGGAGAATGGGAAAGGGACATGTGTATTTTGCTCTGATTAGGTCTCTACTTGGCAATGAAAAAGAATATCTGGGGTGAGTTGCTATAGGGAAGAGATAAATTGAGGCTTGATGGTACAGCATAGCCGTTCTCCCTACAGTATTGGGTCTGGCTTCTCTTTCATTTGGGTCATCACTGTAGCATGTGGAGAGTCTTCAGGAGTGAGATTATTGCTTAGGGGTCATGACTTGTGTTTTCCTGGAGCAAACAGACAGCTTGCATAATAATTGAAGGATGATGAAGTTGTGGTTTATACTAAAATGGAATTCCTGATCTTACTTTTACCAGATGGGCTCATAAAGAATGAAATGATATTGTGAGTTTTGATAACTTTAGAACACTATATAACATCATCATCATCATATCATCTTCATCCCCATATATTTGATGTAATTCAGATAGAAATCACTTGTAGGAAAGGTACTTCCTACTATTCTTCTCTTTCCCTTAATGTTTAACAAACTGTTGTGCAGTTGAATAAAAGCATTATCATATAAGCTTTTCTTCCATAGGCTTTCTGAAAGCATCTTGTAGTCAACTATAATAGCAGACAGGATGATGGGAGCGATAGGCATGCCATTCTATTCTCACATATTTGTGATTTGTTACAATAGCTGAGTGAATGTGGGCTATGGTTCTATGTTAAGTTATAGTTGCATTAGAGTATATTGATTGCGCATTCAAAGACTTTTATTTGAGGCTTGTATTTGTTGTTTATATGTGGCATTTGTCGTTAATCAGAGATGAGTTAGTCAGGATGAAGCATACTTTGACCTGCTCTTACATGATTTTGATTTCCTCTACTAGGTCTTTATATTTTGAGAGCTTTTGTTCCACGTAGCTCAGAGACCATGAGAATGTCAGATTGTGTCATCTGTTAAAACAATTTCTCAGTTAAAAAATTAATATTAATAATAGATCTTATAATTGTTTTGGGAGGAAACTGATCTTGTGTGTTCCCTATCATTTTTGTACATGCATTCATATAGAGTAGAAAGAGGACATGGGGAGTTAGTTTGGGGTAGGCTGCCCACCAGAGGTTTCAGTTATTTTTTATATTTGCAAATGTACCAGTTTGGGTATGCATTTCACTTTTCTATCCATTCTGGTGATACCATTATGTGAGATGTCCTGGCTGGTTAATGGTGGTAGGATTTTGTGATTTAGACTAAAAAATATGAGCCCAAACACAAAAGCAACATTTCTACTATGTCAAAATGCTGATCTAGAGGTGTAAAGGGAAATTTTTTTTTTCATTGATGGCCTTTAAACTTGGCTACACTTGGTCCCTTTGTTGTACAACATCAGTTAAGGAGCTTGATTCTTGCAACCAACTACTTGAGGCAATTTGTAGCAAAGTTGGTCTCCTTACTCCCATCCTATCTTTTAGCAATTCCCCAAGAGACTGCCCTGGAAACTCTGACCATAGACTCCCACTGCTAATAGGTAGTTTGATTTATTATAACTGAATTCTTCTGGACTTCCAGAAAGAAAATTTGAGGTTAGAACTTATCCTGTGTCCTTTACCTAGAATACTGTGATTTTGACATTCCATATTTAGTCGATAAATTCCCCCACTTCTTTCTTTCATGTTTTCATTCAAAAACCTGTACAACAGGAATCACAATCTACCTATCTAGGACTAGGTCAACCAGCAGGCTTGCCTGCTTTTTAAGTGTTTGAGATTTCCAGTCATCTGTAGCATGGGAAGTTGGTCTAGATCAGGGCTTCTTAATATTTGTGTGTGTATCTGTGTGTCTGTGTTGGACATCTCTGGCACTAAAGCATATAAACCGCTTCCAATATTATATTATTTTCTATTCATACTTGAAGAAAATGCTAAATTTCGGCTATAGGCTCATAAAAATATATATGTATGTGTGTGCATATATGTGTATGAAACCTAGAGATGCTAGGTGGCTTGATCGAAGCTACACAAATATTTTGTGGATGAAGTAGCACTAAAGAATGGATCCCTTGACTTCTCATTCCATATTTCCTCCCTACACCCTCACCCCAAACCATGCCAAGAGAATTTAAGAAGAACCTTGAGAACACAGAAAGTTTAGTTTTGATATTTATCTTTATATCCTGAGTCTCACACAATGTCTGATGCGAATTGGTTGCTTGATAAACTCTTGATGATTAATTGATTAAATGTTCTTTTTTATATATCTATTATGGTATGGTATGAGTTTGAGAGAAGCTCTTCCCCCTTCCCTTTCCACTAAGGTGGGGAAATCAGGTTCTCAGGGCATCCATGGAATGTGACAGAAGAGGTTGTTCCATGCTAAGAAGATGAGAAAGAATAGATTTAACTGCCAGGTTCATGAACATGTACAAAGAGCAAAGATTTAGGGCAACAAGGGAATTTTAGGGAACATTTAGGCCAGCATGCTCATTTTATAGATGAGAGAACTGAGAGATAAAATGACATGCTCATAGTCATATGGTAACAGTATTTCATACCAATATTTTCTCACTTGATAGCTTTCTTATTATATCTCCATTGATTTTGTTTCTGCAAGAGTTTTAAATTTTATATTTTGAATTTGTCTATTTTGTAATTTCTGATAGCTTTTATTGTTTGTTAAGTTAGAAATACTCCATTGGGACCTTATCATATTATTTGCTTTTTTAAAAAAGATGTAACCTTTTATATTATGATCATGTGTCCATGCAGTTTGTTTATGGAAAATTATGGCATTAAGAGTTTATGGCGTAAGATGCTGGCCTAATTTTAATTTTATGCCAAACTGCTTTTCAATTTTCTTCACTTCTTCTCCAATAAAGTCCTTCATCCAAGTCATTTATATCCTTTGGTTTGCCAGCATTGGACTAATCTTTTCCACTGATCCATTTTTCTATTTAAAAAAAAACAACAGAGCTGGTATTCTCATGATGTTAGGAGAAGATGAAGGCCCTCTGAACATTAGTGAACCCTTTGTCTCAGTCCTGAAGAAGAATATGAACAAGAGTTACACAGTATGCACAGAAGTAGAAAGGTTGAAATCTATACTATTAGAGGGAACATTCATGTCAATGAAATCATAATGTAATTTAAATATTTGAAGTATTATTTTTTGCTAAAGATTTGATAGAATTCGGTTTTTTTAAATCCATGGAATCCAGGGATCCTGTCCCTGTTTCCTACTTTGGCATTTTTTGTTTTGGTTGCTTCTTTATCCTAAGCATGGTTGTTTAAAATCTTTCTTCTTTTGTCAAGTTGGGTTTTGATAATTTTTTTTTAGATATACATATTTTCTTGGTCTTATTTGCATATAATTGTGTATAATAGTTTCTCATAATTCTCTTTATTTCCACTCTTTTGTGAATTCATTTTGTTCTTTTTTGTGGGGGTAGGGAGAGGTTTTAATTTCCCTTTCTCTCTCTAAAAATTAATTAATGGTCTATTGGTTTTGTCAGCATTTTTGAAAAACACCTCAGTCTAGTTTATCAGTTCTATTTTCTGATTTTACTCTTTTTCCTTAAATATCTGTGGTTTCTTATTTTGGATTTGTCTAAGGGTTGTTACCCTTGTTTATTTTCTGGTGCTTTAAATTGCATGACCATTTCCTTGATCTTCTGTTTTTCTAGTTTATAATTCTAAGTTTTCAGAGATGTAAGTTTTCTTCTGAGGCCAGCGATAACTGTTTCCCATCAGTTTTGGTATTTAAGAAAACACTTTTTAAAGAATTCCCTGATTATTTTCTTTAATGTGTAGAATAATTTTTAGTGGTATAAATGAAAAACTCTGAGATATTTAATTATCTTGACCATAAATTTGGTCTAAAAACTCCACTCCACAAAAAGATTTTTAGGCAAATCAACATCTTTTGGTCAACATAAGGACCTTACAAAGCCAGGACAAATATGCAGCAATCTACTTTTCCACTTTTCTCAGAGGTTAGAAAAGAAAGAAATATTTTTCTGTTTTTTTTCCTATTTCAAAATGATTTTAAAATTTGGAATGAATTGATCCAAAGGGAAAAAGTATTCCTTCAACAGTTACTACAAAAACACTGCAGCCTGCAGATTAGTAATTTGATTATTCCTGATGTCTTCATCTTCCATTCCTTTATGTTTTACTTGCTTGCTATTAGATACATATGTATTAAATAGTGATACCATTTTATTATCTATGGTACCTTTTTACATAAGTAATTTCCCTGCTTTTCTCTCTTTTTTTCATGTCTATATTTAAGGCTACAGCCTTAAGTGAAATCCTGATTTCTACCCTTGCTTTTTTGAGTACTGTTGAAGCATAATAGATTTTGTTCCAGTCTCTAATTTTAACTCTATATGAATCTTTGTCTTTCAGGTATTTCTTTTTGCCTAGTTTATTTTAATAGCTTCCTAACTCATCTTCCTGCCTCTCATATGTTTCTTCTCTGATTAATCCTCTTCATTGCTGCCTGAATAATCTTCCTATACATCATCATAATGATTCTAGAGTCTATGCACATGCACACGATATATGTGTATATAAACACAAAGACTAGCTAGTATTCCTATTATTGTCATGGGTACTAGAGTGGAAAGAATGCTAGATTTGCACACAGGAGAAAAGGATTGAAATCTTTGTGCTCCCAGTTCTTATCATTGTCTAGACTAGATACATGCAAAATTGTGATTGCTCATATTGAAAATATTATAAGTCACCGCTGCTACCATCTAATGTGCTAACCATCTCCAATATCCCTGACCCACCTAATATAATTCTATTCACCTGAACAGAGCACATTCTGGGTAAACAGAATTTCTCCCAATTCCTTGTTCTCATCTTCTCTTCTTGAACCTCTTTCCAGTTTCTACTCCTTTAGTCAAGCCTCGAATGGATTTTAATGATTGTTGCACACCTCCATTTTTGTTAAAGATTTTCTCTTCTGTCAAAGTCCAACTCAGCTACCACCTCAGCTGCCATCTCAGCTATGAAACCTTCCCTGAAACCCTTCAGATGAAAGCAATCTCTTCAAATTTCTCACAACTTGAATCTCTCTTTCCTCATCTGGATTTGTGTATTGCTTCTTGATTGTATACTTGTTGTTCCTTCTGTCAGATTATAACCTCCAAGATCAGGTTCAAATACAGCCTCAGATGCTGACTAGCTACATGAACTTGGTCAAGTCACTCGACCTTTGTGTCAGTCTCTTCCTCTGCAAAACCGGGAAATTAATGGCATCTCCCTACTAGAGCCATTGAGGCAGTTTGATAGCACAGTAGATAGAGTGCTGGGTCTGAAGTCAAGAAGACTCAAATTCCTAAGTTCAAATCTCACTTCAGACACTTACTAGCATCTGACCCTAGGTAAGTTGCTTAACCCTGTTTGCCTCAGTTTCTTCATCTATGAAATGAGGCTGGATAAGGAAATGGCAAACCGCTCCAATAGCTGTGTCAAGAAAACTCCAAATGAAGTCACAAAGAGTCAGATATGATTGAAAATGACTGAATAACCCAAGGTTGTTAGGGGATGAAATGAGATAATATTTTAAAAGTTTTACAAATGTTAAAGTGCTATATAAATCTTAGTTATTATTGTTATTATTATCATTACATCATTTTTAATTTGAATTCTCGGCCTTTAGTACAGTGGCATCAACTATTGGATAGTTTATAAGCATTTGTTAAATTAAACAGAAAATTTTATCAAAATTATCAACCATTAAGCAAGTTTTTTCAGTGCTTATGATTTTTACCACTTTAGGCTATCATGTAGTATTGAAAATAAATAAAACAAAACAGATAAATAAGCAAAATCGATGAGGATAAAGCTTAGGGTTAGAAGAGATTTAACTTGGTTTCCTACCTTTTATACCTATAGGCCATATTAATAAGAACTGACCTTCATCAAAATGACCCACTGTAGAGACATACAGCAAGGTCCTGAAGCATCAGACAGTACTCACTTTGATGTTCTCAATGAATTTGTTACATATCACTCTACTCTTCCAAAGGGATGGCACTTCATTCTCAGTCATTATAGCTGGTGGTACAGTGGATAGAGTACTGAACCTGGAGTTTGAAACCTGGCGTCTGGATAACCTCAGTTCCAATCTGGTCACAGACATTTAGTAATGGGATGACTTTGGGTCTGTCAGTTAATCTCTGTCTGCCTCAGTTTCCACAATGGTAAAATAAGGATACTGATAGCACCTCCCTTGTCAGGTCATTGTGAGTCTCAAATAAGACATTTGTAAAAGTGCTTAGTACATTGCCAGGCATAGTAGGTGATAGAGTAGGTGCTATGTAAATGTTTATCTCCTTCTCCTCTCCCAGTCTCATAAATGCCAATGCCAGTCATGTGACCATACCATCTCTCCCCAAATTATCATCCTTATTCTAATGCATCCTGGACCCACTCCAATCTGGTTCATTATGATTGCCCATTGTTCTATTTTGTTTTAGAAAGCTTTTCACTTAATTTGGTGTAGTAATGTTGGTTTGATTGGCATGCCATTGAATCTGTAAATTAATTTACATAGTGTTGTCATTACACTCAATGTAAAAAGATAGAGGAAAACCTCCTCTCACATGTTGGATAGGTCCTTGAAGGGGAATCAGTAAACTTGCTTGTGTGTGTGTGTGTGTGTGTGTGTGTGTGTGTGTGTGTGTGCGTGTGTGTGTATGTATGCATGTATGAATGTATATGTGTATGTGTATATTGAATATACATATATAGAAAGAAAAATAATAGCTGAATTGATTACTGAACTTCCCCTCCTAGTTTGACAGAGCACATTTATTATCCCTCTGGTCTGAGGCTCAAACTCCATTGTTCAGTTGAACTTACATTAATGGCATGAAACGACCTGCTTTCTCATTCTGTTACCCACCTTTTTTTGGTCGAAGTTTACACTTGACCATACAACTGTTAGTTGGGGGAAGTTAAAAAGCACATTATCAGGAGCTTTGTACTTTTAGGAAGAAAAGAGCTTATTCCTTATTTGATCATCAAACGTCACATGTGCATTGCTGGTGAATCTCTGCTAGGGAGGAAAGTAAGTATTTTAGACTCCAAGGTATTGGCTATTATTTTATTTTATTATTTTATTATATATTATTCTAATCACAAAAATTTTATATGCCCTGAATAAAATCATTATTAAACAATTTACTAAATCAGGGATTCAAATAAATTTATTTCTCCCACATATACAACAAGTTTAGCATCTCACTCCCATAAAAAGAATACTTTATCTATTTCAGTATTATGCTTATGCCAAAATACATTAAGCCTTAATAGAAACCAAGCAAGCTAGAGTTACAGAGCAATACCTGAAAATCAGATTGTTATGAAGAAAAGAAGGGACAACAATTTGAAAATAATGCCTACAGATATTTTTAAAAAGAGGAAATTCAGTCCTCTCTCTTTAAAGGCATAAAGAACAAATGAGATGAAATCAGCTGTCCATTCAAATAACCCTGGGCATCATAAAATGTCTTACTGTTTTATGTCTGTAATACCTAGCTGTCTTTGGTTAGCTTGATTAGTATGATAAAGCACAGTACTAATGAGGTCAAGGCTATTGATAAAAGAAGATAATGCATATAAAATGATTTGCATATCTTAAAATGATATGTACATGTACACATAATATATGTGTGTAAAAATACTTGCTAGCTAGTATTCCTATTATTGTCCTGGATAGAACAGTGGGAGGTGTTAGATTTAGAGTCAGAGGACATGGGTTGAAATCTTTGTGCTACCAGTTCCTATCACTGTGACATGGGTTGAGTGATTTAATTTTTCTGGGCCTCAATTTCCTCATTTGTAAAATAACAGGGCTATGCTTGATGATTTCTAAGGTCCCTTCCAGCTTTTTTTTATTCTTGCTTATCTTACATTTATTCTTTTTCTCATGCACAGATAATACCAATCTTATCGGTTAAACTAAGTATGAAGTTTAATTGTAACAAATGAATCCACACCAAAGAATGTCAATGAATCAGTGTAAATATATCACTTGTACTCAAAAGCAGCTCAGCAGTCCTTCCATAGACTGAAAACTATTTCTCTGGAACCAGTGCATAATAAAAATAGTTAAATTCAAATTGCCTTCCAGTTTGCAAGAATTAAGTCATATCTGCAGACCATGAGCACAATGGGAATATGAATTAGGCAAAGAAGAAAGCCATGGCTGTCTCTATACATGTGTTTCATGACATTCAGTCTGTCAATTAATGTGTGGTTCATTAAGACAGTCTCAGGTACAATAACACTGAAATTTCCTTTCATAAACCCAAAGGGCTAAATATTTTGGCAAAAATCCAATTCAATCTGTCCATTCAGAACCAGTCTATGTCAGAATAGGGACTGGAGAGTGTGTAAAAAAAATAGGTGAGGGAGAAAAAAGAAACCCAACTAGGGTGTCTCAATCTATTCACTAGGATGTATAACACTGAAGCAAATTTTGCTGGAACCCAAGACCATTTACAGAATCCCCAGTCAAAGAAAACCAGTCTCTGATTTCCTGTCAGGCAGAAACTATTATCAGATACTAGGACCTATCTCCACCTTCATAGATGAAGAAAGTTTAAGAATCAGTCCCATCTCTGGATTTGTTATATGAAGCTGGACAAATTAATGATTCAAACAATTACTTTTGAGTCCTCATTTATAAAATGATGTTATCACAGAGACATAGAGGGAAAAAAAGGAAATGATTCTAAAGGAAGCATATAGTACAGAATCAAGGTTAAATAATCATCCTATCGTATTCCTTTCTCTGATTTGTAGCTTATATAATTTTAACACTAACAATTATCAAGGCACTCTCCAACTTTACACATAGGCTGAGAAGTTCACAGTCTTACCCAAAGCAGGAGCCAGAGTCAGTGATTTTCCCTGGACTCTGACAACCTTGGAGTCTGAAATACTTAGACTTTCCTCCCTAGCAGAGATTTACCAGCAATGTGCATGTGATGTTTGATGATCAAATAAGGAATAAGCTCTTTTCTCCCAGAGTGCCTGACAATGTGCTATTTAACTTCCCCCAACTAACAATTGTATGGTAAAGTGTCAACTTCCATCAATAAAAGGTGGGTAACAATGAGAAAATCAGGTTATTTCATGCCATTAATGTAGGTTCAACTGAAGAATGGAGTTTGAGCCTCAGACCAGAAGAATAACAAACCAGCTCTGTCAAACCAGGATGGGGAGTTCAGTAATCAAACAGTTCTTCAAATCAACAAGCCCCATTTCCTGGGAGGTGGAACTTTATTGTTGTTGTTGTTGTTTTTAGTTGGGGGAACTGCTGACAGAGAGTAGGGAAAAGTTTGAGTGTGCATGTCAAAGGAATCCCATCTTGAGCAAGATAAAAAAAAACTGATTATAACAATTATGACTATTAGCAGAATAAATTCAAATTACATAGTGGGAAAATTTCTTTATCTCAAAGCATTTAGGTGTAATGCATTTCCCCCCTAAGATATCAAAAGAATGAAAAAGTAAAAAGCATTTCCGGCAATGGTCCCTAAAAATGGTTTAAATCCAGAAATGCTGCCCAATTTAGTCTAAAGTGTCTCTTACTGTCTTTTGTCCCCATAAAACACAATTTAATGATGATAATTTTAATGCCAGATGTCAAAGGGAAAAGACTATAACTGCTTTCTGTCTACTGTAGAGTATTCACAAATATGCTCTGCCAAACTTTCCTTTGGAGTTCAAAGAATTCATCTTCTCTGTAGAAAATTCTCTAACCTAAGCCTGAAGTGTATTTTTTAAAAATAACATTTTATACTACATCCCTGTGGTAGAAAAGTGTGGATATAATAGCAATAAAGATTATAGCTATCCTACATTTCCCTAATGCTTGAGAGCTAAGTCACTCATAGAAAACAGCTTCCTAACCCATAACACATGAAACTGAAAGACTAAAAAATCAAGTTGTTTAAACACATTCCCTTTTAGCCTCTTTTCTCACAAATCCCAGTTAACAGAACCTAGTAAGTTCTCACCTCAAAACCTTTCATTTCCTTCAGATTTCATTTTTACTAAATTTCTTCCCATCTCTACTACCTTGTATCTAGGTGATAGGGGCATAGTTCGTGCTGATGGAGAGGCTTGCCATGGTAACTGGTTATATATATATTTGAAGCAATACTATCTTCTTTTCAGTATTTCTTTAATGGTTTTTCCCCCTTAGCTTATATTTAGGACTTAAGCATTTCTCCTTAAGATAGTAGAAATTCAGTCTCTTACTTAAGATTCCAAGACTGATTGAACCAGTGATCCCATTTCTTTGGTCTTTCAAGTGCACATCACATTCAACTGGCTTAAAGCTTTGCAGTTTGAAGCTTCTTTGCCTAGCAGATACCCTTTTTCCCTTTTAAGAAACTTAAGGTGAAGGGATGTCACAGAATCCCAGGAGAGTGCTCTTTCATTATGTGGAAAAGCAATTTCCGGAGACATGGAAGAACTAAGCTCTTTAAAAAAAAATTGCTAACATACTCTGGAAATACTTTTAGCTAACTTTTTACAGTTTTATTAATGACCAGAAGTTTTCTCTTGAAAATTATTTCATAATTAAGTTTAAGAAGCATAATGTTGATTCCATGCTTATGCAATAAATCTAACAATCTAAGTGAAAAGAACGATTATTTACAAAAATATAAATTACCAAAAGGAACAGAAGAGGAAATGGAGTGCTTAAATAATCCTATCTCATAAAAAATGAGAAATTGAACAAGTCATAGATGAGTTTCCTTAAGAAAAAATCCCCAGGGCCAGATGAATTCAGAAGTGATTTCTACTAAATGCTTAAAAAACTTCTAATTCAAGTACTGTATAACTAATTTGGAAAAAATGGACAAAGGAATGCTACCAAATTCCTTTTATGACACAAGTGTGGTTTTCATACCTAAATCAGGGAGAGCAAAAACAGAGAAAAGACACCATGGAATAATATCATTAATGAATATTGATTAAAATGTAAATTAATATTAACAAGTAGATTACAGCAATAAATCCAAAAGATGATACACTGTGGCCCATTGGGATTTGCCCCAGGAATGCATGGCTGGTTCAAGATTAGGAAAACTATTAGCATAGTTGACTATAACAAAAACAATAAAAATCATATAATTATCTAAATTGATTAAAAAAACACTTTTGATAAAATACAACACTCATTCCTTTTAAAAATACTGTAAAGCATAAAAATAAGTGGAGCTTTCCTTAAAATGATAGGTAATATGTATTTAAAACCACCAGTAAGCATTATCTTTAACAGGAATAAACTAGAAGCCTTTTCAATAAGATCAGGAATAAAGCTAGGTTACTCATTATCACCACTATTATTTAATATTGTCCTAGAAATGGCAGCTATAGTAATAACGGAAGAAAAATAAGTTAAAGGAATTAGAATAGGCAATAGGATAACAAAAATGTCACTCTAGGTGATATGATAATATACTTAAGAAATCCTAAAGAATCAACAGAAAAACTGAACAAAAAATTAAAACTTCATTAAAGTTGTAGTATATAAAATAAGCACATAAATCAGCATTTCTATAAATGTCCAACAAAGCAAGCAGCAAGAGAGAAAAAGAGAAATTCCATTTAAAATAACTGCAGACAATATAAAATAGCCATGAGTCTACTTGCCAGACAAACTCAGGAACTATATGAGCACAATTACAAAACTCTTTTCACACAAATAAAGACAAATCTAAATGACTGGAGAAATATTAATTGCTCATGAGTAGGCCAAGCCAATACGATTAAAAATTACAATTTTACCTAAGTGAATTTACTTACTCAGAGCCATACCAGACAAACTACCAAAAAATATTTTTATAGTGGTAGGAAAAATAACACTTTTTTATGTTGGAGGCCTAGTTTTTTCAAATATACAGAGAACTGAATCACATTTATAAGGATAGGAATCATTTGTCAATTAATAAAAGGCCAAAGGATATGAACAAGTGGTTTTTAGAAGAAATCAAAACTCTCTAGTCATATGAAAAAACATGCCCCAAACTAGAGAAATGAAAATTAAAACAAACTCTAAGATACCACCTCACTCCTATCAGACTGATTAATATAACATAAAAAGAAAGAAAATGATAAATATTGGAGAGGATTGGGAAAATTGGGACTCTAATGCGCTATTAGTGGAGTTGTCAACTGATCCAACTCTTCTGGAGAGTAATTTGGAACCATGACCAAAGGACTATAAACTTGTATATAACCTTTGGCCCAGAAACACTACCAGTAGGTCTACATCTCAAAGAGATATTTTTTAAAAGGAAAGGGACCTATATGTACAAAAATAATTATATATTACCTCCTTCTGTGATGGCAAAGTGTGGGAAATTGAGGTCGTGTCCATCAAATGGGGAATAGCTAAACAAATTATGGTTTATAATTGTGATGCAATATTACTGTGCCATAAGAAATGACAAGCAAGATGGTTTCAGAAAAATACCTGTGAAGATGTATATGAACTGATGCAAACTGAAGTGAGCAGGAGACCACTGTGCACAGTAACAGCCATATTGTATAATGATCAACTGTGAATGACTTAATTTCCTCAGCAACACAATGATCCAAGACAATTCTTAAGGACATATAATGAAAAATGCCATTCACTTCCAGAGAAAGAACTGATTGAATATGAATGCAGATTGAAGGATTTTTTTTGCTTTCTTTTCTTTTTTTGGTGTTTTCTTTCATAATATGACTAATGTGGAAATATGTTTTGTATGATTGCACATGTATAATCTATATCAATTTGCTTGCCTTCTCAAGGAGGGAGGAGGGAAAGAATAGTGGGAAAGAACTTGAAGTAAAACAATTTAAATGAATATTAAAATCATTTTACATGTAATTGAGAAAAAAATTAAATTTAAAACAGAAAAAATTAAAATAAAAAAACAGATTCCATGGTTAGAAATTTGAAACCTCTTTTCTGTGACTTTCATAGGGATGTAGCTTCAGTGGGGCTTGAAATTCCATAATTACTATTATTTGACAATGAGGAAAGTGAGATTCAGCTAGGGTTAGAAACTTGCCCTATCACAGGGCTTTTTGCCATTTGTTTTTCAGTTGTTTCAGTTATGTCTGTCTCTTTGTGACTCCATTTGGGATTTTCTTGGCAAACGTATTGGAGTGGTTTGCCATTTTCTTTTTCAACTCATTTTAAGGATGAGAAAACTGAGGCAAACAGGGTTAAGTAACTTGCTTAGAGTCACACAGCTAGTAAATGTCTGAGGTCAAATTCAAACTCAAATCTTTCTGACTCTAGGTCTTGCACTCTATCCACTGAAGCACCTAGCAGCCCCTATCACAGAGCTAGTTAGTGTTAAAGATAGAATTCACGTCCTAATCTCTGAACTCTAGATCCAATACTTTTTAAATTATATTACATTGATAAAACTGTTAGAAACTTAGTTGTTAATGTGCAAAGATGATTCTAAGGATCATTTTTCTTGTCTATATAGTTGTATCTATGCGTATCTTCATGTATATATATATATATATAAATGTATGTGCACGCACACACACACACACACACACACACATATATATGTATATACACATATGCTCATATATGCCAGCATGAAGTATGAATGGAGAACCTTTGGAGGCAGTATTAGTTCATGCATTCTAAATAGCAAAAATTATGCTCAGAATTTGTAAAACACTGGAAAAGAAATTTCTTGTTGTTCCATATAATGATCCTATGCAGTAGGTGTCTTGATATTCCACATAATAAAACTGGGTCACAGACAGGTTGTGGGACTTGTGTTAGGCTCTTCAGCATGCTGGTGACCTCATTCTAAAAGATTATTTTCTAAAAATTTTCCTGAAGAGCAAATTTAACCTTTGACCTAGCTATACCACTGCTAGCTTATTACTCAAAAAAAGATCAAAGAAAGTGGGAAAGGTTCTTTATGTACAAAAATATTTAGAGCAGCTCTTTTTGTGGTAGGGGAAAAAAAGCTTCCTGAAAACTAAGATGAAATCCATCAATTGAGAAATGGCCAAATAAAATTATGGTATATGAATGTGATAAAGTACTATTGTGCTGTGGAAATAGATGATTTTTAAGAGACTTGAAAGACATATGAATGGATGTAGAGTAAAGTGAGCAGAAACAAAACAATTTATATTGTAACATCAATATTATAATAACATATATTCTTGAAACCTTATAAACTAATGGAGAATGAAATGAGCATAACCAGGAGAAAATTTATATGACACCAATCCTTTAAAAATGACTTTGAAAGCTGTAAGAACTATGATTAATACAGTGACCATACTGGATTTGAAAGGTCTAATGATAAAAAATACCATCTATTACAGAGAGTTGCATTAGGGATGCAGAATGATACCTACCTATATCTATATGTATATTTACATACCCATATTAACATATATTTGTGTATAGATTTGCATACAGTTATTGGGTGATTTGTATTGCTTGATTATGCATGTTTGTTGCAAGAATTTTTTTGTTTTTTTAAGTTGAATGGGTGGAGATAAAATCAATTTCTATTTATTTAAAAAATAGAGTTCTGGGGGTACTATAGACATGAAATATTGCATGAACTTTCAAATAAGATTATTGTATTATTGGTTTTACCTAACTGGTTTATTTTGTTACAAGAGAGTTCTCTCAAAGGGAGAGTAATCTATAAATATTTCTCTTATAAAAACCCAAGCATTAATAAAACTGAAAGTGTAAAAAAAAAGGTTTTGTTTATTGAGTACCTATAGCACTGTAATGTTAATGGAATCTGAAGATCTTCCGTGCCCCTTTGTATTGGCAAATAAGCAGGTACTTAGCACCTTGTTTCAATTTAACACCTTGTTTAAGCTATTTAATTAACACAGAAGTAGTTAACACCTTGGGAGGAAGTTACTGATGTAAAAGGAGGAGGCAGAACAGGGAGGAGCTATCCCATACATAAGGAAGAACACAAGCTGGACAGTCAGAATTTCTCTCAGTGAGCATCTGGAGACTGGAACTTCTGCTGAGACCTTTCTTCTGGGAGAAGAGACCTTTCCTTTGGGAAATTCTGCTAAGAACTTCCAAGAACCAGGCTGAGGAGCTACTTTGAGTGAGAGAGGAGGATCCCTGCTTGAGGGAGCCTGTTCTTTTGTGAAGGCCTGGGAATGTGGGTGCATTAACCATGTGTATCAACTTAATGGCTGCTATAATGACTTTGGCTTTCTGGTTCTGGGACTCAGTTTTCTGGTATTTGAATAAAGGCTTTGATTCTATCCTCCATGTAGAGAGCCTATTACATTTTGTGATTCACAACTATGCCAGCATATTCTTAACCACTGTGGGTGCTATATTATGTAATATTGTTACAAGCACCAGTGCTGAGCACAGTGCCTTGCACATATAGGTGCTTAATAAATGCTTATTGCTTGTTTGTTGACAGACCACATCACTCTTCAGTGTGATATAGTGGATAGACTGCTGAAATTGGAACCAAGTATCATGGGTCTCAATTGTGCCTGGGCAAGTAACATCAAATCTCAGTTTTCTAATGGGGATAACATTAGTACTAGGGATGGGGAACCTGAGGCTTCAAGGCCACAGATAGCCCTCTAGGTACTCAAATGTCTCCCTTTGACTGAATCCAAACTTCACAGAACAAATTCTTCCTTAATAAAAGGATTTGTTCTGTGAAGTTTGGATTCAAAGGGCAGCATTTGAGGACGTAGAGGGTCACCTGCAGGTTTGAGGCCACAGCTTTTCCATTCCTGTTAGACTACTCATTTCACAAAATTCTAACATGATGTTTTGTGAATTTTAAGATAATATATATTTACATATACATGCAAATATGAATTTTTATTTAGCCCTAAAAAAGTATAGTCTAACATTGTTGAAGATTGAAATTGGGTTATATTTCTTAAAATAATCAAACGGTGCTTTTCATGCAGGAAAACTCCTTGAAAAATGCTTCTGATGCTGTAGAAAGTAAGTATAGTCTAGTTATAGGGCCCTCATGCTAGAAGGGACCCTAGAAATCATTAGGTGACCCCCTGGTAGGATCATAGCATTTAAAGTCAAAGGGCTTCTTTGCTAATGGATTCTTAGAATAAAAGATGCCACTCCTGATGTTAAGCCTGAAATAAAATTCTGTAAGGGTTTAACCTGTGTGTGTGTGTGTGTGTGTGTGTGTGTGTCTATGGATTCTGTCAATATCTTCCATTCTGAAGTATGAAGTATGGGGTCTGGTTCTGTTATTTTCAGATTTTGGCCTAAGAGAACTCATAATCCTTTCTAATCTGATCCTTAAAAGTGACCCATCTCTGGGCTTTGAGATTCTAAAGGATTGGCACAGTTTTTCAGGTGCATTTCAGGAGCTGTGGTTTCAGTCATGTCCAACTCTTTGTGACCCTATTTGGAGTTTTCTCTGCAGAGATACTGGAATGTATACTTGCCATTTACTTCTCCAGTTCATTTCATATACAAAGAAACTTAGATAAATGGTTAAATAACTTGCCTATAGTCACACAGCTAGTTAAGTAGCTGTAGCTGAATTTGAACTCATGTCTTTCTAACACCAGGCTCACAACTTAAAGTATTGTGTCACATAGCTGCCCTAGGAACATTTATGGATTAGGGTAAATCACATAATAACTCTGAAACATGAATTAGCCTATGAGAATCTTGTTTATTTCCAGCCATAAATTCTCCTTTGAGCACCTGTGAAGCAACTGGGTTGTCCATGTGTCATTTTTCTACCTAACTCTATGACTACCCCCACTTCTTTTAAAAAATCATTCAATTCCCATATACCTTTGATAAGCAATAGCCAGTGTATAAACTACCACTAGTGATATGCTACAGTTTACTTAAGACCAACAGATGTTTCTGCATTGTTTTTGGAGGTCAACCGTCTCTGAAGACAGTGTTATTCCAAGATTCACAGCTGTGAATCCATGGAAGAACATGGATATTAAACAAATAAGGGTTTCTGTGTGAGAAAGCAGATTGGAATTATTAAGGACTACAACAAAATTCCCCAGATGTGATACAGCCCTATTCTTTTTTCTTCTGAGGGATTGCATTCACTTATTTTTTGTGGTGATTTTTAAAAAGTTTTATTTATTTATAACATTCATTTAAAAAATATTTGAGTTCTTACTTCTCTCTCTCTCTCCCACTTCCACCCCACCCAATGTGAAGACAAGAAATGTGATATTAATTATACATATGAAATCATGCAAAACACATTACATAATAGACATGTTGCAAAAAGAAAATGCAAGAAAAAGAATGTTAAAAAAAAAGTATGTTTCAATCTGCATTCCAACTTTATCAGTCCCTTTTCTGGAAGTAGATATCTTTCATCCTAAGTTCTTTGGAAATGTCTTGGATCATTTTGGTTTTTTGGGGGGGGGGGCTGAGAATTCACAGATGATCATCATACAATACTATTGTTACTGTATACAGTGTTCTTCTGGTTCTGCTCTCTTCATTTCATTGCATTTCTTTAAGTTTTGCAAGGTTTTTCTGAACCCATCCTGCTTGTCACTTCTTATAGCACAATTTTATTCCATCACAGCCAAAAGCTGCCTACTTAACTTGGGGTTTACTGGCTAGATTTCTTTCTGTAAGACAAAGTCTTAAACCCAATTCACTCTGGATCTCATCAATTGGAAAACAGTAGGTCTCTGCTCAAGTACCATTTAATGATTATTTTTTTGGGTCCTTCTGAATCAGAGTAATGTAAATGGTAACTGTTTCTCTTTTGACTAGCAACCCTGAAGGTCTTTCCATCCCAGTTGGATTTTTTTTTTAACAAACGGTCCATCCATCATTGACTCACTTCTTAAAGAAGCCTATTCACTAAAGGGCATTGACTCGCTCAATGTGAGGACTTGAAAAGACCTCAGTTTAAAAGGGCCAAGGTCTCCCATTGCATCCTGTGCCAACTCCAGTTGTCCTGATCAATATCTGGCCACTGGACCCAGATGGCTCTGGAGGAGAAAGTGAGACTGGTGACTCTGCACAGCCCTCCTTTACTCAGATTAAAGTCACTTATAAGTCGTGTCATCATCTTGATGATGTCATGGTCCTTCTCATACATGAAGGACAAAGGGTGGGGGCAGAGCCAAGATGGCGGCGGCATAGAAGGAGGAAAGCACCACAGCTCCCACACAACCACCACACAAACTCATAAAATGGGACTCTAAACAGATTTTCAAACTCCAAAACTCTCCAAAATACAGAAAAAACATCTGTTGCTGCAGGCAGCTCAGCAGGTGGGGCTCTTCACAGCAGTCTGGGAGCCCTGGATGTCCCAGCCTGACACCCCAGCCAGCCTGGCCCTGAGTCTATAGGAGAGCAGATGGGCTGCACTGGAGGCACAGTTACCTCATTTATCAGGCCAGAAGAAAAAAAGGCTAAGAGAAAGGTCAGTGGATTTTGCTAAATTTGGAGGAGAAGAGTAGTCTGGCCAAACTGCTCCCAGGGCAAGGAAGCAGGAGGAGGCAGCTATGGCAGTAGGAACAGCTGAGAGCAGCAGCGGCCTCCACTGGGCTACTTCAGAGCCCCCAGCCTGCAGATAGCAGCGGGGCTGAGGTGATTGATCAGGGCCAAGGGATCTTGCATTGAGCGGCCTGGATCTGGATCATGGTCTTGAGTGGTGGTCCTGGGGTGCACTTTCAGTGAGCCAAAGCTGGGGGGGCTGCAGCACCCCACTAATAGCTTCGGCAGCTGTGAAGGCCCCAGCAATTCGGGACAGAGCTTTCCCCTTCCAGGAAGCAGAGTTCCACAGAGCTAAAAAACCAAGCAATTAATAGATTGGCCAACATGAAGAAAAGGAAGCAAAGTAAGAACAGCAATAAAAGTCTAGAATCCTGTTTTTGTGGACAAACAGGATCAAAGCATGGAGTGGGAGGAAGACAACAGAGTCAGAACTCCCTCACCAAATGCTTCCAAGACACAGGAACAATGCCTACTAGCTATGGATCAACTTAGAAAGGACTTTGAAAAACAAATAGGAGAAGTAGAGGAAAAATTGGAAAGAGAAATAAGAATGATGTGAGAAAGTCATGAAAAGAGAATCAACAACCTGACTGAAGAAAACAATACCTTAAAGAACAAATTAACTCAGATTGCAAAGGAGGCCCAGAAAGCCAATGAGGAGAAGAATACCTTAAAAAGTCAATTTTACCAGATGGAGAAAGAGTCTCAAAAGCATTCTGAAGAGAATAATTCTTTCAGAATTAGAGTGGAGCAAGTGGAAGCTAGTGACTTTATGAAAAACCAAGATACTATTAAACTGTCACAAAAAAATGAAAAAATAGAAAGCAATGTGAAATATCTTCTTGAAAAAACCACTGACCTGGAAAATAGATCCAGGAGAGATGTTTTGAAAATTATTGGTATACCTGAAACCCATGACCAGAAAAAGAACTTGGAAAGCA
>CM053598.1:102952382-102972103 GCA_028646575.1 Pseudocheirus occidentalis | reverse complement strand
AGAGAGAGAGAGAGAGAGAGAGAGAGAGAGAGAGAGAGAGAGAGAGAGAGAGAGAATGAGAGATTTACTGGTGAACATGTCCAGCCTTGAAGTTATGAGCCCTGAAATAAAATCGTGCCTCTGATACTAAAGAACCAGTCATTTAAGTTCTCTGAGACTGAGATTTCCCCTCGTATGAAATGGGGATAATAAAACTGCAGAAATTATCTTACAGAGTGTTTATGAGTCTCAAAAAATTATGTAAATAATTTTGCATATTGCCTAGACTGAGGGGTGGGTGTGTTTATAATCTGAAAGTCACAGGATCATTAGGAGCATAGCTTTGAAGCTGAAAGGGACCTTAGAACACAATACATAAATACTAGACATTGGAAGGGACTTGAGAGACCATCTAATTCAACACTTACTTTATAGATGAGAAATTAAAGCTCTGGCTGGACAAGACCCAACCCATCTCTCTACATTGTCCTGGGCTGCTGATAGAGAATGCTGGATGACAAGTGCATATATGGCCGTGTGTCATGGTGATGAAGGACCCTGCTGTAACTCCTATAAAATGAAAGTATGAATGAAGGGATGATCTGGAGGAGGTTTTCACTGCTGTTTTTCCCCCAAAGGAAGAAGAGAGAGAGTTAATGGATGATGAGTACCCAAGCATCAGGTAACTATAAAAGAGGCTAAGTAAAAGGAATTGGCTTAATGGGTAGATAATTGAAATTTCAGTCCCTACTGTTTGGGGGAAATGGCTCAGATGGATTCAGGTTTTTTTCCATTAGTTCTTTATCCCCAAGGAAAATTAAGACATTTATAGTTGGCATTGAGTTAATCCTTACTATTATCTTCAAAATGTTTTCTGATGCATATGAGTTACTAGACTCTCTAATCAAGGGGTTATTAAGCTCTTTTTGTATATCATGGACGCCTTTTGCAGTCTGGTGAAACCTATGGGCCCTTTCTCAGAATAATGTTTTTAAAGGAATAAAAGAAAACATATAGGATTACAAAGGAAATCAATTGTGCTGAAATGTAATAACAAATTTTTTTTTAATCTAAGTTCAAGAATTCCTGGTTGAGGGGCGGCTAGGTGGCACAGTGAATAGAGCACCGGCCCTGGAGTCAGGAGTACCTGAGTTCAAATCTGGCCTCAGACACTTAACACAAAAAAACTAGCCGTGTGACCTTGGGCAAGTCACTTAACCCCAACAGCCCTCCAAAAAAAAAGCAAAAAAAAAAGAATTCCTGGTTGTAAACACTATCTTTATGATATATAAAGCAACTTGTACTGGGTCAGGGGCTATGGATGGAGCGTCATTCTTTTTTTAGTTAATATGAAAAATATCTAAAGTTCAGAGTTTTGAAATGAAATCAACATATATTGTATTAGTTGTCTACATAGCTCTTTCTTTGCTAGGTGCTATGATTACTAAAGACAATTGTGCCTACAATGAACTTCCAGGTCAAGTAGAGAGATGAGGCACACATGTGAAAGTCTTCATTTGACTAGTATCTCTTGAGTCCTTCCTCTATTCACTAACAATGTAATAGCATGGCATATAAGGTGTTCATTGATACTATACAGACACTTAAGAGAAATTATTAAGGTGCAGCTTGTGTGTTGCACCAAGGACATAGATAAAGGGAGGGTAACGATGTGAAACTTTCTAATGTAAGGCTTCATGAAGGAAGTAGGACTTCACCTGGGCCTTTGAGAATAGTGAGATTCAGAGCAAACCAGGCAAAGTTAAAACATGGAGGTGGAAATAAATATTGTGAGGAGAGGGTCTGTCTGACTCAATCAAAGAATTTTTTTTTTTGGAGGAGAGGAGAATAAAGTAGAATTGATATAATGGGGCCAAATTATACAATTGGGGATTAAGTGTGCAGCACCCTGGTGATCTGGAAAATCCTTATAACATTTTTGGCCCTCCCTTTGTGCCAGAGAAGAAGTCTGAATGTTTTCTTTTTCTTTCATGGGGTTTTTACAGCATCTTATTCTAAAATTTGGGTTAAATATTGGTCATGGGCTCCTCCCAAATTCCCATTTACAATACTTTCTTATGCCAATCCTCCACATATCAAACCTCAAAGGGGAAAGTCACAATGTGGAAGGGATATGTGTAGAAGGCCTTGAAAACTAGGAAAAGTTTAGATTTGATGTGTTAAGCAGTTGGAAGCATATGGACTGTTGAATATAGAAATAGCATGACCAGAGTAATTTTTGGAAGATTCATGTGGGCATGGAGAATTGGGAGAAGTAGAGGCTAGAGGCAGAACTCTCAACCAAGAAGGAATTGTTATAAACTAGATGTGAGGTGAGGAAGGATTTCAATAGGACAGTGACAATGCCAATGCACTGCCATAGCTCCTTAAGATTCACTGGCCTTTCCATCTTCCCTGCCACTGAAGTACTAATACCTTCCCTGTTGCTAAACCCAGTGTCCATCCATCTTTTCCATTTCCCTTGCAGTTCAACTCCACTATACATATTATCAACACTAATTAGATCCTGAGTTCTTTGTGATCAGGGTATATCTTGTTGTTCTATTGGCACATAATGGGCACTTGATAAATGTTTCCATTTCATTCCAGTGGGACTGAAAATAAGAAAAAATACAGGCACTATGAAGAATCAGTAGAACTCAAAGACTTCAAAGGAGAGAGAGAAAAAGAAAGAGAAAGAGAGAGAGAGAGAGAGAGAGAGAGAGAGAGAGAGAGAGAGAAAGTAACTAAATAACTTCTGGTTTTCCACTAAGGGAAAACAGTTCTGTAATTAACAGAAATGATAAAGTTGGAAAGAGGAACTGGTTTTGTTTGGGCGTAGGAAGGTGAGGCAGAGTAGATGGAAGATATAAAAATATTTTGAATATCATTATAAGACAGTGAATTTTAGGTCAGTGATATCAAACTCAAATAGAACAGGGGCCACTAATCTAAGTAAGGATTCCCATAGGTCTTGTAGTGACTTAGTTTTAAAATGGTTTGGTCCACATTTGAGAGTGTTGTGGGCCATATGTGGTCTGTGTATTTTATACCTCTGTTTTAGGTGATAGTGTTGTTGAAAACTAAGCTGGATAGAGACTGATGGAAATATGAGAATGGAGCTTGAGTGGGAAGTTGTGTTTGGAGATGCAGATTCAGAAGCCATTGTCACAGAGGTGATAATTGCCATACGAAAGGATGATTTTTGCAAAAGAATATATATTTAGAGAAGAAAAGAACGACAAGGCATTAAACCTTAAGAAAATCACACATTCAGAGAATTGAAAAGGAAGTAACACCTATAAATAAGACAAAAACAGACTACTTAGAGCAGTAGGAAGCAGGCTGTGTTTCTTAGAAACCAAAGGGAAGAAGTAATTTCTAGAAGACTATCTTGAGTATCAAATGCAGAATTTGAAGAGAAGTGACCATTGGGAATGTGAAAGTCATTGGTGACCTTTTTAAGTGTGACAGAATTATGTCCAATTTTAGTATAAGGGGAAAACAAAAGCCACAACATTGTAGTGGATAAAGAGTGGGGAATCTAGGTTCAGTCCTTATTTTGAAATATACTGTGTGACTGTGGCCAAGTCTCTTTACCTCTCTGTGCCCCAGGCAACTCTCTCAGGCTACAGGTTGCAGAAAACATGCTTATTTGAATTGACTAAGAGAATTTCCTTACCAAAGTGCCTTACATTAATCAATCAAAACAAAACAACTACAACCACAAAGGACAGGTGACAAAGAAATAGAGGCAGGAGGAATAGACAATTAAATTAAAGAAAGAGAAGAGTGAAATTCTGAAAGGTTGTGTAATTAAACAGAGCAGAGCCAACTAGGAATTTGAAAAATATCTTTGTTAAAAGATATCCCCACCTCATGTCCTCTACTGACTCTTTGCAGCATGGATGTGGTGGCTTCTCAAAGGCTACATTAGTAGCAGAACACAAATTCTGGAAGTTCCTTCCAAGTTGGGAGAGGATGGGTATGGTAACTATAAAATCTGGGGACCAGTCTAGCTAAAGTCAGGAAGGGTTATATGTAGATGACCGTCTGGTCATCACAATGGTAAGAATGTGGGATCTGGAGACAGAATTCCTGGATTTTCCACTGATTATTTGTATGACTTCATTGGGTCTGAGTTTCTGCATCTATAAAATGAACTGGGGACCTTGGATGTCCCTTAAAGCTTTAAATCTATGACCATGATGAACAGGGTTGGTGGTAGGGTGAGGCCGCAACTCAACAGTCATCTTACTAGGTTATAGAGGGGTTGTAATGTGCTTCAGAAGAAATAAACATACTGATGAAATGACAGGTTCTTGAAGTCTATAAGTAAGAAGTAGTAGGCATGGGAAACATAAGCTTCTCTGAAGGTCAGAGGAAAGGAAATGACTGAGAAGGAGGTATTTAAGATGTTAAAGCGAAAAGTAGGTAAATTGGAGAGTAAGGTACTTCAGGAAGGAGAAACAGGTGAGACTGAGAGAGATGACTGAGAGGTTTGCTTTAGGTACTTCATTCTTAGGCTAGTCAATCAGTCAAGTCAACAAGTATTCATTAAGCATTTCTACATGCTAGACTCAGTACTGAGGGCTGGGAATCCAAATACAAGTAGAAATGAAGAGAATTCTTGCCTTCAAGGAGCTTACAATATGAGTGAAGACCACACATAAAAGAAAACTGTAAAGGAAGGGTGATTAAGGAGGGAAGTACAGGCATCTGCTTAGAGACATGGTAGAGGAAATCCAAAGAGTTAGGAATGCAGCCAGCAGAGGAATGAAGACATGGCTGGCCTGGGCATTCTATGTAAACTGGAGAAAGTCATTCAGAGAAAGAGGCTACCCAGATAGAAGGTACTTCCAGTGTGAGAAGTCTGGGGGTAGAGGGAACTTCTGGGATGAAGAATTTTCTGTGGCCTGCATGAGAAAGTCCAGACTTGAGAGTGCTGCCAGGAGTGGAATGAAGACTAGAAGGTTGAGATTAAATTAGAGATAGATAAATTGAGATGACAATAGAGACAGACAAGTCAGTTCAGAGAGGATGACTTCAATCATTTTGTAGTAAGGGAAGAAAGCTGAGAATAAGGGTTGGGAGGTAGGTGTCAAAAGTTTGTGTAGACAGAGTTGTTGCAATGGGAAATGAACCTGGGAGTGAACAGGATTCTTACATGGTGGGGAGGGCCAAGTGAGACAGCATGAATTTGAAATCAGTCAAAGCAGTACAGTGACTTCTTTCTAAGACTCAAATTCCTTGTGTGTAAAATAAGGAGGAAGGTGGTACTTGAGGGTCTGGTGGGGGGACTTAATGATCTCCAAGTTTGCTTCTAGCACTGATAGATCTTGATTCTGTTAGGTGGCTTGCCCCAAACCACCAAGCTAGTAAGTGTCAGAGCCAGGGTTCAAACCCACATCTTCTAGCTGGTGTTCCTTCCACTACATCATATTGGAGGCACCAAAGATGATGCCTAGGAATGGGGTTGGAAGAGTGGTGAATTCACCAAAGAAAAAGTATTTGATAGGAGTGAAAAAAGAAACCAAATTACAATAAGAACAGGACAGATATTTACCTACCTCCATTTTACTTTGGGAAACCCAGTTGAAGATAATGAATTGTTTTCAAATGGCTAATTAGTGTTTAAAAAAATGAAGCCAGGATTATTGCTGCTACCTTTTGAGTTTTGCACAATGGATAGATTTAGATGAATTGCCTTCAGTCACCTGGAAAACTGAAAACATAGTCTTGATCCATTTTCCCTTCTCTCTCCTCCCTCCCCTTCCTCCCTTGGTGTGTAATGTTTTTCATTGTACATAGGTATACACATAGTCTTTGCAATAGGCAATTTAATTCTCATAATATTTTGAGGCTGAGCAGCCGTGGCTGTGGTATGTTCAGGAAACTTGGCTTATATCTCACCACAGAGGTCCTTAGAAAACATCTTCCGGAACTTAGATTCAGAACTAAATGGTTTTGAGAGATTTACACAGGTTATAAATGCATTATAAACACTGAAGCGCTGGCAAAATGCTACCTATTTTGCAACTGTCTGTGTTTATCACTTATATGACAGAAAGAAAAAGGTGTATTTGTACACGTTAAAAAAGGTCCTCTTCTTTGTAAATAAAGCTTGGCTTTCTGGCCCACCAGTAATATGGGTATATATGTTGAGCTATTTTTGTAAAAGTAATATATTTATGTAGTATAAATGCTTCTTGAATTGAATAGCTCTGATTTCTGTTGGCCACATTCTACTACCCCTAGGCACATGCTGATAAATGTTTAACAATTGGCTCTCCTTTCCCCTTTCCCCCCACCAAATGTACATAGGACATACTTTTAAGTTTTATCTACATGATCAACTTTTTCTCTATCCTATTCTTAAATGTGCAAAATCAACAAAACGATGAACCAAGTCCTAACTTGCAGAATTTGCTGATTTCCAAGGTGTAAATGTATACTTTGAAAATTTAACAGTTGATTCACCAGGAGATTTGAGTTGGTTCCAGCACCACACTGATACCACCCTGCCTCCTGCCCTTCTCCCTCCCTCCCCCACTTTCTAGTGAACTGGCTAACATTAGGAGATCATTCATATTAAGGAACAAATTAGCTCTTTGTAGCAAGGAAATCTTTGCCTTTTTTTCATTATTCATATATCATACTCTAATGAGATAAATTGACTAGCTACATATTGCCTAACGGAGGCACTGGGACCTTCTATTAAGTTAGATGACGTATGAAGACAGCTAGTTGGTACAGTGGATAGAGCACAGCATTGGGATCAGCAAGATGAAAACTGAAACTCTGCTTCAGAAACTTATTAGCTGTGTGTCCCTGGGTAAGTCACCTAACCTTTATCTTCCTCAGTTTCTTCAAATATGAAATGGGGATAATAATAGCTGGGTTGTTGTGGGGATAAAAATGATAAAATGATATTTGTAAAGTGTTTTGCAAAACTTAAAGTGATATGTAAACGTCAGTTATATTAACATTATGATGATTATTATTATCTAAGATCAACTAGTCAACTTAAAATCTCATTCTGAATTAAGGCTGCCTCAAAGATTTCTTGATATGTTAACCAAATGACCGAAATGGCACTGAGGGAATTGTTTTCATTTATTCAGGGAACGCTTAAGATAAAGGAGGACTGGAAGAGTGGTGACGTGTGATGTTTGTGCTGAGTCCTGAAAGAAGTTAAGGATTATAAAAGGCATGGGTGAGAGGGAGAGCACTCTAGGAATGGGAGACAGTCAACGTAAAGGCACACAGAGGGAAGATGGAGGTCTGAGAGGAATAGCAAACAGGACAGTGAGCAGAGAAGGGGAGTAATGCACAAGAAGGCTGGAAAGATAGCAAGGGAGAAGTCGGACAGAAAACAGAGCAGTTTATATTTGATCCTGGAGGTAAGAGGAAGCACTGGGATTTACTGAATAATTACATTTGCAGTCTAAGAAAATTACTTTGTCATTCACTACATGGAGGATGGGATTATAGGGGAGAAGAAAATTGAATTAGTCCAAGAGAAAGAAATGAACATCTTTTGTATGATGTTTTTTGAATGTGGTCGTGTGACTACAGAGAAAGAAATATATACATATGTGTGTATGTATATGATACATATCACATATGTGTATCTGTGTATACACGCACATATGAATGATACATGTTGTGGCCGTAGAAAGGGCAAGATTTGATAACTGATTGTATGTGGGGTGAATGACAGTGAGGAATGAGAACTTTGTGAAGGAGTGTACTATAATCAGATAATACTGATGATAACAAATATATATGCTAAAATTTAACATTCACTTAAAAAGCATTCATTATTTCTTGGTGTGGGAGAATGATATACCCATAAGAGAATAGACTGACACACTCCACCAAAAAACAATGACAGAGTTGTTGCACCCCCCACCCATGTAAGCTCCTTGAGGTCATAGAGTATTTGGGTTTTTGCCTATTTCCTATACTGTGTAACACACAGTAGGTGCTCATTGAATTTAACTGAATTGTTGACACAGATACTGTAATAATTGCAATGAAGACAATACTCTAAAGTTTTCAAAGTGAGGTAGGTGAAGCAAGTACTATATTTCACCCCCCCCTCCCACCCTCTGGAACACCTCTACATTCTTACTATACTTTAGGGACCTGAGAAACTTATTGGAAAAATGGTCCTGAACTATATGCCCGGCAAGGCCCTGTTTCGACACACAATGCAGGGACATTGGTGAAGTAGGAAGTATTGAAAGGAGACCTGAGAAAACACAGAAGGAAGATCAGGAAAGGGGGAGATGGGAGGAAAGGAGGAAATCCATCAAATGGTGGATTCTAGTCAACATTGGAGTCAACAGTTTGAAACATTCACCTAAACTGTGACCTAGCCATCACTCTGTAGAAATGCAAAGGTGGGAGACACTTGCTAGTTTGCTACCTGCTCTGGGAGCACCAGCATAAACTCCAGGAAGCAGAGCTGTCAAGACAGCTGTGTGTGGCTACCAAGATTCCCACCAGCAGTTTCCCTACCATCTTCTCTGAATAAGTCATTCCTTCTCTATTCCTTTTGCAGCGCCGGGGAATCGAAGGATGATCAGGAAGGAGTAAAACACTTAGATCCCTTTCCCATTGCCCTATAGAAAATAAGAGTAACATTTTTGGGGGGGAGAAGGGAGCACAAGAGTATTTTTTTTATTGTAATTTTCATGTTATTTACTCTGGTGTTTTATTTTAAATGAAGTATCATTTTACCAAGCTATACTATATGATTAATATTAACTGGTCTGGGGTAGAGAGAAGGGGGTTTAGAGGAGAGAATAAATGTGAGTATTAATTTGAGTAGATATGAATCTAAACTGGGTACGAATGGAAGCCATTATATACCCATTTTACAGATAACAAAACTGAAGCTCACAGGTGATTTGCTCAGGATCAGGAAACTGGAATTTGAGCCCAGATTTCTTGACCCCAGCTCTAGTGTTATTCCCTCTGCACCATACTGCTTCCCCCTCACCCCCACTCCTCACCTCCCCCCCAGGGGTTCCTCCACCTTTGCCAATGAGATTCAACATCATTTCATTAAAAAAAAAATATTTTAGACCCATTAGCCTGAGACAGTCTAACTCTATTTTGTACAGACTCCATTTGGCACATTCCTGACATTAAGTGAATTTTAAATGATAACAATGCAAAATCAGGATAAAAGCATTTGCAAGAGATATAGATAATTCCATTTACATTCAGAACAGCTAGTCCTCCCCCAGCTCTGCCTCCAAAGGATGGGGGTAATGCCTCAGAGAAACGTGTTAAGTTAGATTCATAAAGCAGGGTGGCGACCAGAAATCATTTGGAAAATTTAGAACTCTCATCCACCCACCTCCTCTACCAGGCCTGTGGTGCTTTCTGCTCTCTATTCAGACTGAAGCTGAGACTCGCAGTCACAAAATTAAACAAGCATCCCACTCCTTCCTGCCAGCCCTTCTATTAAATCATCAGAATCTGCTTGACATTAATCGGTCAGAATATACAATGCCACCATGGAAACTTTGGATTTTTGTAAATCTGAGAAATCAGAGAAGTGTGTCACTTCAATTCCTATCCACATCCTTTTTATGTCTCCAGTTCTGTGCCCCAAATACTTCTTTTGTTCAATTATACACATGTACACAGACGTGCATGCAAACACACACACACATTTTTTTCTAGTCTTACCTTCTGCAAACTCTCTGCAAACCCTGCAGACACCTGACCTACTGACATAGCCTCAGGATTCCTTGGCCTTGCTATCCATACATTCAGTATATCCTTAAGATTTCCGGACTTTTCCATACACCCTGAAGTCTGCCCTAATTAGAAAGTAAGACTTACCTCCCTTTTCCTGTTTGTATCACACAGAAGGTGCTTAATGATTGTATATCCATTCTATAATTCCACAAACATCTTTAAGGATCTTTGAAAAAGCCCTGGTTTACCTCTCTTTAACCACTCTTCCCCTTCCTCCCCAGGTAGAAAGAATCTATGATTTTTTTTTCATTTTCTGAAAACCAGAGGTTTGTCTTGGCCATGTTTTCATGATCAGAGTCCCTAAAGATACCACCCTTCTCTGAACTTCCTTGGTGTACATTATCTGTACTGCATAATTTTATAGTTCATGTGTTCCACTGGTATCTTTGTGATGTCAAAAGAAAGCAAGATTCCCACAGAGATGGATTCTCCTGGGGCAGACTTACGAGAGGGCTTAGATAAGAGTCAGGCAGAATGAAGAGGCACTGATATATTGCAGTGTACGTGGCTGCATGAATAGGGGAAGGGAGAAAATATTTATATTGTACCTACTATGTGCCAGGGACTTTGCTAAGTGCTTTATAAAAATAGTATCTCATTTGATCCTTACCAACACTCTTTTCTGTTCCTATGGTACGAACAGCCCCCCGTAACATTGTTTTGCTTAAGGTTCTGTAGAACTAATGACAAATAAGAAAGGGTTGTGTATAAAATGCTGCATGTGCATAGAAAAGGAAGAAATGAAGGTTTCTTTCTTTCGTGCTAGCAAATGTCAAATAAATATTGGTTGATTCAGTTTCCAGGGCTACGATATAGACAATTGAGCCCCTGCTGTGTTTTCTTCATTTTTTTCCCCTAATAAACTGATTAGAACCTCATATTTTAAGGCCCTTTATACTATTATCTATTATTCAGATCCCTAAAAGATGTTAATTAACCCAAATGTCCTGAGATGCTCTATTAAAACACAGACAAAAGGAGTGGCCTCCCAGCATGGTCAAGGCACGTGTCACTTATTCATTTCAACTTAATTACATGGCAAAAAGCCAAATTGGTTCTTGAGAAGGAAAAGAGCCAGAGTATTAAAGCTGAGACACTGTCCAGATACAAATAGATTTACAGGTCATTGTTTCACCAGTATAACACAATCTGTTTTAGGGCCTGGGAAAAGGAGAGTCTTAAAGTAGGAAAAGTCTCTCTGCTATACAAGGTGCTGCTTCTGCCCCTACATAGATATATATGTATGTGTGAACACCTTATTGTGGCTACCATTTATTTGGCTTTCTATCATATTCCTTAGCCTTAAGCCTAAAAGAAGAGGTGTTACCATTTTGACCTTACCCATAAATATCTCCAAGAATTTCCAATTAATTTAGGAATTAACTATCAATAGAATTTATTTAAATTTCCTTTAAAAAAGTTATCTGTAAGGCATCATAGACAATGAAGGAATAGCAATACTAAACATAGATGCACCAAATGGTATAGCATCTAAATTTTTGAAGAAGTTGAATAAGTTACAGAAAGAAATAGACAAAAAAAACTGTATTAGTGAGGGACCTCAACTTTCCCCTTTCATAACTAGATAAATCTAACCAAAAATTAACCAGAAAGCAATTAAGGAGGTAAGGAGGAAAAGTTAGATATGATAGATCTCTGGAGAAAACTGAATGGGAATAGAAAGGAATATACCTTTTTTCTCAGTAGTACATGGCTCCTACACAGAAAAGGACCATGCATTAGGACATAAGAACCTCATAACCAGATATAGAAAAGCAGAAAACATCAGTGCATCCTTTTCAGATCATAATGCAATAAAAATCATATGGGCAATGGAAAGACAGATTAAAACCAATTGGAAACAAAATAATCTAACCCTAAAAAAATAAGTGGATCAAAGGACAAATCATAGAAACAATAGATAATTTCATTAAGGAAAATGACGAGACAACATATCAAAATTTGTGGGATGCAGTTGAAGCAGTTCTTAGGGGAAATTTTATATCTCTAATTAGAGACAAAAAAGGAAGATGTTTGATGTTGGAGGGGATATGGGAAAACTTGGACACTAATGCATTGTTGGTAGAGTGGTGAATTGATCCAACCATTCTGGAGAGCAATTTGGAACTATGCCCAAAGTGCTATAAAACTGTACATACTCTTGGATCCAGCAAAAACCACTGTCAGGTTTATATCCCTAAGACATAAAAAAGGGGAAAAGATCTATTTGTATAAAAATATTTATAGCAGTTCTTTTTTGTAGTGGCTAAGAATTGGAAATCAAAGGGTTGTCCATCAATTGGGAAATGACTAAACAAGCTGTGATATATGATTGTAGTGGAATATTATTGTGCTATAAGAAATAACAAGCAGAATGATTTCAGAAAACCTGGAAAGACTTACATGAACTGATGCAAAGTAAAGTGAGCAAAACCAGGAGAATGTTGTACACCAGGCTGCACAACCTACAGCCTGCAGGCTGCTTCCTTTACATTTTTCACTACCTCAAATCCTTCGGTTTGCTGCAAGTGGTCCATGGGCTACAGGTTGTACAGGACTGTTGTACACAGCAACAGCAATATTGCTTGATGAAGAATTGTAAATGATTTAGCTATACAATGATAAAAAAAAATCCCAAAGGACTAATGATGAAGTTATCTCTACCTCCAGAGAAAAAACTGATACTGTTTGAATATATACTGGTGTGTGCTATTTTTCACTTTCTTTCTTTCATTCTTCTTCTTTTATTTAAGTCTTCTTGTACAAAATGACTAATATGGAAATGTTTTACATGATTGCACATGTAAAACCTATATCTGATTGCTTACCATATTAGGGTGGTGGTAGGGAGGCAAAGAGGAAGGGAGGGATAGAATTTAACTCAAAGCTTCTGAAAAAACAAATGTTGAAAATTGTTTTAATTTTAACATTTTTTTGGGGGGGAAATATATTTTTTTAAACTATATGAACAATTTGAAAGTGCATAAAAAGTTCACTATCATGACTTTGACTATATAGCCACAATATCAAACAGCTAGATAAAACTGAAAAAAAATCCACATTTTGGATCCAATTTCAAAAATTAACTATATGTAGATGGAATTTTGATATTTATAAAGTCAGGAGTTAAAAGCTACCCACTTCTTATCAGTAAAAAAGATCTATCTCTCTCTCCTTTAAATAACCAGAAATACTGGAGTTCAAATTTGATCTCCAACACTTACTAAATGTCTTACCCTGGGCATATCACTTAACCCCTGCATAAAACTGGAGAAGGAAACAGCAAACCACTCCAATATCTTTGCAAAGAAAACCCCATGAATGATGGGTCCACAGAGTGAAAAAGAATTGGACGTGGATCAGTTACTGAATAAAAACCACAAAAATTACATATAAACTGACTTTATAGGACCATCTTTGAAACCTGGCACTCTCTTAATGATCACCAAAGATTTCAGTTGGAACTGATGGTCGTGTTGCTCTTGGTTTCTGTTGAAATCTATGAAATGGATCATACCTCTTCACCTGTAGATCTACATTTAATGACCAGAGTGAAGTGATTACACCCCTTTACCTAAAGATCTACATTTAATAATCAGAGGTTTTAGGCATAGCATTAAACAGTGTAATATAATGGAATAAGAACAATAATAATAATAATAATAATAATGATTGTATTACTACTCCTAATAAATAATAACATAGTATTTATGTAATACTTTAAGGTTTGCTACCCAGCTGCCCCAATTGCCTCAACTAACAATAGCATGGCCCTATGAAAGGCTGGGATCATGAAAGGGAATCAGTTATAAGGAAATATGATAATATAATATATTTAAGTTAATATACAGAGAATCTGTGATTTTCTCAAAGTGAGGAAATCTTGGTATGAAAATTTCTTCCAGCAACCCATTTATGACAGAACCTGGTCTTTGTGACTAAAAAGCCAACAATTATAACAATATATATAAAATATATATTAAACCATCCCATGTCTTTTCAATGTATAAATTATCTCCATAATAATATCTGGGTGATGGAAAATATACTTCTAGTAAAGAGAATATAGCACCAGTCCTCAGAGAGTTTGTTCTTATAAACAGGAAAAGAGAAAAAAAAAGTATGAAGAACCAAATAATTGAAGTTCTTTTAAAAAAAATATCAAGCTGGGTGGCTAGGTGGCACAATGAATAGAGAGCACTGGTCCTGGAGTCAGGAGGACCTGAGGTCAAATCCAGCCTCATATACTTCACACACTCACACGCTCACACTCTCACACACACACACACACACAGTAGCTGTATGACCTTGGGCAAGTCACTTAACCCCAATTGCCCTCCCTTCCTCCCCTCCAAAAAGCAAAAAAGAAAAAAATTTCAAGCAATATTGACAAATAGTATTTTCTGATCTCACCTTGGACTCTTCCAGTTCCATTTATTTATGGAAGCCATTTCTTACACGCTCCTGGGCCTTCCCATCTCACTTTTCATGTCTAGCTCCTTTTTATTATCCCCTTATTAGAATGTAATCTTCTTATTTATTTATTTACTTATTTATTTACATATTTATTTATTCATTCATTCATTTATTTGTTTATTTATTTATTTACTTATCTATGTATTTATTTATTTATTCAGCTATCCATCTATTTATTTATCCATTCATTCATTCATTTTTGCTTTTTTGGAGGGGGAAGGTAGGGCATTTGGGGTTAAGTGACTTGCCTAAGGTCACACAGCTAGCTTTGTGTTTAGTGTCTGAGGCTGGATTTGAACTCAGGTCCTCCTGACTCCAGGACTGGTGCTCTATTTATTCACTGTGTCACCTAGCCACCCCAGAATGTAATCTTCTTGAAGGCAAACATTGTGTTGCTTATTTTTATATCTTTTTCATCTAGCGCAGTGCCTGGTGCATAATCAGCATTTAAATATTTTTCCATTCCTCCATTTATTTACAATGTACCCTTGTGCCACATGTCCCTCTACTTCTATGCTTCCCCAAGATCATGGTATGTTTACATGTCTAGCAGAAATTAGGTGCTCAAGATAATGCTTAATGCTGCACTGCACATGCTGGGGGGGGGGTTTCTTCATTCTAGAGTCACTGAATATTAGTATGAGAAGAAAACTTAGAATTACTTAGTTCAATTCTCAAAAAATAAATCTCCTGACATAAAGAAATTTACTTGCCCAAGGTCCCATAAAGCTAGCTAGGGACATATCCAGGGTTAGGCATCAGGACATATTACTAAAATCATGTTTGCATTATTCAAAAAAGATTTTTAATAATTCTTGCTACGAATTTGATGCTCAGCAAGCTATTAAGTTCAGTTGTTAAGTAGGATTCGTTAATGGTACTATCCAGGTGCTTCCAAGTTCTCAATTAAACTGTCCTCTTAAGGCAATGAAGCCCCTTCATTCTTGGCTAAGTGTAATTTGTGATTAAAGAAGGATGAAAAAATTCTCAAAAACACTCATTTTTAAAAGCCCCCAAGGTATCCAGAATACCAAACAGCTCCTCTTCAAAAATAGACTGATGAGAAAGACATAAAAACATGCAAAATTATATTGCCCTGAACATATCCACAAATGACTTAAAAAATTAAGGGAGAACGTGCTCCAGGCAAGACACGTTGTGGTTTTCATGCTACTCAAATGGAAGGATTGTCTAAAACCCTATATAAATCCAAAACACAGATGGTTTTGTCTGCCCATAATTGCAACATCACCCCAGGGAAGTTCAGTGTTTAGAGTGTTACATGGAGGTGATGTTGCATGCCATAGGCAGTCTAAGATGCAGAGTTATATTATAAGAAAGAATGTTTTCCACAGATTGAATTGCAGTCAGCTTGCTTTAAACAACTCTAATCTGTATTAAATACTTCATAGGTACCACCTGCCTTTTCGTCTCCTAACCCTCCTCCCCAGCAATGTGGAAGGAGGTGTCCCTGGAATCTATGGCATTGTAGAAATGCCCAGCTTCTATCCCTGCCTCCAGCTCAGCTCTTCCACTATGACAAGATTTAGTAGATAAGATTGAATTGGCCCCTAGAGAAAGAAGGAATTAATCTGGTGGCTATTTGTATGTGGGTTGGGGGGAGCAACACAGAATCACAGAATTGGAAGGGATCTCAGAAGTCATTAATCTAATAAATAACAAAGCAACAATCTCCTTTACCATTTACCCATGACCTTTGCTTGAAGACCTACAGTGAGGAGGGTGCTACCTATGGGGCTAGCCCTTTATGTATATGTGGCAAGGCCTATATTTTATGAATCTTTTATGTAGGATCAGAAATTTTACTTGCTCTATTAATGTTTTGATTTCAATAAGCTCTGCCATCCCTCCCCCAAAGTATTTCTGGTGGAGCTTTATCAGGACTTTCTGCCTACAGTAAGAACATCAGAATAAGAGGTCAGTGAATCAGTTAACAAACATTTACTATATGCCAGGTGCTGTGCTAAGAGATACAGAGGCAAAAGGTAGTTCCTGTCCTCAAGGAGTTCACGGTCTAATGGGGGGAGTCAGACAGCAAACAAATATGTACAAACAAGCTGTATAGGATAAACAGGAGATTATTAAGAAAGGGAAAACACTAGAATTAAGAGGTATTGGGAAAAACTTCCCATAGAAGATAGAATTTTAGTTAGAACTTAAAGGAAGCCAAGGAAGACAAAAGGTGGAGATGAGGCTAGAGAATATTCCAGGCAAGGAGTACAGTCAAAGAAAATGCAGGAAGTGAGAGATGGCACGTCTTATTGATGCAAAAGCTAGGAGGCCATTTGCAATGGTTTGAAGAGTCAGGGAGTCAGGTGTAAGAAGATCAGAAAGGCAGGAGGAGGCTAGATTATGAAGGGCTTTGAATGCCAAAAAGAGGATTTTGTATTTGATTCTGGAGGCAACGCGGAGTCACCAGTGTTATTGAGTAGAGAAGTGAGATGGTAAAATCTGTGATAAAAAGTGATACGGAAAATCACTTTGGTAGGCTGAATAGAGGACAGATGGGAGTGGGGAGAGTCTTGGGACAGGCTAACCCACCAGTAGGCTATAACAATAATCCAGGCATGAGGTGATGAGGTAACTTGCAGATCAACTGTTTCTAAGATCCTCCATAGTTTGGCATCCTGCAGGATTTGTTGATAGATCTTTAAAACCTCTCTAGGTCTCAGTGAAGTCTGGGGACATCTGGTCCTTGGTAGAATTTAGTTCCTAAGAGGCAGAACATGACTGGATCTTTTCCCCAAAGAAAATCATACTAAAAAAGAAAGTGTTGAGGATTTTTATGTCGCTCTTGGGTCTTAGGAGTTGTTTTCAGTGTGTGATAACCAATATTACCCCAGATCTATTTCTTAACCATTAATCCCTTAGAGATGTCTTCGTTAGAGAAATGGCATTACTTTTTACAGCCTGGATTTATTCAGGCAAGTCCTTTGTTCATCTCATAATCACATTTTTGTTCTGTTAATCATGTTTTGCTAGTAGATGAACACTAGATTGTAAATCTTAAGATATTTAAAGAAGCCATACAAAAAGGTGCTCATGATATGGAACAAAACCCAACTTGTAGCAATGGTGTGTTCTCTCTTTGAAGTTTCCTAGCTTTTCATACATTATTCTTTCCTTTTTAGTTTTGACTTTCATGTGTACTGGTACTTGCTACTGAAGAATGAGGAAAGCTACCTCTCTAGGTAATTGGAATTTAAACTCATGAATCAAAGGTCATAGTTTTTGTTTTGTTTTGCATGTTCTCTTAGAACATGAAGAATATTGGGTAATTGTTTATTGAATGGAGTGGGAAACAGTTGCAGGACAGAGATATAATGAAGGAGTCACCGTGGTCATATGTCTTAGTAGAGGGAAGAAGAAACTTCTTGGGATTAGGTAGGAACACATATTGATAATTTTGATAACTTCTGAGCCCTAGTGTTCCCATGAATGCTGATGGCTGATGTGTTACTCAGCGATTTGTCTAGGTACTCACCCACCCAACCCTGGTACCTAAGGGTATCACAGAATCTCAAAATTGGAAAGGTTTCCAAAATGATAAAAATGTATCCTTGACAAAAAAAAACATGTATCCTTTACCTGCAATGAGGGTGAAAGTGCTTTAGCCCAAAACAACCCATTCCAGTTTCTGTTCGCTCTAATTATTAGCAAGTTTATCTTTATATAAAGTCTACATTTGTCTCTTTGTAACTTTCATTCATTGCCTCTAGTTCTGCCCATTGAGACTAAACAAAAAGTAGAATAATCTCTCATCCGCACAACAATTTTAAATGCTTGAAGACAGATACAGATAAAGAAAAATACCTTTTTTTTTGATTCTTCACTTCAGGCTAAATGACCCCAGTTCCCTGCCCCCCCCCCCAATTATTGTCATCCCAGGACCTTTCTCCTTGTTTCCCTTTCCCTGGACTTTCTCCAGAGGGGGCTTTGGAATTGTGAGTGTATATCGTTAACATTGAAACCTTCTTTCCTGTGACTTGGGTTGGTAAACATGTGATAAAACTGAAAAAAACTGCTACTGTTTGAATATATACTGATGCGTGCTATTTTTCACTTTCTTTCTTTCTAATATTCACAATAAAACACTACTAATAGACTCAATGCAAAATAGTAAATAGTAGTCATACATCAGAACTGGAAACCTATTTGAGGCATTAAACTTTGCAGATGTCTCAAAAATTCAAATGTTTACCAGTATGAACAGGAAAAGTAGAGGTCGAATGTTTAGAATGAGTTTTGCTTTTACCCCCACACATAGTTCAGCCTTCTCAGGCATGGACAAAACTGAATAAACATGTGATATGAACCTTCCCTGGGGAAGTTTGCATTTAACTTTCTTGTCTTGGCCAAAGACTAACACTGAAAAAATTATTATTATCTGTGATATGGTGGTTTCAAGGTAGTATTCTCAGAGCTATACCTAATAATTCTGGCCTCTGTGGTGAATTCACTTGGGAGTGGTGAGAGACAAAGAACTGAAGGAAACTGTTGAGGATGCTTTAGCACTATCAACCATGAAACTGCCCAGACATTCTGTTTCATGGGTTCCCAGGGCTTAGGTAGTGGTGGTCCAGACTTAGTGAAAGGTAGAATTCCCACTCATCATTACTTCTTCACTTCTTTCCCCCTTTCCTCCTCCCCCATAAATTGCCCTGAGGAAAATCCTAGATCACCCTGCGCTACTTCTGGAATCAGGTTTTCCATCAGTAAGAAATGAGCCTGGCAACTTAATGAGTGCACCTAAACATTGGCACATGATAAGGATTGGACTGGCAGTCAAGATTGTAAACGAGGTGCTACCTACCTATCCATCACTGCACAAAAAAACCCCCAAACTATTTCAATATTGCATTGTGTAAATGGAGATATGGGGTAAGTAAAGAGTGGGAATATCATTTATGCACAGGTTGGAGAAGATGGTTTCTGGGTTGAGGCTTCCAACTTTCAAATTTTGATTCCATCACTAAATATTCATGATCTTCATGTATAAGTACTTTGAGATGTTAAAACAAAAGAAATAATTAGTCAAATGTAGGAGATTCAAAGTCAATGCCAACTTCTTATGAATTGTAAGAATCATCTGTGTGCAAACTGGTTAGTTTAATTGAATAGGTTTCCCTTCCAAATCATAGGCTGGCATGCCTTGAAATACTTCTAAAAGGTTAATATAATTTACAATTACTCATTTTCTTTACAACTTTTAAATTTTTAGAAATTTCTTTACTCAGTCATAGTTTAGAGGAAAAAAAAACTATACATATGAAACTCCTCTAATTTTACTTTATCCATGAATCTACCCATGCCCTTTTTCTTTCTGGTTTTCTTTTCCTATGGCATTGGTATATGTAAATAATGCAAAAGAGCTTATGAATACCTGGAACTTGTGCAGCATTTTTCGTTTTAGCAGCTGCAAACACAATCTTTATGCTGCCCTCTCTACATCCCACCTACTATCT
>CM053598.1:102890088-102952282 GCA_028646575.1 Pseudocheirus occidentalis | reverse complement strand
CTTCCAGATGGGAGAGTGGGATGGCTGAGACAAAATGTTTAAACATTTTGATACTATAGTCACTATTTTATATATATATATGCACACACACACATACACATACACACACATATAATATGTATATATTTAAACATACATATGTGTATAAATATATGTATATATGCATATATGTGTGAAAATATATTTACTATTTATATGGTCTTGTATGGGAATGTATGGGCGGGAAATAGTATGAATTATAAATTTTGTTTTTGTAAAAATTCTAACACCAGAGCATTTCTGTGGCTTTAAGAAATGCTGGTAACAATTTGAACTGGAGTGGTCTTTGATATTGAAAGCTCCTTCCCCTTCTCTCAATATGCCTTTTTTATTTTCAAAGTTCTTTAGAGTTCACGTCAGGTTTCCTTGGGTCAGGTTATAGTAATTGCATCAGGGGTTTAAAAAATATTTCTCATATATGACAGAAATGACTGTCATATTTTCTGTTATTTTCCTCTAAAGTGTAATCAAACAGGGTCATGACACAGTTACACTATGATCTTCCCCCCAACTGCCAAGCTTCAGCCAAAGGCTCCCTAGAATATTAGTAATTGCTGCCGACTCTTAGGATTGACTCTTTTGCAATGCTCTAACTTTTCCCCCTTGGTATTCATCTAAGTCAGAGAAGCAGTGATTCATAAAGCTGTATGTCCCAGCTGCAAGAAATTGAATCAAATCTGAAATCCAACTTGCTAAAACCAGAACAAAATCCTTTGGGTCATTTTGCTGCAGGAAATACACACGATATTCAACTGGATGATTGAAATTATTCCAAAAAGCATCACTTAAGATGGTATTGATTGGGTGGCTATGGGTTTGGATAAAACATATGTTCAATATAAACACATGGTTCCTTTGGGGATCCTATTACCAAATGTTACAAAAATATAACCAAGAACATTTTATTAGCACAATAAGACACTTTTTAAAAGATGAGTGTACAAGCTAACCGCACTTCTCAGACAGTAGAAGGTAACTGACCTGTGGCCTTCCTGCTCAAAATTTTCACCTGAGCCAGGAAAGTGTCTGATTGAACCATAGATCTTTTATCTTTGACAACATGAGACCAAGGGGTTCTATAAAAATGTTGGAGGACAAAGGAATGATCCTCAGCAGTAACAGTAATCTCGTTTCCCAAGATCCAGGCTGACAGGGACTCTTTCTTTAAGTTTAATAGCGTGAGTCACATACCTCTTTACTCATATCATAATTGCATCCAAAAGG
Source organism: Pseudocheirus occidentalis (assembly GCA_028646575.1). NCBI lineage: Eukaryota > Metazoa > Chordata > Mammalia > Diprotodontia > Pseudocheiridae > Pseudocheirus > Pseudocheirus occidentalis. The sequence continues at coordinate 102,951,019 of CM053598.1, read as the reverse complement.
AAATACTGCATCCCCCATCATGTTTAATACAGAAATTAAATGCTCCATCTCCCATCTCTGAGGGTTATAAAACTTTATGTTAGAATATTCTCTCTTCTCATCTCAGACTCATAGAATTCCTATACTATCTCTCCCACTTCTGTCTCATGGAATTCCTAAATTTTAGGAAACACAGCACACATGCCACCTCCTACATAGGACTTACCTTCATCCTTTTCCTCTTTCTCTATTCTCCACCCCTTATTTTTCTTTCTTCCTTGAAATTATTTTGCATATATTTAAAATATACATTTCTGTATAGTTGTTATTCTCCACTAACTGTTCCCCAATATAAAGTAATTTTTCTTTTTTTGCTTTTTGGAGTGGGGAAGACAGGGCAATTGGGGTTAAGTTACTTGCTCAAGGTCACACAGCTAGTAAGTGTTAAGCATCTGAGGTCAAATTTGAACTCAGGTCCTCCTGATTCCAGGGCTGGTGCTCTATTCACTGTACCACCTAGCCACCCCAGAAAGTAATTTTTATTTAGGCAAGCACAATTTCCTTTTGTATCCCTGGTGCCTCGCACAGTACCTTGAATAATCAGGTGCTTAATAAATATTTGTTAACTTGAACTAAATATACAAAACAATGTACGTATGGGGCAATGAACAGACCCTTGTGAAAGGATTTATTTTTCTCCAGCTGCACACAGTTTGCACTGGAGCCCCTTCTAAAATAGTCATAGAAAAATAGCCATGTTAGTACATTTCATGTCCTAACATTGTTTCTTACATTAAAAGGGACTTCTCCTAAATACTGACCCTTATAAAGCAAGCAGTTTCAACTCCCAACCTCAACCTCCACATTTCTTTCACCCAGGTACACAGTAGCCAAAAGGCCTGATAAGAGGTTTGGGTTTTTTTTTTTTTAATGAACGTTTCCATCCACAAGTAAACAATCACATGACTTAATAAGTCCCTCCATGGCCAAAGTTTTCTTTTTTCCTTCTACCTTCTCTTCCTTAAGCAATTATTTGGCAATGGCATTTAATTTAATTACAACATTGACTTTAATTCATGCCTTCTGGGACATGCTGCTTCCAGGGATTTTTTTTAATAAGCAAGAGTCCAATCCTTTCATCATGTGCCATGATCTTTTGGCTTCAAGGAACATTCTCTGAATACCACAGGATTTGGATAGATAGTTGTTACTCTGGTTAACAGTGAGACACAAACATTGTCATCACTGGAAATCATTTGTATGCCAAACTTCTTGGTTTTTCTTTTGGTGAATTGAAGAGCCTGATCCTTTGGACTGGACTAAGGCCTTGCTGTGAATGAAAGTACAGGCTCATTGTTTGAGGTCAGAGGTATAATGTAAATGAATGGCAGAGAGATGGTAAAACCAACTGGGGGCTAGACTTGGAGCCAGAAGACCTGAGTTGAATTACCAAGTCTGACAGTAATTGTGTTACTTTGCTAAGAGATGTATAATTGGGCTGCAGTTTCTTCATCTGCTAAATGAAGTGACTCTGTCAGATAAGTTCTAAGATCCCTTCCACTTCTCACATTCTGAGATTCATTGACCCCAAATTCCAATTTTGCTTAAATCTTTAGCTATAAAAATGTCTCTAAACTAGTTATCTGTATTCCCAGCACAGTGCTTGGAACATGGTAGATGTTTACTAGATGTTTATTGGCCATTACTGACCATTGACCGTATTGCCTTAAATGAGTTCACATCTTCTATTAGGGTGGAATAAACATGATTACAAAGAAACTTAAGCCCATGACTGATAAGGAGATAAAATGAGCACAGAACAGGTAGATCGAGTGCTGGGCATGGAGTTAGGAAGACTCATCTTCAGGAGGTCAGCCACTCACTAGCTGTGTGACCCTTGGCAAGTCACTCAACCCTGTTTGCCTCAATTTCTTCTTCTGTAAAATGAGCTGGAGAAGGAAATGAATCACTCCAGTATCTTTGTCAAGACAATTCCAAATAGGGTCACAAAGAGTCAGACATGACTGAAACAACAGTATGGTTCAGTGGAAAGGATATTGAATTTGGCACTATGCTTAAATGCAATCTCTGCTACTTTCAAATACTATTCATGCATGTGGGCTAGCCATATAAAGACTCTGGTCCTTTCTTCTTTGTCTGTAAAATGATTGGGTTGGATTAGATGACCTCTAGGTCATTTCAAGATCTAAATCTATGATCCTTTCACCTTGCATGTCCATGAACAAGACACTCTGTCTCTAGGTTCTGGGCATTTTCTTTGGCTGTCCCCGCATGCCTGGAATGCTCTCCTTTCTCATATCTACCTATTATCTTCCTTCATTTCCTTTAAGGTCCAACTAACCCCATTTGCCTCCATTTCCTCATCTGTAAAATAAACTGGAGAAGGAAATGGCAAACCACTCCAGTATCTTTGCCAATAAAACCCCAAACAGAGTCAGACACAACTGAAGCAACACAACAACAACAACAACAACAACAACAACAACAACAACAAAATACCAACTTCTAGGGGTGGTTAGGTGACGCAGTGAATAGAGCACCTGCCCTGGAATCAGGAGGACCTGAGTTCAAATCTGACCTCAGGCTCTTAACATTTACTAGAGGTATGACCTTGAGCAAGTCACTTAACCCCAATTGCCCCTGTCTTTCCCCTTCCAAAAAGACCAAAAAATAATACCAACTTCTACAGGAAGTCCTTCAAAACCCCTCTTAATTCCAGTGCCTTTCCTCTGTTAATTATTTCCTTTCTATCCTCCACATTATACACATTTGTTTGCTTGTTGTTTCCCCCAGAAGACTGTGAGCTCCTTGAGAGCAAGGACTATGTTTTGTCTTACTTTTTCCCCTATTTTTCCCCTTGTATTCCCAGTGCAGAGCACAATGCCTGGCACATGGTAGATGTTTACCAGATGTCTATTGACCATTGCTGACTATTGACCACATTGCCTTAAATGAGTTCACATCTTCAGGTCTAAATGAATTATATACAAGAGTATTAAATGGATTCACAGAAGGTATAATAGAAATACCAACAGAAATATCTGAAGATTGATGAGAAAGCAGAACAGCTGAAAGATTAGAGATGGGTACATTACATTCAGTTTTCAAAAGGGGGGAAAAGGTAGAACCTCCAAATTAATACCACAAAGTAGCATGTAATTAAACAGGCAACACAGCATAGAATGTAGAGGTCTGGTTTTAAAGTCAGAAATATCTAGGTTCAAATTCTGCCTTTGACATATATTAGTCATGTGACCATGGGCAATAAAAATTCATTTTACTTTTCAGTGCCCAAGCAACTAAGGCTAGAAGGTGCTGATCTGTCTTGGTGTAGAGGTAGTTTCCCTAACTGTGAGTTTCTATATCAGTGAAGTCACACACACACACACACACACACACACACACACAGTATAACACCCTCTGTATCTGTTTCATTTTTACTTTTTCCAACATCATACATATATTTCAGCAAACATTTAATACATAGAAGAAATCCTTAAAGCACAGGGTTTTTGTGTTATGAACCCTTTTGCCTCTCTGATGAAGTCTATGGACCTTATCTCGGAATAATGTTTTAAACTTAATTAATACAGTAAACTTATTTAATACATTTAATTTTAAATAATTGAAGGAAATATTAAATTTCACCAAGAGGTTAGTGAAAAAAATATGCATTTTTCCTCTCCTATTCAAGTTTATTGATTCCCTAAAATCAAGAAGTGCAGGTTAAGAATCCTTGCCTTAAAGCACTATTTAAATGTTAAATAATAAATCAAGTGAAAATATGTTGAAAATTTTATAAAATCCCAGAGCTGAAAGGAATCATCTAGTTCTTCCTTTTCCAACTTCCCCTCACTTCCGAATAGGAACGTTTTACATACAAAGCTACCATCCAAGTGAATCTATTAAAAAATAAGTGAGATTAGCTTGTAACAATTTGTTTTTATTGATTTAGTGTTGGTTTCTATTGTTCATTTCACTCTTTACCACAGCCACGAAAACCGCATAATAATTCTTTCTCAAAGGTGGCCAAGGATCGCCATCAAATTTATTAAAGGTTGATATGTCCCAGAATCTATCACATTCTCTTTTGAAATTTTTAACATTTGTATCTGACTTTGGGAATGTTTCTTAACACCTAAAGGCTATTAACTTCTTTAAGATGTACTTCTGATATGCTTAAGACTCCTAAAAAAAGATTTTTAAAAACTTAAAACATTAGGTCCAGCACAAGTGTCAACATCAGTACCATGTACTGATTCAATGCTTGTTGGTGTTAAGCGAATTACATGAATATATCAAAGCCTCATTAATGGGAAGATATATAGCTTTCCAGAGAAGGGGTTAACCTGTAACTGCTATAAGCAAAAACCAGACTGTGTTCAACAGTCCCAAAATTCAGCAGTTGGTTATGTGTAAAATCCTAAGAAATAAGTAAACAGTTCATTTAAATAACAGCAAAGCCTAGCTCAATAAAATTCTTCTCGGGAGTCATTAGCTGTTCATAAAATCTGTTAAGTAGCTTTAGAAAATCTTTGTGCTGCTACTTTGTAGCTTTTTTTTTTATAAAGGACCCTTGAGCAGTAATTGTTCTTATAACAGATGAATCACACCTCACCAGGCAAGGCAGTAAGGAATATGTGTGTGTGTGTGTGTGTGTGTGTGTGTGTGTGTGAGTGTGCGTGCATAATACATGTACATAAATATATATGCACATACAAACATTTTTTCATTTAACTACTTTCTACTTTTCCTGGTAGAATGTGATTCATCCATATATACATCCACAAGCACACTCAAACACATTCTAACACAGAAACACATATACTCTATCTTTGCCAAGGAAATATTTTCTTCTCCTGGCATAACCCCTTCTCCTGGCTACAAGAGATCATGGCAACTTTGGACATTTACTTGACTTAATTTTAAGCCCTCACAAAACAATGAATGAGCCTACTACTATTCTTATTGGACACACATTTAAAAAACTCTCTGTTAGAGGACAATTATGATCACTGTCAACAAGCATTCATTGAATACTTACTATGTGCAAAGCAATGCGTTTAACGCTGAAGATACAAACAAAAATAAGAAACAGTCCCTTTCTTTAAATGCCAATGGACATGTGGGACATGAACGAGCTTGCATAATAAGAAAAGAAAGGCCCAGGATAAAGCATTCAGGAACATTACAGCACAGGACGTAGGACATTGTGATAATCCCCAAACAGAATTACTCAGGTTGGTCAACTACTCTGTTAACAGGATGTACCTCTGAATGACTTTTGGCTATTTCTTAAAACATGAAACCTGACTCCCAAAGAATGAAGATTTTTCATTATTGAAGAGATGCCAGAGAACATGTTATAGGCAATTCTTTTTAAAGTTTTAAGCTTTTAAATGTTTTATACCACATTAGTTTTCAAATATAAACTTTGTCCTTCTATAACCAACAAACCTTGTGAAGACAGCTCTAAAAGAGCAGTTTCAAAAATATTTTGCTCAAAGTCAACTTTGCTATAATGCTAAATAACCTTTCAAAGTGATGATTTGGGACCGATACTCACCTGAACGTCTATGCTTTGATAGGTTTGCTAAAAAGTAAATCGTATTATGATGCTGACCAGTGGGAGACTTTCTGCCCCCACACAAATACTACCAAAGAAACAAATGTTTGAGGGAAAGGGTACAGAGATATAAATAGGCTCATTTCTGAAAGAGGTAAATGGATCCACTCTAGGAAAGTTTGCTGCCTTGAAGGAAGAAGCTTTTGGAGAGCCTAATGAGCTGATAATATGTCACATGCAAATGAAGTAATAGTACACTGTAAGTGAGCATGTTAAAGATAAGGGTTTTCAGATAATGTATCCTATACAAGGCCAAGAACTTGATAGCATGGCAACATTTTTGGTCAACGAATCTTTGGGAAGGCTGGATAAGGAGTCCTTTTTTGAGTAGGCAAGAACATGATAATTGATGTGTAAATAATAATAGTGAAACAAATTAGTGCTGTGTTAATGAATCAATAAGGCAATGTTGTAATTGTCTTATATAAATGTAAGTACTAATTATATTAATGAGCAAGTAAGTAGCTGTAAGGACAATGCCTGATTTAATTCTATTAAGATAAAATAAAACATAGGGTTTATGTGTGAATGATTATTAAATGTTTGTATGTAGTTCTAGGTTGTATGAGCATCAAGAATGCACATTAGTGTCCTTCTTCAGGCTTGTTTAACTCCCTAACCTCAAAAAAGGTGTTATATATGAAATTTAGAGCAATTGTAATTGAATACAGAGGACCAGTAAGAGTTAAGTTCAGAAATGGAAAATCTATATAAATTAACACCAGAAAAATCTTTTCCTTAAAAAGTTCACTTAGCACCATTCTCCCCTAAAGTTACCACAGTAGGACACAAGTTGACTCACAGGCTTGTGCCTAGGCCTTTTGATAGACTCCAAGGAATACAGAGACCCTGCCTGAAACACTGTCTTGTCTTCACTCAATCAGCAAAAGGTAGCAGAAACTAATTCAGGGCATCCAAGAGAAGAAAAGGATTAGAGTCAAAGAAGGAAGTAGAAATGGGAGAATAGCACTTGAAAGGCTGTACTGGCCCTGAAGTAAAGGGGACTGTAACTCAGTTGAGGCCAGACCTTTCTACTTAGATAACACTCAGTTCAGGGACCTAAGTCATTGAATGCTGTATTCCCATATATTTGGTTCTAAACAAAACAAGTTGGAAACGTCTCAGGAAAATAAGAAAGGAGGCAGAATGGAGGACACCCTGCAAGAATATTATGTATCCAGGGGCAGCATTATATCCCAGGAGAAGAGATCTGTGAGTTTGTAGGGGAAGCTGACACTCAAAATTGAAAAGGCATGGACACAGAAATGAGATGGTATGACCTTTATAGAACAAAATAGTAATGGAAAGGGCAGTACAAATAATTGTATGGCATACTTTAGGACATAGAATAATTCCTAAAAGAAAGCACTGTTTCTAATATTTCTTCCCTGATGAATTAATACTTTTAAGACTGAGGCATAGGAGGGGCTGGGTAGAAGGATGAAAGGGTAAGATCTATAAAGTCAATAAGATAAAATTTGGTTTGAAGAGAGCTCAAATCTGGCACTTCTGAAGTTCTAACTCCATGAAAGAAATAGATGAAAGAAGGAATTGATAAGAATGTAGCTCATGAACCAAAGAACAATATACCACATTTCTGATATGCAGCTATAAAGTCCTCAGAGGAAAAAATACTCCTAAAAACATACATTAATACATTCTATAGGATTATTAATAGTATCAAATATTATTAAGAGACTATGCAATTAAGAATAGGAACAAACCCAAAATTGGGACAAAAGAATAATTCTTGAAAATTAGAAGTGAAACTAATAAATTAAAAAGCAAAAAGATTATAAAACCAAATAGTGATTCTTTGAAATGAACAATAAATATGGATAAACATTTTATTAACCTGATTAAAAAGGCATAAGGGGAAAATCAAATTAACAAAATAGAAAATGAATTAGGTGAAATCATGGCAGAGAAGAAATAAAAAAAACAAATGATCAGAATAAATAATGGTTCAAAATTAGGGAAAAATTAACATAATCATATTTTTTTAAAAAATCAAAGTCACATTACGTCAACCAATGTAGAAAATGCCTCTGATAAGGTACATTTAGGCTTAAAAACCATACAAAACAGAGGCATAAAGAACTCTTTTTAAATATCCCCTTTAAAACAAACACAAAACACTTTTTTTTAGTACATAAAAGGGTACATATCAGTACATATTATTTTCATGCTGTTAATCTATATATTGCTAGAAATGTTAGCAAGAGCAGTAATATAAGAGAAAAATAAATATCTAAATATAGACAAAGAAGAAATAAAACTATTCCTATTTGTTGATGACAAGATATTTCACTTAGAAAAGCCTAGGGAATCCACAAATAAATTAACTGAGACAATAGATTCAGTAAAATAGCAGGACACAAGATAAACTCACAAAATATTTTTTCCCCTACATGATAATAAGTAAAATCCAGGAGGGAATAAAAAAAGAAAGTTCCCTTCAAGATTCAACCTAACAAAGCATATGCAATAGCTGCATAGATAACAATATAAAGTATTTGTTGAAGAAAAAAAAGAACAACTGTAATAACTGAAGGATTATTCAGTGCTAAAGGAAGGGATGGGACAACATAATGGAAATCATACCAACACCTATATTAATTTACAGATTATGCAGAAAAACTTCCATATTTATTTAAAGGAATAGAAAATAGAGAATATTGAGGAAAATATTTTTTAAAAAGCAGTTAAGGGAAAAGAGCACATTGAGACCTCAAACTATAATATAAAGCAGTAATCATTAAATTATGTGATATTGGTTAAAAATTTAACAAATATTCAATAGACCAAACAAGATAAGGAAAAATCAGAAATAATTTAACTCAGAACCCAATGAACAAAAGTGATTACAAAAGATAAAATGTATAACTTTGATTACATGAAATTGAAAATATTTATAAGAAAGGAAGTCATCAGTTGGGGAAAATATTTCTATCAAATATCTCATTAATGGTTTGATACTCAAGCTATAAGGTAAGTAACATAATCTATATGTATATATATTATATATGTACATGTACGCAGATACATATATACAACAAAAGCCATTTATCAATAGATGCAATCAAAAGATACAGGCAAAAATTCTCAAAAGAATTGCCATCTAATAACAAACATATAAAAGAATGAAAATTTAAAAAAAATACGAATGAAACCCCCAAATTATCAAATTGAAAAAAATGATAAAAGATGGTAATAATCAATGTTGATGGAGTTGTAGAAAGATGGGCACAAAATGGAAAGTTAGCAGGGCTGTGAATTAGTAAATAAAAAAGGAAAGCGTTTCAGACTTATTTGAAGATGGTGAATAAGATATCCATATTCTTTGACCCATAGATTCTGCTGTTGGTATATACCCTAATAAGATCAATGATAAGAAGAGATAAATACAAAAATACTTATATCAGATCTTTTTGTGGTAGAAAAGAACTAGAAACAAAATTTACATCAATTGATAAGAGAACGCCTAAACAAGTCATGGTAGATAATTGTAATGAAATATTCACTGTGCTGTAAGAAATGAATATGATATCTATGGAGAAGCCTGGAAATATATATGCATTGTTCAAAAATGGAGTAAGTAGAACCATGAAAATAATATACACAATGATAAAAATGTAAATGGAAAGAATGTGACCAAAAATAATTGAAACTGATTCCTGTGAAATTACAATGGCCAAGCTTATGTCTGAATACATTTTAAAAAGCACCTCCCTCCCACCCCTTTTTGATGAGGTTTGGGATTATGGGTGTAGGACATTGCAGATAATGTCAGATTTTTTCACATGTTGGTTAGTTAGGCCAAACTCTCCCTCCCTCCCTTACTTCTCATTCTTTGTTTTAAAGGATGTCTCTGTGGAAAACACTGGGGAAGACTTTTTTGGAAAAAGTAGATGAGGTAAAAACAAAATATAAAAAGAATTTAAAATATAAAAGCACAAATTTTAAAATAAAAATAATATACATAATATATAAATATACAAATGTATTAAATAAAATATTTATAAAAATGCTTTTATTCTTCAATGGATCTGTGGCCTTATTGATGTGACTACTGTCTCCATTGATACAGATCACAAGCAATTCCTATATTCTCAGTCTATGTGTCTCTTGCCTATATCTTCATCTGTGAAACTAAGAGATTTTACTAAACGGTCTCTGAGATCCCTTCTCACTCTGCTTCTACAATTCTAAGATGTTTTATATATATATATGTAAACATATGTTTTATATATATAATATATATACAAAATATATACATACAATGTGTATACATATATATATATATATATCATACACACACATATCTTCCAAAGAAGGTCTATCCAATGTGCTTGAAGACTTTCTTCTAGATCTCTTAATATTACTTAGGTACTTATGGATGTCCATCATATTCCATATTTTTGCTACATTTCTGGTCCACCTCTTTTTGATTGTGTATCTCCTAAATATTCTTTAGGGCATTTTTTTTCCTGCTCAATTATTCACTGATAATATATTACCAATATTCATAGCTACCATATATATATCCATAGCCTACAATCTTACTTTGTAGATTGATGAGGTATTCAAGTCTATACAGAATCACCAGGAAACTACCAGTTTTAATAAAGATGGACCTTTGTTGCATGGAAAACCAATGGGTATTTTACCAAACAGTCTAAGCAGTTCTCTTCTTTCTATTCAATTCTCAGACTTGTTCATTGCTCAGCTACTAAGCTTATCTAAGCTATAAATACTAATAGATCAGCTTCAGGGTTATCCATCTGACTGTATAGCATAATATGCCAATGTACATACTTCATCCATTTGGTTTTTTCTATGTTTATGGTTAAACTAAATACTTAAGTAATTAAAATTTCACTTAAGAGCCTCTACAATATTCGGGGACTTCATTTAATCAGAACAGTATCTTTTATAAATAAGAGTGCTGGGTAGTACTCCTCTTCAGAATTATTTTTCCTTTGACTCAGCCATGTTGACAAACACCTTTGATAATCACACATCTATCCGTTTCATGTCTCACTTGATATTAACAATCAGATGAACATTAAAAAGAATTATCTTTTTCTCTTTGCCAAATCTCCCTAACTCCCCCCAAATGTTCATGATCCCCATAAATCTGAAGTGATAGGACTAAACAAGTCATTCATATTTTAGGATGTTGCCCTATAGATACAAACAAAGCAATTTATTTTTTTTCCTATATGGACAAAGGGAAAGAACCAGTTTAATGAGATTCAACAAAGTTATTTATATTTCCTTGGTGGCAGAGATAATATTAAAACTCTCTGCCATTCCCACTTTAGGAAGTCCATAGAACCATTCAACTTCCCCACCACAAAAAACAAACACTCAAGCTTACCTGATCCACCCTATCTCTCTAGTCTTATTTCCTGCTACTCCAGAACATACAATTTCAGACCATATTATCACCCTTTGTACAGACCACATCCATCCCTGCCTTGAGCTCTTGTAAATAAATACCATTTTCCCACTCTCTTATTCAATTATACAAATCCTATGCATCTCTTCAAGGTACTTCTGTTTCAACTACTGGAGTCCATACTGATCTATCATTCCTTTGAACTTTCATTGCATTTATAAGCTGTACCCTAGAGTTTATCACTTAATTGTACTCTTAAGTATTTTAGCTATGTTGATTTTGTTCTCCCAACTTAACTGCAAGTTCCTGGAGTATCCAGGCTTTATCTTAATTATTTTTTAATATTCTTCACAATGCCCAGTGCAACTCCAGGCACTTGTTAAGCAGTCAAGTTCCTGTGAGTGTAGGAAATTCCTCCATCAAATAGATCACAATTCATCAATAACATAGTCTTGTTATAGTCTATAGCAAGAGTTGCCATAGACCTAAGAAAGGTTAAGTGACTCACCCATGGCCATACATCTAGTAAGTCCTAGAAGTGGGATTGGAATGTTGGTCTTCTTAACTCTAAGTCCAGCACTCTCCTCACTTAACCACGTTGCTTCAGTGCTAAATGATAACTGCTGCATTAAAAGCCTCAAAGGGGGAGAAATGGAGTCGTTGGGGAATACTATATCAGGTAGGACAAAGATGTACAAAGAACCTTTTGGTTATTCTGTCTGTCTCATTGGGGTGAAGACAGAACATAGTTTTAATAACTGAAGACTCAGAAGATTGATACTGTTCCTGATTTTTAAACTGATTCACTATCCTTTTGTAGTGGTAGAATGTAGATCTATGTGTATAAAACATGACAGAGACAGTGGAGTGCGCTTCCACTCAATGTACCAACATAACTATGGTGTCTTAGAGACATAAGGTTTCTTACACTACTGTGACTGTTTTTTGTTCCTGGGAGGTTGGCAGTGGGGGGGCAGGTTGGGCCAGGGGTGTTGAACTGAAGAGTACACCCAGAAGGCATGCCTAGGGAGCATTCTGCTTGGAAGAATAGCATTTGGAGTTGTCATTGCTTGTGTCTGTCTGGGGGGTGATGAAACAGTCAGCGTGGAGATCCAGGACGTTTATATCATGAATAACATAGAATGCTAGTGATGAAACAAACTTCACACAGACTGAGCTTTATACCCCTTGTGTGATGCCTCCTGACTCAGGCTTTTCTCTAGGGTAGCTGATACATCAAAGGTTCCTGGCCCCTGACAAATGATAAATTGACCCTGGTCTTATAGCTCATCTCACAGATAATAACTAGGTAATAATATATTGTTTGGGGAAAAATAATTTTGTCTGCCTTGCTTCAAGAGACCCTGACCAATTCTGATAGTCAGGTCCTTAGGTCAAATATATTGAGATTATACTTTTTTGTGAATGAAATAAAGATTTATTTTTATTTGGGTGTGATTTGATAATCAATGCCACCAATTGCTCTCAATTGACTCTATGGCTAAGAATAAGCAAGCATTTAAAAGACTCAACTATTCTCATTCCCTCAAAAAGAGGATATATAATTTTTTTAAGTTGTTTCCAAATGTACAACCAGCCTAACCCACATACTGCACTTAAGTCAGCAAGAAAAATTATATGCCATACTGCTAAAAATAAATTTAAAACATCCATCCCAAAGAATCCTGCTTCCTTTAGAATAGTTGTACCCTTTTAAAGACATGAATTTCTCAGGGTTACTTGGAAGTAGTACAGTGGGAATAATGAATTCTGTGAAGTGACTACTTTTTTTAAATTCATACTGCACATTTCTATTGGGTTGGAACCAAAGACCATATTTTACATAATTATAATTCCAAATAGTGCGAATTCAAATACATGTGGCCACTTACTGAATTCATTATTTGTAGCACTGCTGAACTAGCTGCAATTTTCCCCCTAAAGGCATTATCAGAAATTTCAGTCTAATATTAAAACTGACAGGTGCTTAGTTTTCAGACAGGTCCCTCCTGCATCATGCCTTACCCTCTGGACACATTTCGCTAGAAAACAATAAGATGTATTGACTTATTCCTTTGTGCCATCTCCATCCTCAGCACGACGGTGAATACTGAGTTGGCTTTGGGCTCCAGTTTATGAAAGGCAAGGCTATCATTTTGATAGCCTTGAGATGGATGGCATAGAAAGAAGGCTCTGAATAACATAGTAGCTCGTTATCCTGACTTATCCTCTCTTTAGGAGAATCTCCTATCTGATAACCACTCTGTGACAGGATCAGCAGAGGAAAAAACATAGATGGTCAGTGATTACAGGCTTTAGGTTATCTCTTGTATTCATATGAATTCATCAAGAAGCTTAGAATTATTTGCATAATTATCAGAATGGGACAATACTTTTTGAAGCATTTGCTCTACGTTCCCTCAAAGGAAAAGTGTGATGTAGAGGAGAGAATATTGGACTCGGAGTTAAGAAAGCCAGTTCAAATGACACCTCTGACCCAGGACTAGTGGCTTTTTCTCTAAGAACCTCTGGCTACTTGGGAACCTTATCCTTTAACCCTCTTCAGCTTCTCTTTCTGTAATGTCTTTCCCTGTTAGGATGTGAGCTTGAGCATTGGGACTTTGTGCTTGTATTTCCATTCTCAATGCTTAGAACAGTGCCTGGAACCTAGTAAGCATTTAAAAAATGCTTGCTGACTAAATGACTGACTTGCTTATCTACTAAGTTGAGGAGGCAGTGATTTGCTTTGGTAGATGGATTTTTTCACCTGATGGAAGTACAGGTAGGTACAGTGGTTAGAGTCCTGTGCCTGGAGTCTGGGAGACCTACATTCAAATCCAGCCTCAGACTCTTAACTATTTGAGTGACCCTGGGGAAGCCATTTAATCCTGCTTGCCTCAGTTTCCTCATCTGTAAAATGAGTTGGAGAAGGAAATGGCAAATCACTCAAGCATCTTTGCCAAGAAAACTACAAAGGGAGCAAATGGCTGAATAATAACCTTCCCTTCAGGGCCTCTTTTTAGGAGCTCAAAGGCAAACCCCATTAATCACTGGCTTTGATATGTAATGGGATCAATCTCAGCACTGTACTGGAAAATAAAGAATAGTGTTCTAGTTGAGCCACCCCGAACACTTACAATTCCTCTCCAACCCCACCCCTGCCCTGAAGTCACAATTCTGCTTGATTAGTTATAAATTTAGGTCTGCAAAGTCCAGGGGACAGTTTGTCTTCTGGATATTTAGAAGCCATAAAATAAACAAACAAACAAAAAAGAACAAATAAATTAAAAAAAGAAAAAAGTGTGCACTTACACTTAAACACATAATAACTGATTCTTTAAGGTTTCCAAGATGATTACATTGCATTATCTCCTATCTCTCAACATACTTCCCATTTCCAAGCAGGAAGGTATACTCTTGGGTCTATATGGTTCTTCATGTGACCAGAAACCATCTGTCCTACCATTGCTTAAATGACCACTTCTCCCATACCCCCTTTCCCTTGTGTATATTCATCATGAGAGATATAGAGGAAGTAGGTTTCTACTCTGTGTACCAGCATAACTGGTGTCTTAGAGAGCTATGATTTCTCACCCTAGTGTGACTAGCCTTTGTTCCTGGGAGGTTTGGGTAGGGGGGACCAAGAGTATTTAAAGTATACCCAGAAGGCATTCTTTTATATAGGCTGACAGTATTGGATTCACTCTAGACCGCCTGGAAACAACAGGAGTCATAAGGAAGTGATGGTCACTCTTGGGGACTGGATGGCCCAGTTAGTTTGGGAACATGGAATAGTCTCCTAGGTTAAAAATTGGAGTAAGATGCAGATTGTAGGCCCTCCAGGCAGAGTGATAAATCTGATCTTGAGCAATTCCACACTTGCCCTTGGGAGCTGCAGTCAGAAACAAGGAGTCTCTGGCAGGCATATACCCAGAGATACCCCTTCCTGTGAAAGACTCCCAGACTGAGAGCTTCCTGATACAGAGATCCATTCCACCTCACCCCACCAGAGAGGACAAATGATTCCTTTCCGTGTTGTCGGCTCTCTTCCACTTGCTGGGAAGGATATTGTACAAGACAGTGCTCTGTATTGAGGGCTGACTGTTTCATTTTTGCCTTCTCTAGTGGCTGGCACAGTGGCTGACACAAAGCAGGCATTTATTTAATAAATGCTGATTGGTTGGTTGATAGAATAGGACCAAGGGAGCTTTTCCCCAGAGCACTCAAAGCAGGCTGAGCCCTTTCAGTAGCTAGACTGAGCTTGTCTCCTACCCCACCCTCCTTCTTTCTTGTAGCTTGTCTCTTAGCAGCAGCCTAGATTCAGTGATTGTCTCAGGGTTTATGTCTCCTGATATGGGATGGCATATCTTCCTAACTCCCAAACCTTCAAAGACAGCTGAGAATGTCTTTTGAGACATTTGTCTCGGAATAGTCGGTGATGGTTGCCCTAGGTGTAAAAATTCCTAGTTACAACTCTCACAACTCGTCCAAATAAACATTTGTTGAATTGAACTGAGTTAAATTTAGACATGCCTCCAACTCTACAGAGATAATGCTGTCAGGAGAATCATCTCTGTGGGCAAAAGGACATTATTGCCACCTTGCTATTGAGAGAACATTTTCTTCCAAAGAGATTAAGGCATTTCACAGAAATGAGTCCACAGGCTCTCTCATTTCTTTCTTTTTTATAAATAAAGAAACCAACCCCACAGAGTCCTCATATCTCTCCATTGTTCAGTCTTCTGGTTCAGTCTCCTGGCCATATCTACTGATAGCCCAGGAAGAGAAGTACAAAAGAGGAAGGAGAAAAGTATTGAGCTAAAAATATCATGACAATGGGGACACTATGTCTCTGATGAAATACCATGCACAATTAGCAAAGTTACTTCTGAGTAAGAAACAACTAGCCCAAGAGGGCTGTCCGGAAAGCATTAGTTCATCCCAGAATGCACATACTTGCCCTCTTAATGATACAGGAATTTCTACTAAGACAACAACAACAACAAAAATACCTCTTGTATACAAAAGATTTGAGTTCTCTAAAAATAGCTTTTGAGAGAAGAAAAGAAATCTGACTTATCAAAGAGTAAAGTCTCTGCTTATAAGAAGAAAACCATAAAATTATGGGATGATTGATTAGTTGATAGAGTAAGGCCAAAGAAGTTTTTCCCCAGCACACTTGATGCAGGCTGGGCCCTTTCAGTCGCTAGAATGAACTCCTCTCCTACCCCAACCTTCTTCTTTCTTGTAGCTTGTCTCTCAGCAACAGCCTAGATTCAGTGATTGTCTCTCGGGTTATGTCTCCTGATGTGGACTTTGGCCATCATTTTGGTGGTAAGAGTGGATAGTGTTGGACTTGAGTCAGGAAGCACTGAGTTCAAATCCTATCTCAGGTGCTTACTAGCTTTATAACCCTGATCAAATCACTTAATCTTGCTCAGTCTCAATTTTCTCGTCTATAAAATGGGGATAATAATAGCACCCATGTCAAAAGGCTGATGGGAAGACCAAATGAGGTAATATATGTAGAGCATTTTACAACCCTGAAAATACTCTATGAGTCCAAGGATTGTTGTTATTGATGATGATGGCGATGATGATGACAATGAAGTCCAACCCTTTACAGATAAAGAAACCAACACAGAGGTTATGACGAATCCCAAGTCACACACATAAGTAAGTGGCAGAAATGGCGTAAGAACTTAGATACTCTGACTTCAAATGCAATGAATGCTATTTCTATTACAAAAGTTGAGAGTCTTATTGCTTTTTTTTGAAGGGGGGAAGGTAGGGCAATTGGGGTTAAGTGACTTGCCCAAGGTCACACAGCTAGCTTTTTGTGTTAAGTGTCGGAGGTCGGATTTGAACTCAAGTTGTCCTGCCTCCAGGGCCGGTGCTCTATTCACTGCACCACCTAGCCTCAACCCCCCAATTTTTTTTTGCTTTTTGGAGGGGGGAAGGTAGGGCAGTTGGGGGTTAAGTGACTTGCCCAAGGTACCACAGCTAGTAAGTATTAAGTGTCTGAGGTTGGATTTGAACTCAGGTCATCCTGACTCCAGGGCTGATGTTCTATTCTCTGTGCCACCTAGCTGCCCCAGAGAGTCTGATTTTCTTCCTCAAGGAGGACACAGTTTTGGTCTTACAGCTGGAAGGGGAACTGCAAAAGAATAATATAATCACAATAATGGAGTAAAGAGGTAAGAGAGAAGAGACTTGGATGGATTTGGGGAGTAGAGAAGGGAGAATGGCCATATTGCACTGCTTTGGGGATGGAGGATGATGCTGGGGCAGTAAGCTCCCAGGGACCACAAATGAGTGCTTTCTTCAGAAGGGTTTGTTTCTTTGGAGAACAACAGGTTTTTTTCCTTGGTTTTTTTTTTATGATTCAATTCTTCAGTTATCCATAATTTTCCAAGGCTGAAGTGAGATTGCAAACAGGATAGGGAGGGGGCTGGTTTTAAATGGGGGGTTGTAAAAGTTAGAATTCATGATACACAGAAGAGAAATAGTATTATCACCATTGAATTTGGGGGGAGGATCATATCAAGGAATGTAGAAGGAGGAAACTGAGGTTCATCAAGGTTAAGTCATGATCTGACCACAGGCACACAGATATTTGATGGGAGAGGGATTCCATTAGTATTCATGTTTTTCTTACTTAAATCCAACAGAACTACAATGCTATGCTTCCTGGGCACTATGCAAGAAATATTCAATGGAGGCCTATTGACTGGAGTTTTGAATACTGATATTCCTTGTTGGTAGACAGAGGAGGGATTAGCAGACGATGCAGGAGGGAGATGCATTTTTCTTTTCCTTACCCATTAAATCTTTTCCATTTGATAATAGCATCTAATAGATCTGGCTTACTTCCTGTGCTTGCACAGCCCCAGGCGTGTACAATCCACTGCACACAATAACAATAAAATATAAAAGTAATTTAAAAGTACAGATCTGGAAGGAAACGGTAATGTTGGGGTAATAATGTTTCTGATGCTGTGCTCTCAAGAGGCATAAGTTTCTTTTTTTTTTTCTTTTTGCCTTTCAACTACAGACCCCTCTATTTAAATGTCATGGCTTAAATGAAATTTATCCTTCAAAGAAGTCAACCAGGCATTCAGAATGAATGGGAAAGTGGGCAATCATACATACAACCCTAAGTGTGCCTCTTTACATGCTGGTTCCAAATTATGTTCTATGTTTGTTTCTGACAGGGCTCTTTTTTAAGGTTATGTTTTTGTTTATTGGAGGACTTATCAGTTTTTCATCATAGGGATCAGTTACTCTTATTAATTAAGATCAGAATTATAGGAAAAATATTGAAACATTCTCTGAGTGAAAGAATTTTTAATTAGGATATATTTGAGATTCTAAGTGGAATTTTTTTGTCATTTTTAGGTAAGGATTACTAAATATCAAAATGTGTTGCCATGGGGAATTATTGAATCTCCTTTATAGTGGTCAACAAAGATGGGTTAAGATATGTTTCTCTCCAAAGACATGCAAATGGATTCATGCCACCTGACTGTCCTTGCCTATTCTAGCATTTTGTAACATGTTTTCAGAAGTGATAATCCCCATCTGAATTTAAGGTAAAATGCTGATATTTGCTTATGAAAGTTAAATGTTGATTCATAGAGGAATGGCATTTTGGTCTCTGTAAACATCCTCATTAGAGCAATTGAACAGAGGTGGATATGAAGGGATGTTTTATTGAATCTAGTTTTATGGGCAGTAAATACAATTCTGAGAGCTTTCATAATCACTTGACAGGCTAGCTAAGGTTCTTAGGTTATGTTCAATATCATGTAGTGTAAGAAACCACTCCAAAGCCCTTCTGCTTGACTCAATTGTGGAAAAAAAAACCCAAACCAAACCAAACTCCATGGTGGTAGGAGGTGGTTTTGGAGGAAAAAAAAAACTTAGCTCATAATACCATCATGAAAATAATCACAAAGCCGTGCAGTATCTCTCGTGCCTAGAGCTTTATTTTATGTAGAGAAAGCAGTAAACCTAATGAAGATCTTGTAGTTGGCAGTTGGCAATTTAGCATCATCTGACATTTTGCTTGTCTTTCATGGGGATCCTTTACTTGCTATATCCCTCTTACCTTCTGCTGTTTTGGGGGCTAGAGGCTGGGATGACAGGCAACAAGGAGGTCTGTTGAGTTTCTATGTCATAGGCAGATATTTTTGGGGGGGGAGGTGGGAAGGCAGTGTAATTGGGGTTAAGTGACTTGTCCAAGGTCACAGGGCTAATTTTTTTGTGTTAAATGTCTTGAGGGCAGATTTGAACTCAGGTCATCCTGACTCCCAGGCCAGTGCTCTATTCACTTCACCACCTAGCCGCCCCTCTTTTGTCTTTTATTTTTTAAAAAAATGGGCAAATCTTTAGTACCTCCTTCCTTATAACATCTACATTCGTTCATATTCATTCATGATAGCTATGGTGACCACTGACTGACCATATCTTCCCCTCCCAGATTTTCTAGGGCCATTAGAATCACAATTTTTCTTTTGGAGGGAGGGAAGGCAAGGGAATTGGGGTTAAGTGACTTACTCAAGGTCATATAGCTAATAAGTGTGTCAAGTGGCTGAATCCGGATTTGAATGCAGCTCCTTCTGATTCCAGGGCTGGTGGTCTATTCACTGACCCACCTACTTGTCCCCACAATATATGTTAATGAGGCTTTTCAAAATGGATATCCTCAGATCAGCTACCCCAACTTTTAGCTTGAAAATATTTTTTATCACACTCTTTGATTACCTATAATGTATGTTACCAGTCAAATTCCATTAGGAAGAATCACAGTTGGTATGATAGAAAAGTGATAGAACTGAAGTCAAGAGACATGGGTCAAGTGGACAAATTACATCACCTTGTGGGACCTCAATTTCCTCATCTGTATATTGGGGATAATGTACATCAATAACTACCTCATAAGGTTGTTGTAAAGAACTTCCAGATGTGAGTTATTATTTTGTTTTATTGAATTTTTGTTGTGCCATTTCTTCCTTGGTGAAGAGTAAGAAACAAGTACCTCTCTGCTAGGGAATGGTATTAAACAGTTTTCAATTGTAGTTGTATTTGTTGTTATTTGATTTTACCAGTAAGATATTCATGGCTCCTTGCAAACCTCCTAATAGTTATCAGAAATATATAGCTGTCCTGAGAGCAACTGGACCTAATCTAATCTCATGAATATTTTTGAAGAATATGTTTGAAAAATAAGGCTCTTTAACATCAGAGTTTCTATCCCATTCAGAATCTTCTGGAGTACCATCTTGTTTTCTTCTGAAAGTCTAACTAATACAAGAATTTTCTTTTTTCTCCCATGAAACAGTGTAATAGCTACTCATCTTCTAAAAACTTTCTTTTGTCGTTGGGTTGTGTATGTGATAAGAAATCTTATGACTTACAATTTGTGATAGCTTTGATTTTTAAGCTGCTGTCTAGTTGTATTTGTCCATTCTGTAAATGGCAGGATTTTTCTTCAAAGAGCCTCTTTGAAGTTGTCATTCTACCTTATTTCCTTTAGTAAATTAGTTGTATATTCTTCTATTCCATAACTTGTTCTTCTTTTTCCCTCTAGAAGAAGATAGTCTCTGCAAGATTGCAAGAAACCACCTCTCCCTCACTGCTTGGATAAAAAAATTCAAAGGCTTGAAAATAGATGATTAAATGTCAAGACTTCTCTACTTTTATCACATCCTCTGAAGTTAAACATTCCTGGCACTGAAGGGTCAGTGATATTAATGGAGTGCCTTCCTCTCATTATGAATCCTAGAGACCTTTGTTATTTCCTTTAGCACCATGCTGTATGAGGCATTGTAAACATATACACTCTTTCATTTCCTTAGCAATCAGGGTTTGGAGAAAATATGACTCAGCCACACCATTAAGCTTTATTCACATTATGACTAGACTACACAGAAGAGTTGTCCCTCATATTTGAAGATGATGTTACAAGTCTGCCCTGCATGGTCTTCAAACATTTGTAATCTATAACAGGGATAAGTTTTCTGATTAATCCATCTTCTCTATCCCTGTTTCTAGCATGATTAATAGACACATATGAGCTGTGTCACCGTGGGCAAGTCACTTAACCTTTCTGCCTCAGTTTCCTCAACTGCAAAACGGGCATAATAATAGCATCTACCTCCCAGAGTTACCATGAGAATAAAATGAGATAACATCTTTAAAGTACTTACTACAATGCCAGGGCATGCTTAATAAATTCTGATTTTCCTTCCTTTGTTCCTTCGTTCCTTCGTTCCTTCCTTCTTTCCTTCCTCTCCAAAAGTCCTTGTGCCATTTTAAGATATTCAACCTTGTGGCAGCACTAAGACTTTGGGGACTCCATCCATGAACACCCATCATTTCCCCTTTGTTTTCTAACTCTCATACATCCACAGTGTGAAGGCTAGCCATGCGGTTTATATGAAGAAACATGCTTAAAAGAGGCCTCTACCACAGGCATATTGAATGTGCAGACAACCCTGCTGAATTATGGTAGTGGCCCTACAAATAAAAATCTATGCTCCTGTTAATATTTGTTTTTGGTGGGTAAAAAGAAGTCATCATTTTTTCTACCACAGGATAATGATCAGCATTTCTTCTATAAGAAGACCCAAATCATAGGTATTCATAATTAGTACATGCATCTATATTATATATAAATATGCACACACAGCATATATTTAAAAGAGGCTATTGTACATGTAAATATGTATATCTATCTGCACACACACACTCACACACACACTCATACCTTTTAGACAACATCTGTACCTTTTGACATTTCTCTAACTCAGCTGATTTTCCTTCTCAGTGACCCTAAGCATCACCCCAGTCTAGATCAAGAACTGTGAGTAGTCCCAAATGTTGTGCTCCACTGAGTCAGCCTCTGGGTTTCGGTTAGGAAACCATCAAGCATCCACATTAAAATAAGAGCATTATGGAGAACATCTCTGGAATCTTAATACAAATCAAGTTCTGTTAAAAAAAATAATCTCTTAGGTCTTTTGAGACAAACAAAGGCAGCTAGGTGGTACAGAGCACTAGATCTGGAGTCAGGAAGACCTGAGTTCAAATATGATCTCAGATGTTCTTGGCTGTGTGACTCTCGGCAAGTTACTAAACCTCTCTCTGACTCCGTTTTCTCATCTGCAAAATAGGGATGATATTAGCAGATACCTTCTAGGGTTGTTGTGAGGATGAGATAACAATTGTAGCACTCTTTGCAAAAAGTTCTATATAAATGCTAGCTATTATTATTGCAAAGAATGAATCAATTACAAGGTGTTACAAAAAATCTTAGTACTTAAAGTTTAAAACCACACCAAGACTTTTAGAACATCCTGTATATATGGGGCAAGGGTGGGTCCATTAAAAGAACTTGCTGACTTGTCTCTCTAGGTTGTGTGGTTGGACAGCCGTTATCACCTTTACCACATCCCTCTTCCCTTCCCTTCATTTCTGGTTTTACTCAACTTGATTATAATTAACTTGCCAGAGGTAGCATCATTAGGTATGAAAGCAGAAGCCACTACCATACTAGTAAAACCAGATAGCTGAGAAGGCCTGGGATAATGAGAATACTTTTCTGGATAATCTGGACAATTTCAGAATCTTGCATATTTTAGGCCCAACAGAACGGTCAGTGAATTTGGTCACTTTTAATTCTAAGAGTAAAAAATGCAGAGCATTTAACTGTAGTTTACATTTATTATTTCATCACATCAGACTTAACTTCTTCACCCTCAGTCTGCCACTATTTGACTGGCCTTGCTCTTTCTATGATTACTACCAATTTCTTGCCTATTAAATCAAATGGCTCTTTCATACTTTTCATCCTTGAAGACTTTTATAGTATTGACCACTTCCTCCTCTTGAACACTATGACAATGCTCTCTTCTCTTCTGATTGTTTTCCTATCTTTCTGATTAATCTTTCTAAGCTTCATTTGCTGGGTTTTCATCTAACCCCAGTCTACTAAATGAAGTTATTTCCTAGAGTTTTGTCCTGGTCTAGCTTTTCTTTTTCCTTTACTCTCTTTCTCATGAGCCCTATCAGATGCCATAAGTTCAACTATCATCTTTAGTTTACTCCTAAAACTATACACACATACATGCATGCACACACATATATCTGTATGTATATGTATACACATACAGATATATGTGTATACACACACACACATATATAGGTCTGTTATTTTTCCTGATCTATAGATTTGTATCATCTTGAATATTTCTACAGGAATATCCCATTTTTATGATAAACTCAACAGATCCAGAGCAGAATCATCTTCCTCTCTAAATCTATGCCTCCTCCAAAATCTCCTATTTCTCTGATGTTATCCGGTCACCAGAGTCACAACTTCAGTGTTATTCTTGATTTTCTCATTTTTCTCAGTCCCCATAATCAATCAGTGGTCAAGACCCATGGATTCTAGTTTTTGAACATCTCTTCTTCTTTCTCAACTTATATAGCTACTACTACAGTTTAAGCCCTGGTTACCTTTAACCTGTCCTCTTGAAATAAACTCTTCATTACACTTTCTGCTGATAGGCTCTTAGCTTTCCAATCCATCCTTTACATAGCTACCAAATTAAAATTCTTAAACCTAAGTCACTCCTCTGTTACAAAACAAAATATTTCCGTGGCTCCCTAGTGACTCTAACATTAGTTACAAGCTTCTTAGGCTGGCATTTAAAACTCTTGACTATCTGTCTTCCAACTACTTTTCCAGCATAGTTTCTCCTATCTCCCATCTATTTCAATGTCTTTGCACAGGTTGTCTCAGATGCCTAGAATATGAAGCCTCCTCATCTCTAACTCAATGAGTCCCTAGCATTTTTCAAAATTGAGGATGTCATTTTCTTCTGCCCATCCAAAGTCTTCCCATAATTCCCCAGTTATTAGCACACTTCCCCTTAAATTATCTTGGATTTATTTATCTGTCTATACTTTTAATCCTGCCTACCCCACCCTGCCACCCCCTCCCCAATGGGGTGTAAGCTCCTTGAAGTCAGAGATTGTTACTTTTTTGTATCCTCATCCCCAGACTCTTACAAAGTATTTCAAACTGTTTGCTTTAAGGATTCTTCATGGAGCCAAAGAATTGATTGAAGCTATGACTGGCTACCAAGAATGATTCAATGGAAATCATACAATGTTTCTTCATTTCTTAAAGTTAGAATGGGCTAATTCTTCATTCACTTATCTAGATAAAGAATTGATTTATGTGCAAACATAAAGAAGAAAGAATGATGGGCATAAAGAATCCTGATTTTACTACCTTTGCTCTCAATTACCCTCCTTATAGGAAGGTAGACAAGTGAAAAACATTTTAGTGTCCTGGGAATTTTTAAAATATTTATTGGCAAGGCTATACTGCAATAATCTAAGCACTTAGTTCATTGATAGGGATGAAGTGTCAGGGTCCCAAAGCAACATACAACCTATAGTATAGAACCAAAGCAATAATGTGGTGTCCTTTATGTGAAAATGCAGTGCTACTGCCCCTCTATCATTTGCAATTCAATTTCATTCAAACAGTTATGAAATACATATACTATACTAGGTCCCAGGGAGATAAATATGAAAGTAGTTAAGGAATTGCTCCTAAGGAACTTGCAAATTAACAGGGGAGATGAGCTAATTAGACAATAATTTACACAATTTATGAAATTACACAATCTAACTGAAGAAAAATATGTAACAGACAAAGGAGAGGTCTACAGTTGTATGGAAGGGAGAATGAGGGAGAATATTTCCATCTGGGGAGAATAAAGAAAGCTATGTGAAATGGATGTTACCTGAGCCAGGCCTTGAAGGCTCCATGGGGCAGAGGATAGCACTGGGTCTGGCGTAACCTTAGACATTTACTATCTATGTGATCGTGGGCAAGTCACTTAACCATTGTCTGCCTCAGTTTCCTTAAATGCAGAAAGGGAGTAATAATATCTCTTACCTCCCAAGATCAAATAGATGGTATTTGTAAAGCACTTAGCACAGTACGAGGTCTATATCAGGCACTTAGTAAATGCTTGTTCCCTCTCCCATCCATACCCCGACCCCTAGTCCCTTCAACAGAAGGAAGAGAGAAGAGAGTCCATTCCAGTAATGTGAGGTTGCATGAAAAATGGAAGAGCTCAGAGACAATAAGACAAGATGATGGGTCAGTGAGTAGTCTTATTTGGAGTGTGTGAAAGGAACTAAAAGTTTCTGCGGATGTGAGCCACAATGCTCCTGAGTGGTGCTGAACCTGATTTTAATGTAATAGGGAATTATTTAGCAAAATAAATTGAAAAAAATTAAAACATAGATAGCATCACTTCTCTACACTGTCAATATGTGCCCCAGAGAGCCAAAGGGATGGATTAGTGGTATTGTTCCTATTTGAGTTTGACATGACTGATGTAAGAGAAAGTCAAGAGTGGAACCAAATTGGCCTTGAATAAAAGGCTAGAGTTGTTTTTTCTTCATGGAAATGATTCTGAATTGTTCTTCCTCATACTCTTTTACCCTATGCTTCCCAAGGGAGTATTCAACAAGATGGGGGTTAGTATAGAACCTTAGAAGAGACTGGAGTCAATGAACCCAAATGGGGATATTTTTACTTCATCATCACGATGCTCTAATTGAACTAAGTGTTCAGATCCCTGCTTGAGAGCATGACATCCATCTTTGCCCTATCACAAAGGAGATGCAGTGAGAAAAGCCAAATAATGGTCATTATTAGTTTCCAGAGGAAAAAATTAAACTTTTTGTTGAATATTAGTTTCTGTGTCTCTGGAAATTTCAGGAATTTGTGTCCTCTTAATTCCTAAAAGAATGTAGACTTGATACAAAGCAAAAGGAACTAAGGAACTTAGTTCCCCAAAAAGAAAAATGCAATTACAGAAAAAATGAAATGGCTTTGAAGAGCTCAAGCTCTGAACTAAAAAGCCCTGAGTCCAAATCTTTCCTTTGACACTTAATATCTGTGTTATTTAACCTTGGTGGTCCTTGATTTACTCAACTGTGAGATAAGAAGGTTGAACCAGACAGCTTCTAAGGTTCCTTCCAGCAGTAGATCTGAGATCCTATGACCTTTATTTTCCATCATTTATACTGTTGCACATCAGATAGAGTAGATAATAAATCATGGTTACATGGGCCATGATAACATGCCTAATAAAAGCAGATAAGACATTTAATACCATGGTTTTAATGAGCAGCATCTAGGGAATTGCCCAGAGGCCTAAATATCTAACCTTGACATCCTGGAATAAAAAGCAGAAAGAAATCTTCCAAATCATTGTGTACAACCCTCTCATTTTACACATGAAGAAACTGGGGCCCAGAACGTTTAAATAGCTTGCTCAAGGATCTTAATTAATTGATTATGGAGAATGAGCCATGGCCAAATTGAAAAGCTTTCATTTGTTTTCCAATGGAATCAGGAAGACGTCGAAAGATAAAACCTTGTCATGACATAAGTCTCAATCGGAACATGGCTTTCATTAAGATGCCAGGTTGTTTGTCTTCAATGCTTCTTGATTTTAAGGTGACTCATGATGATTCCCTAACCTAAGCCCAGCAGATGGTTTGGCAGAGCACAAAATCTGGAGCTACTTGAAGTCCTTGATCTAGGCTGTTATAGCATATGTGGTCACTGAAAAAGATCACAAGTTGGGTTAGAGAAATGTCAAAGTGTACAAATAGCTTTTTTAAGTCAGAAAAAGTGTATATATATATTTCATCTTCCTTACAGATGGCTCCATCTGATATGAAGTCATTTTACACATCAGAGACCCATAAAATCTCTGAAAATAGAGTCTTAGCCAAGCTAATACGTGGCTGTCTTTTATAGCTTATAGAATGTGTCTGTCTTGGGTTAAAAAAAATGATAATATTCTTGACCATGAAATTCAATCAGTAAGGTCAACACTGTCCACAATGGCTTCATTTCTTTTCATTGTACTTGTATGTGCTATACATAGTTTTACATGTATAAATATCAATATAAATCATTAAATGGTCCTGTCATTGTTCTATCCCAACATTTAATATTACTACTTTCTAATCCCATAAAAAGATTCAATTAATAATACCCACAAATTACATTATCAGATAGTCAGTATTTGAAATCCTACTCAATTGGCCAATTGTTTATTAATATCATTGTTACTATGGAACCTAACTACCCTGTGGCATCATCTAATATAATTATTTCAGAATCACTTAATAACATTAGGTAAAATATTCCTTTATGGGTCTTTTTTGCATTGTATCAAGTCTACAAGCATTTGTCATGTTCCTTCTATATACCAGGCAATATACATATGTACATACATATATAAGTACATAGAAACATAGTATATAGAAATATTTTATATAGAAATAATATTCCCTAGCTGCTGCTCATTAAAGCCATGGTATTATGTGTCTTATTTGCTTTTATTAGGCATGTTATCATGACCCATGTAACCATGATTTATTATCTACTGTATCTGATGTGCAACAGTATAAACGATGGAGAATAAAGGTCATAGGATCTCAGATCTACTGCTGGAAGGAACCTTAGAAGCTGTCTGGTTCAACCTTCTTATCTTACAGTTGAGTAAATCAAGGACCACCAAGGTTAAATAACACAGATATTAAGTGCTTATATGTGCATAGATATTACATGCATACATCTGGAATTATAGCTTCCTGTATGCATGTTTACATTTGTAATGGGTTTTTTTTTTTGGAAACATGAGCCTCTCTGCACAATAAACATGAGAATATTTAACAACAGTTTCAGGTTGTTAAATGTTAGGTAACTTAATTTACCCCAGTACCACAGTTTCAATCAATAGGGTTTTTATCACTCCATAACTTTGGTTATTTAATTAGAAGAGGTCATCAAACATTTTTTTGTTAAGGCACCCCATTGTCCTTTGCCAGGAGGCATCCTGGCATATAATAGGAGAATTGTGAGGGATGGCTTAGGAATCCAATTGCAAGGGAAAGTTCCATATAATTTGTGGCACATCTCAGCAAAAGTCATGGCACCCCATCTGAGGATCACTGGACTATCATCTTCTAAACAAAGGTTGAGGATGGTTAAAAAGTGCAGAGTCAAGATGGAAGAGTGAGGTGGGCATTTTTGCTGTTCTTTCAATACAGCCCTTTAAAGAATTTTAAAAAGCATCTCCAACTGAATCCAACTGAAGTAGGATAATCATTAAAAATTCCCTGTGATGGGGTGGCTAAGTGGCACAATGAACAGAGCACTGGCCCTGGAGTCAGGAGGACCTGAGTTCAAATCTCAGACACTTAACAGTTACTAGCCGTGTCACCTTGGGCAAGTCACTTGCCCTGCCTTCCCCCTTCCAAAAAACCCCAAACAAACAAACCCCCAAAACAAATAAACAAAAATTCCTCATGAGTTATTTTTTAATCTCAGGGTAGCTAATTAGGACAGAGAGAGGGCTACAGATATTGAAGTGTGGGTTGGCTAGGAGACTGGTGCAGAGTTTGGTGGTAGCAGCACAAGCTATTGGCCTGGGAGGCATGGCAGTACTTGGATTCAATGGTCAACCATTTTGGGGTCTAGAGTTGGAAAGGATTCTAAAACTCATTGAGTCACATGTTAAAGACATTTTCTTCCTTGTTATGGTCCTAGATTTCCAACTTCCAAAATGTGCCTCATCTGTAGTCTCACTTTTGACCATCTATCAACCTATTTGACTTTTTCACACTGATACATTTTTTTCTATGCTGATTCTCTTCTCCCATTCGTGAGTTCCTTCCAAGGCTTCCATTTTGAGGAAGGGCCCAAGCCAGGGAACTTTCATTCCTTTTCTGACTGTGCTTCTGACTTTCCAGACTTCAATACCATTCCCTCATGTTGGGTACCTTCAACCTCCCCACTTTCTATACCTTTTAGCTCCCTTCTGTACATCATCTTCCTTGTGAGATTGTAGGTCATGAAGGTAAGAGTTCTCTCTCTTTCTCTCTGTCTCTCTGTCTCTGTCTCTCTACCTGTCTCTGTCTTTTTGTGTGTCTCTGTCTCTCCTTTGTCTCTGCCTCTTTCTCTGTCTCTCTGTGTCTCTGTCTCTTTCTCTGTCTCTCTGTTTTTCTCTGTGTCTTTTCTCTGTCTCTGTGTCTGTCTCTATCTCCCTCCCTTCCTTCCTCTTTGTATTTATATTCTGAGTATTTAGAAGTGCCTGGAATATTGTAAGCACTTAATAAATAGGTGTTGCCTTGCCTTCCTTTGCCAGGGCCATACCCCAGTTCGTGTCTATGAAAAGATTTTACCTGGTTCCAAGTCCTTGAGGGTTGAGGCTGTCTTTTAGCTTATATTTGTAACCTTATTATTTATCAAAGTGCCTGGCATACAGTAAAAACTTAATAAAAGCTTACTCCCTTGCCTTTCCAGAGTCATATCCCAGTAAGTAAATAAGAGTCTGAGGTAAGATTTTAACTGATTCCAAGTCTACATCCACATCTACTACCCCATGATGCTTCTCAATGAATTACAATCAAGATTTTTTAAAAGTAGATTTTTCCGGGCAGGAAGCATGCTTATTTAAAAGGGAAAAAAGGTCATAAAAACTTTCTGTAGGCATTTTCTTTGTTAACATATCCTAAAGTGCTTCACACAAAGGAGTGCCAGAAATGGGAAAGGTAGTGATTATGTAAATGTTCACCAACCTTTAGGAATAGATCACAACCAGCAATGGGCCATAGAAATTGCTTATTGAAAAGGAGAAATTAGGCTGTGCCTTCTGGTGGTGTTTATTCTTCCTAGGCAGCTGTTGGAGAAAGAAGTGACTTCTCTATCTAGAAAGATCTTATCTCGTATTCTTCTGCCCAAGTAGTAATAGAGGTGCAGTGACAATTGCTTATGTGCGGCCATGTTGAGTGTGATCTATTTCTTTTTTGGAGGGAGGCAGAATGGGCAACTGGGATTAAGTGATTTGCCCAAGGTCACTTGGCTAGTAAGTGTTAAGTGTCTGAGGACAGATCTAAGCTCAGGTCCTCCTGACTCCAGGGCTGGTGCTCTATTCACCACCTAGCCACCCCTGATCTATTTCTAATCGAAGTCTTTTATTTCCCATATTGGTTAATCAGTGTGTCTCCATTTCTATAACTTGCCAGTTCAGTGAGATAAAACCTGGCCCTCTCACAAGGGCAGAGGGAAAAATGATAAATCTCCTATCCTTTTATATTCCTAGGCAGAGGTCGTTTCTGTAGTTTTAGAGCAGCCACAAGATCATGGACTCACAGCATGTCGGAACCAGAATGGGCCTTAGGTATCATCTACTACAATGCCTTCATTTTTGGGAGAAGGAAACTGAAGCACTGATAAGTTAAATGATTTGTCTAAAGTCATGCTGTAGAGCTAGAATTCAAAGCCCAGACTTTTGACTCTAAGCCATTAATCTTTCCACTATATGGCAATGTTCCATAATTCATCTGGATGGTATTCTTCTTAAAGCATTTCCTAATAATTTTAGGTATTATGAAAACCCAAATTTAAAGTGAGCTCTGCTTTATTAACATCTATAATGTCCATGTGATATGCCAGTATAGGCAACAACATGGTAGTAGAAGCTCTACTCAGAACTAGGGAAGGGCAACTAGAAATTTGTTCTAAGGCGCTGACATGGCCATGCTCATGTGGTCTTTGGTTGGCCCATACCACAACAGCATTAACCCTATTCCTTTGCCTGTCTCTGGGGCTACCATTTCCAGGGACCCACTGTCGTCAAACTCCTTTCCCATGTCCTTCCTTTCCCCTTCAAAGCATTTCTTTTATTCTCCCTGGGGATTAGGCAGTTACGTATTGGAGAATATTGACATGCCATGGAAGTACCCTGTACTCAAAGCGTATTATTCCAATGTACAGTCCTCCCTCTCCCTCTGAATTTATTCCAATCACAAGAATTCCTAGTCATATTTATTTCTTAGTATAGTCATAAGGAAAAAAGTTTTGTAAATTTGGAAGTATTATGTAAATGTAAGATATTGTTATTGATTTTTTTTGTGTGTGTGTGTGGTTTTTTTTTTTTGCCTTTTGGAGAGCAGTTGGGGTTAAGTGACCTGTCCAAAGTCACACAACTAGTAAGTGTGTCAAGCATCTGAGGCCACATTTGAACTCAGGTCCTCCTGACTCCAAGGTGGGTGATCTACTCACTGTACCACCTAGCCACCCCAGTTATTGTTATTCTTATGCTATTATTTACATAGAGCTTTACATTTTATCAACTTTTTCCTTAAAACCCTCATATAACAGCCGGCAGCCTACTTTATAACAAACAAAACTGATAAAGTGTAAAAGGACACTGGATTTGTAATGAGAAAACCTGAGTTAGAGCCCCACGTCTGCTATTTTCTGGACAAAGGACCTTAGACAAGTAATTTATTTTCTCTGGGACTCTGTTTCCTCCACCATAAAGCAAGAGATCTTGGCCATGATTCGTTTGAGCCATCGAATACAGCAAAGTGAATACTACAGAATTCTAAATGACATGGTCCCGAACTTGTCACTTTCAAGTTAAGGACTGAGAGTAGTCATTCTAGACTTCACTATATTTCTGTGTAAGTATTGGGATGAGGGTGTTGACCTTGGAGAACAACTGGCTTTACTTTAATTGCACACTGTTTTCAAATGCAAAATTTGAGCTTATATTATGGTTCTGTGACTTGGAAAGTTTTATAATGCACCTTTATTATCCCTATTGATAAACCACAAGGGCCCAGAACATCAGAGGACATCTAGTCCTCACAAGAATCCCCTTTACAACATGCCTGACAAGTGGACATTCAGTCTTTACTTGAAGAAATCCATTGAGGGGTAACACACTCATTTTAGAGACAGTTCATTCTACTTTGGACCAGATCCAGTTTTTTCAAAGTTTCTTCTCCTATCAATTCTAAATTTTCCTCTTTGTAATGTCTACTCATTGCTCTTGGTTCTGCATTTTGAGGTTAAGCAGAAAACAAAAATCTGATCCCTCTCCTGCATGATGTCCCTTCATGTATTTGGAAACAGTTATCTTTCCTCCCAAAACATCTTCAGTTTCTTCAAGTGATATTGATTTCATATGGTAAGATCTTGGAACCCTTCATCATTGTAGTTGCCCTCCTCTGCACACACTCTAAAGATACTGATGATGATACTAAAAACAACTAGAATTTATATACCACTTTAAAGTTTAGCACTTTATAAATGTTATTTAATTTTACTCTCACAGCATTCTTTGGAAGCAGGTGCTATTATTATTATCCACATTTTACAGATGGAGAAACTGAGGCCAAGAGTACTGAAGTAACTTGCCCAGGCTCACAAGGGTAGAAGGTGTCTAAGACTGGATTTGTACTCAGATCTTCCTGACTCCAGGTTCAGTGCTCTATTCACTGTGCCACCTAGTTGACTATGTCCTTCCTAAAATGCAGGACTTGTTATTTCACTTAGTCTATAGATAAAACTAAAATCTGAATCAGATGTTACCTGGTAGTCCAAATCAGAGCTATGAGACACAGACTAACATGTTAAGCAGACTAACATGTGAGGGGACCTCTGCTGAGGTAAAGGCTTTGGAAATAGACAGAGAATGGACCAAAAATGGTGGTGAGATCTGTCAAACCCCACTGAGGGATTCTTCAATGTAGGGATAAAATCATTCCAGTGCTGTTGATACTATATTATCAATGGCATTTCTGTAGTTCTGTGTTTTAGCTTTATTTTTTTTCTTGTTGGAGAGCTGATATAAGGCAAGTATTAAAAGTACAGGTCATTTAGAATGGTATAATCTTTAATTGGGTCCTATGCTATGAAAAATAATAAAAGGTATAATAAAGAAATAAACAAAAGTTAAAAAAAGCATAGTCTCAGGCACTCTGCTTGTATGGATCAGTGGAAAAGTGTGGACCTGCCAACTCGCTATGAGGGTTATTCCCCTTAAATAAAAGATATTATCTTACAAGACCGCTAAACCAGGAGCTTTCTTCATGCCGTTGAAATATGTCCTAAAAATCGGTTTTGCTGAGACCCCTCATCCACAGGATTGAGAGATAGTTAATCCAGGTGAATTAAATGCTTTTTCTTTTTGTGATCCCAGAGTCAATCAATTGCTCTCTATTTTGTAGTACTAAACTTGAAACCCCATTCCCTCCTCTTCTCAGGGACAAGAGTAAAAAACGCACATTTTCCTCTGGTCAGCCTCTCA
Source organism: Pseudocheirus occidentalis (assembly GCA_028646575.1). NCBI lineage: Eukaryota > Metazoa > Chordata > Mammalia > Diprotodontia > Pseudocheiridae > Pseudocheirus > Pseudocheirus occidentalis. The sequence goes on along the minus strand of CM053598.1, from coordinate 102,917,775 downwards.
AACCTTCAGACACAAAGAAAAGTTTCAGTTCTAGTCACTGAGAAGATGAGAACAGCTCTATTGAAAGTTAAAAAATCATTCCCTAGTTTGATGAATGGACACCACTTCCAGACTTGTTTAACACCATTGAATGTAAATAGTTTAATTACCTTTTATGAAGCTGTATGGATAAATTTCTTGAGGGAGGAAGTGATTGTGGTGATGATATGTTTTATGTTGTCATTCATACTGTAAGTTATATCCTTCTTTATTTTCTTGAATAGCTCTATTCCTATCCAAAACTGGTTCTGATTGGGGTACCTCTATTCATTTTCTCTATGAAATTTTACTTTCTGATGTGTAGACATCACCTGTATTATAGAGATAATAATATAAAGATTGTTTTTGGGATAAATGGGATGTTTTTGAAGTACTTTAGTTTCTGGATGAAAGATATTATACAATACAAGGTGATAGGGTTAATAAGTTGGTAAATTAATGCTGAGACTAATGTATGATGAATATATCTAATGAATAATAAATTATGATAAAGTAATAATGTCAAAAGAGTATGTATGCCCTGTAGCTTACATTGTATGAAGCTAATAAAGCTTAAATACGATAAAAACTGTGTCCTGTCACTGCCATTCAGCTCTAGGATGAGAGATGGATGGTCCCAATACACTTAGGCAGCATTTTCACATGAAAGATTTAGGGTTGGTAGATTGTGTATTCATCTGGGAGATGATAAACAGTTCACAATTATATATAATTCACTCTTTACCAACTTGGCAGACAGTGGGGCATAATGAAAAGAATACTGGATTTAGGGTCAAAAGAACTGGGTTTAAATCCTAGCTCCTTCTACTTAATACTATGTGAACCTGGGCATATCACTTAATATCTCTGGACTTCATGAAGGGTAAATGAGGAGACCAAACTTAATGGTCATTGAGGTTTCTTCCAGCTTTCAATCTATGATCCTATGAACTAATCAGGGATTTCATGTCTCTAGCAATATCATGGCCAAGTCCCTGCTTGAACCAAAATTGAATTTATTCTGGGATTAATTTTTTTTAACATCTGTGATTTCACTGATTTAGTTAATTCCCTTTCGGGGGGTTATTCAGATATTTTATATAAATATTAGTCAATGTCACAAAAAATATTTAGATGGATCCAGGATCTCACTGATTTAGGTATTCCCTCCAATGATGCCAATCATGACCCATCCATGCCATCTCATTCCATGTAACACTTTCCCAATTCTTTCCATGAATCATCAGAAATCCCCTTATGTCAAGGACTTTTGTTTCTTTTAATATTTTGTTTATTTGCACAGATCATTCAGATAGAGTTGTGTTTTCACATTCTCAGTTGCTTAAACAGAAGACTTATAAGCTTCATTTCTGGAGCTAAATGGACAAATGAACACAACATGATGGGTTTACTCGAATATGCTTAAAACAAACACTGTTCCATGTTCAATAAGTAACTTGAAGAATATGGAAATGGAGTGTCAGACTAGTACAAGTTCATCTAAAAATGTCCTATGAAATCACAGAGTCTCAGAAGTATAATAGACCTCAAAAAGCACCTAGTCCAACCTATATCGGAATAGGAAATCCCTGTATAGAATCTCTGATCAATGGTCATTGAGCCTCTTTGTGAGGCTCAATTCAATACTCCAAGGTAGCCAATTCTACTTTTGGGCAATTCTCATTGAATTAATGAATGAACAGTCTTTATTCTGTGCAAAAGACTATGCTAGGCACAGGGAATACAAAAAGAAAAGTAAGACCATCCATGCTCTCAAGGAACTCATATTCTAAAGGAGGAAATAACCCAAATGGAAGGTTTCATTTGCCAGTCAGATGGAAATGTCTTATATCCTTAGGATGCACTGACAAAGGAGATATTATACCTGCTCTTTAATTTCATTTCCACTGAGAAAATGATACCAGTTTATGATGCTGAACCATTTGACAGTGGCAAGGACTTTGGTTAGGAAGTTTTACTTTGTATTTAATTTAAATCTGCTTTTTCTGAAGATTTCTCTTATGGTTAATAGTTCTGTTCCCTAGGTAGGAGTGACCAGACTATGCACAATTATTTTCATGTGAAATCCTCTCAAATATTTTAAAACAATAATAGAGTCTCCCCCTAATTCTTCTCTTCAATTTAAACATATTTGGTTCTTCCAACAATCCTCATACTGAAGGCAATCTGGTCCCCTCACCATTCTGGTGTCCCTCCTCTGAATGCATGTCAGTTTGTCAGTGTTCTTCCAAAAATAAAATGCTAGAAACTGACAGAGTGGCGCTGATGTGTTTTTACCAGGGTAAAGTAAGATGATAACTTCTTTTGCTCTGAATTTATGATGTGAGAATATTATCAGAAGTACTGAGGACAAAGAAGCTGAAGGGGAAAGGAAACTAGTTTCTGTTGAGAGGATCAAATGATATCATTGAAAAGTGCTTCGCATGGTGCCTGGTATACAGCAAGTGTTATATAAATGTTAGCAACTATTAGCATTATTAGGGTTAACAATTCCAAGGTTGGTCTAAAAACTGGCAAAACTACAAAATAAGCTAGGACAAAAAATGAAAAAAAGGTTCAGTTACTCCTCTGAATTTCAATATATTGCCAAATTAGACAGTCATGCAAACCAGGCATTAGGAGATCCAAGTTCTATGATTCTCACACTACCCATTGCCCAAGGATCAGTATATATATGGCAGTATTGAATTAGGCAAGGCTTGGAAAATTAGGCCAGTCAGTTACTAGGCACAGAGTACACTTGGCACATAGTAGGGCTTGCTTATGTGACCCTGGACCACTATTAAAGAAAGGAATATTGTTTCTAAATTAAGTCTTCCTGAGTTATTGCTACAGCAAAAATGTTAGAACCATCTGAAAGGAGCATCATGAGTAGTGGAGGGAAAACCAAGAAGCAGGCAAGACCTATAGGCAAAGGAGAAGTCAATTTACCAGCTGCCCAAAAACAATTATAATTACAGAAATGATGGAAAGACACAGGTATGGAATTGGTGGGAGATAGAATCTGAAGTACTAGTGAAATATAATACAACTAGAGGTGTCAAGGTAGGCCAAGACTTTGGACTATAAACCAGAAAGCTAGAGAACCACAAAACATAGAGTTATCTTACCCTGGCATGGATGTATGAATATGGTCTTAACATGATTCCCTTCTTGTGAGCCTTCAATATCTGCTGGGGGAAGTGTCACCCACCCCAACTATGCCCCAAGTACTATGTGTTAGAATGTCTTTAGGACATTCCTAAAGTTTAACCCTTTTCCACTCTATCCCAGAATCCTTGGTGTTCCCAACAGTTTAACACTTTCTCCAGTGAGACCTTAGGAAGAATTGGTAGAGCCTATGTCTGACATTGGCTTTCAAATAACTAAACTGGGCCATTGGAATGTGAAGAATTTATTATGTCCATTTTCCCTTGGTGTGTAAATACAGCTTTAGGTACAGCCAAAAGTAACCACTGAGAGACAGGTTTGGCAGACATTTGGGGAAATTCTTGTCTTGTACATAATAGATTAGAAAATGTTTCTTAAATTGGATTAATCCCTTTTGATGAATTGAAATTCACGTCTGCTACCCTGTGAGATATGTAGCATGCTTTGAGATCTTTGTTAGGATATTTCCATATGCCTACATGCAAGGTATAAAGCCTCAATAAAAAGTATGAGTTTAATGAGACATAAAATGTATCATTATGGATATAGAACTTTTAGCAGAATCTAGGTATTAAAATAAATGGCAGCCATAGCATCTTGTAGACATATTCATAATTCAAACATTGGCATTTCCCTGGCTTTGGAGGAATAACAATGAGTGATTCATGCATCGTGATGGATCTGCATTACTAGGAAAGGAAACTTCTGTGCTGTGAATCTGCCACTTTCTCTGGCTTAACCTTCTTTATGAAGATGAGCATTTTTATATACATCTTTTCATTTTTTTCTTTTTGCACTTTTATTGCTTCCCCTTGGCAATGATTCCCATAAACCAGTGCACATGACTGTGAAGAGAATTCTCCAACTCAGCACAGACAGTGTCTGTCACAAAAGTTGCTCCAAATCCATGAGTGTATCCTGGAAAACTGTTTTAATCTATCATCTGTGGGACCAGCAAAAAGAAAATCAAATTAGTTGCCTGGAACACAAAGTTGCACCAACAGAGTGGAAACAATGAGATGAAAGATCTGAATAGCCTGTAAAAAAAGATAAATAAATTTAATGGTAATAGATTATAGAAGGAAGTTAGGAATGAAGGAAAGGAAAAGACAGGAAAGGGAAGAATAAAGGAAAGAAGGAAGAGCATATTTTTATACTATACCACTTTCATTACCCATGCACTATAAAATTTTAAATAGGAACTTATTATAGACCCCTAATAACTAGTACTTTAATCTAGACTGGTGTCAGAGAAATTATGTTTGCTCTTGAGTGCATTCTTTATGGACTTCTGATAAATTGCCTCTTCAATCTTAAAGTAATTTGAATATTTCTTCATTTGTTGGGTTCAGCTAGAGTTTGATTTTTGAACATTTCTGCTTTGCCTAAATAGATATTATGAGGTTACAAAAAATGTTAAAAAGTAGTAGCTGTGAATGGAAGGTATCTTCTTTCTCTGTGAATCTAGTCCTGTGTACTGAAGTGCTATATCCTCTTAATCTCTTTCAATAAAGAGTTAGTCACATAAAATTATATGGGACTCTGCAGATGTTTAGTACATAACTCAGAGGTGTGTGAAAAAAAATATCCCGCTTACCATGGGGGACATAAAGAGTCAATTCAATTAAATTCAAATAAACATTTATGAAATTTGTAATGTGCAAGGCATTGTGATAGAGCCTAGGGCTACAATGGTGAAGAGATTCCGTACCTTCCCTCCAGGCGTTTACAATCTAATAAAGGGAGTTATGACATCCATATGTAGAAGGGGTGTCCTATACATCAGTCCTAATTAATTTAACTAACAAGATGCTCTGTAACTTTTTTGTTGGTTCAAGGGACACTTTTGACAGTTTCATGAAACCTATGGACCCTTTCTCAGAATGCTATTTTTAAATTCATGAAATGAAATATATACGATTATAAAGTTAATTATATTGAAATATAATTTTTTAATGTTCACATAACCCAGGTTATAAACCTTTGTTCTATGCCCTGATACCTTTATTAGGTGAGAATTCTTTGGTGATTGAGTTCTATCTTCTGTAGAAGGTTTTTTGAAGTATCTCTCCTCCCCCTTTCCCCAACCTTCTTAGAAATTTACCCTGTAAGGTAATCTTACCATCTACAGTGTGTATCTTGTTTGCACTATTTATTTACACATCTTTCTAATTAGAATGTAAACTTATTAAAAGAAAGGACTGGGTGTTTTGGAGGGTTTTTTTTTTGCCATTCTTTGTATCTTTTGTGATTAGCTCAGTACTTAGTTCCTAGCAAATACTAAGTAAACCAACACTAGATGATTGTTCATTGACTGATTGATTCCTAAGGCAAGTCCTGAGTTTTGAATATGGTCTCAGATGCTTACTAGTTGACTGACTCCAGGCAAGTCATTTAACTTCTGTTTGCCTTAGTTTCCCCAACTGTAAAATGGGGATAATAATAGCACCTACTTCTTGGGGTTGTTGTAAGGATCAAAAGAGATATTGTAACAATACTAGGGACCCTTTCTTCCTCCTTTGGGGGGATTGGAGGGGGAGATGTTCCTATGTGATAAAGATATAGCTGTCCACTTAAAACTTCTGTTTCTCTAGTCTAAGCTTCCTCTTTCAATCTTAACTATCCCAGGGCTGTTTTCATAATTAATTCCATTAAAAATCATTTTGTGAAGCATTTACTCTGTGTAAGGTGCTAAGTAATGTGTTAGTGATTCAAAGACAAAATGTAATGAAAGAATTTTTTTGTACAATGGTTGTTCCATGCTCTTAGGTAGATTAGAATAGTATATCTCCCTAGTTAAATGTTTAATTGAAAGGCAGGGGTGAATAATAAAGAGAAAATAGTGCCTATGTCTTCAGTGATAAATTTCTTTTAGGAGATAAAAAAAACCCCAAACATTGCCTTATTGTTCTTGTCAGTCAGGTTCTTGATCAGAATTCAGTCTATTAGCTATGCTAGCAAAGGTGCCTCTAATATGGAGATATAATATAGCCGGGCACTGGATCATGTAATTTGGTTTAGGAAATGATATATCTAACTTGAAGAGGGATAGAACTAACAATTTGAAAAAAAATGTAATTTCCCCAAGAGAGCTATACACAAAATGTAACTATAATAAGATGGATAATTTTCATGGGTGACTTGTATAATCGGTCCTGTTACTTTATACATAGTTATACTTTATGCAGACAAAGAAGGCCTGGGACTCACTTAGAGAGCTCACTCTATTAGTTTCCCATGCACATGGTACCTGTAAACCAAATGGCAGAGCCACCAACATTCCTAGGCAGCCCTCAAGAATTTATTTAGCTTTCCTCTCACATAGGGAGAACATCAGCAGGCACAAAAATGTTAAGAAAACTTATGAGGGAGTCAGTAATTTAGAGCCCTTTTGTAATAGAACACTGAATGGTGAGACAGGAGGATTGAATCCTATTCCAAGAGGATAGAATGTATCTCCTCAGCCTGAGTTTTGCTATCTATAAAGGCTGGATTGCTCACAACTATCCCTATGTGCTTCACACAGATGAGATTTAAATTCTGAGTTTCTAGCATAATTTAGTACATGATGTTAAGGTACCAAGGTTTTGTGATAGCATTTTAACAACTACTAAGTAATACTTGGTCTGCAAAATCAAGTTAACTCAAAAGGATTTGAAGCTGTTATTTTGTTCAATTATTCCCAAGTTCTAGAAACAAGTATCTGTCAATTACAATTTTCCCCATTTCAAATGAATCAAGGTACAGGATTTCCAAGTGGAAACTTCTCTCCCTGTTCTTGAACAAATTGATCCTATCCATGCTCCCCTGTTGAAGTCTTACCCCTTTTGTAAAAGCTTTATGGACTCCAGCTCGAATTGATGTCTTTTTTCTGATGATTTTTTTATTGATAGCTCCTATATCACTTATAATCTAAACTACACAATTTTGCACTTCATTATATACTAGGTTACTTTATTCTCTAATGGTTTTGAGTAGGTCCAATATTTGAATGGATACCACCTTCAACAACTAGGATATTCTAAGGCAAAGGGTAGACATTTAATAAATATTTAACCTAATTAATTGACAGAGCAGTCAAATGATTTGCCTCTTGTTCATGATAATATTCTTCTATGTAAAGTATAAAGTCTAAGATGTGTTCAAAGTGCCCCTGCACATTAGAAATGGATACTTCCTCTATAGTTGGACAATGAGTCACAAATACTCCATTTTAGATTGTAAGCTCCACAGTTCTTTTTGCGGTGGCAATGAACTGGAAATTGGGGGAATGCCTTTCACTTGGGGAGTGATTGAGCAAGTTGTGGTATATGATTGTAGTAAAATATTATCATCCCTGAAGAAATGATGGAGAGGGTTTCAGAAAAAGCTAGGAAGATCTACATGAACTGATGCAGAGTTAAAGGAACAGAATCAGGAAAACATTGTACACAGTAACTGCAACATTGTAACAATAATCAATTCTGATAGACTTAGGTTCTCTGATCAATAAAATGATCCACAACAGTTTCAAAGGACTCCTGATAAAAATGCCATCCACTTCCAGATAGGAAACTGATGAACTCTGCATGCAGATTGAAGCATATTTTTTTCACTTTCATTATTTTTCTTGCCTCTCACCACCCCAACATGGCTAAGATGAAAATGTTTTGCATGACTTCATACATATAATGGGTATCATATTTCTTGCCTTCTTAACGAAGAGAGGAAGAGTGGGAGAAAGAAAATAATTTGAAACTGAAAATTAAAAAAAAAGATTATAAGCTCCATGAGAACATGACTTGGGCCTTACAACATCATACTATCACCACTGAATTTAGATCTAAATCATTGTAAAACATTAATGTTTGTGGAACTTATTTTAGTAATAACAGCTTGAATTTAAAAGTCTTGCCTAGGGTCACACAGTTAAGTTTCTGAGGCAGGATTCAAACTCACATCTTCTTGATCCTAGATTCCATGCTCTACCACATTATCTAGCTGCCTTTTCCTCTGGAGCTGAACAATGAATCATAAACTTCCCCTTTATATTGTAAGTTTTGTGAGAACAGAGTCTGGGACCTTGTAACATCATACTATGACCATGAATTTAGAACTAGAACATTGTAAAAGATTAATGTTTGTTGAACTATTCAAGTGAAATAAATCACATGAATATTATAATAATATTATGGTGTAGATGAGGAATCATAATAGTTCAGTGTCATCCACAAGTGCCCATGAAAAGGAGCATTTCAAAAAGGAAGCAATAAACAATGTTGATTGCCACAGAAAGGTCAGGGAAAATGAAAACTGGGAAAAGGCCATAGGATTTTGTGAGCGAGCAGTGAATGGTGACCTTGCAAAAAGCAGCATTAGTAGGGTTGTGGTGGAGAGACAAAGGGGTTATTGTTGCTGTTCCCCCATCCCCCAACACACACCAAGGAAGAGAAACAAAACATGTATAGATAGAGGCATGGGGTCAGTAGATTTTGAGAAATTAAAGGTATAAGAGAAAGAATGACTGATCTAAGATGAGCCCAGAGGAAGTAAAAAAGAATTGAATCAAGTACAGATGAAAGTTAACTTTCACTCTTGTATCTTCTGTGCTTATATCTACATTATCTTGCATATATCTTGTCTCCCCCATTAGACTTCAAGCTTCTTGAAAGTAAGAGACTCTCTTTTATCTTTCTTTGAATCTTCAGCATGTCAGGCAGTACCTGGTGCACAACAAATACTTGTAAATGTTGATTGACTAACTGATTGAAAAGGAGAGACACATCTGTGACAGAAAGGAAGGAAGGATTGTAAACACATTGAAATGATAATATCAAAGCTATAGACCTAGAGGAGATCTTGGTGGACATTGGAGTTCAACATCCTCCTTTCACAGATGAGAAAACTGAGGCCCAGAGAAGTTAAATGACTTGCCCACAGACACTTGGCTAATTAGTGTCTCAGGTTATATTTGAACTCAAATCTTTAGGACTAAAAAAAACCCCAACGTTCTATTGACTATTCCAGGGTGGGGAACCTGCCATCTTGAGACCACATGTGGCCCTCTAGGTCCTCAAGTGTGGCCCTTTGATTGAATCCAAACTTCACAGAACAAATTCCCTTCATAAAAGGATTTGTTCTGTAAAACTTGAACTCAGTGAAATGGCCACACCCAAGGACCTTGAAGGTCACATGTGGACCTCAAGGCTGCAGGGTCCCCATCCCTGGACTATTCCATTTTGATACAGAAAAGAAAGTAAAACTACATATAGATTTTGCATTTAGAAGATTGAGGATGAGAGATTTATATAGCTATGATTAAGGAATAAGATAGAGTATTAAGGAGTATAGAAAAGTTTAGAAATAATTGCTGTGGAGAATGCTCAAAAAATGAAGATGAGATGAATAAAAAGATGGGTCGTGAAGGGTAAACTGAAATAATAGAGAATGACATTTTGGCCCAGAAAACATGGTTTTTATGATTTCCTTTCTATTAATACTCATCAGTTTAGAATCAGGAGCAGAAAAATCAGACCATAGAGATGATCCAGGGCTGGAGATTGACCTATAGTTTGGCAGAAGGTTAAGGTGATGCGTGAATTTTTAGCTTTATTAAGGGCATCATTGACGTGGTGGGTCATGGTGTTCCAGAAGAGTAAGAAGTCAAGAGAAGACCCCAAATCTCAGTGTCTGAAGGGATGTTCAAGGGCATGTAGTCTATATACATATATATATGTATATATATATACATATATATGTATATAATATGGAATTTACCTTTTTATCCAATCTCTGCTCAAAACCCCCCAGTAGGAGGAAACTCACTAAGGAACTTGTGATTCTATTCTTCTTATACAATATTAGTTGTTAGCTGCAAACTAGTTATAACAGGACCCATTTTGCCAAGAGGAAAGAGTACGCCAGTCAGTCCATCAATCATTCAACAGGCATCCATTAAGGTATGTACCAGGTAATGTGTTATCTGCTGGGGATATAAAGGCAAAATGAAATAATCCTTGCCCTCAAGGAGCTTACATTTTAATGAGAGAGATAGTACTTATTTGTGTAAGAATATACAAAACATACAAAAGAGATACAAGGGAACCATGTTATAGGAAGGCATTAGCTGTTGAGTGATGCAGGAAAGGTCTCATGCAGAAGGTAGCACTTGAGCTGATTCTTGGTGATGGGAGTTTCCAAGAAGTGGAGGGAGAAAGGGAGTCCATTCCAGGTATAAGGCTTGTGTTAAAGTACAGATATAAGAGAAAGTATTATGTGTGCAGCTACAGTGCTTGATGATTTCCCATAAGTCCAGACCATCATATCCAACACATATGTTTAGTCTTATCTGACCTCTAGATTGGCACATTTGAAAAATGATCTAATTCCCTGTATTTAACTCAGGATAAAGCCATAGCAGATCCTAGATTCAATGGCCCAAATATGGATTGGGGTATAACTGGATAGCTCATTTTCTGGTAACAGTTTCATGAGCATCTTCATCTCTCCAGGACAGACAGTAACACAGTGGTTTGCTCTGAAGATGATACAAACATCCTATACCCTCTCTGAGTATTCTTGAACCTGAGGTTCAGGTTGTATATTGTTCAGTAAAGTCTATGGTTAGGGCAACTTAGTGTGAGGACTTCTTTATGTTACTGAACCTCAGCCAGGAAATTTTGGTTTGCATTCAGCCTGAATCTGTCTTTCTAGAATTCTACCATCCAAATAATCTTTTTATTCATCTCTTGTTTAGTCTTTGAGCATTCTCCACAGCAGTTGTTTCTAAACTTTATTTCATCTTCTAATCATCAGTATAGTGTAAATGACCTTTCCTTCTGCATTCTGATAATCAGCCATATAAATTTATCTCTCATTCTCATTCTTCTCAATGCAAAATCTTTATAGAGCTTTACCTTCTTTTCTACATCAAAATGATATAGTCAATAGATACTTGACTGACTGAAGGACATAATAGCAGAATCTGGGAGGGTACAATTTATTTGATTAAGGCTAAAGGGAAATCATGATATACAAGTTCTCCCATTCTGACATGTTAACTTATTTATTCTTTTCCACCTAGAAGATGCCAAAGATATGCAGTATCTTGTTTCATAAAGAGGCAGCTAGAATGCTGAATCTGGAGTCAAGAAGATGTGAGTTTGAATACTGTCTCAGATGATAACTATGTGACCCTGGGCACATAGGGCAAGTGACCTAACTTCATTCAACCTCAGTCCCCTTATCTGTAAAATGTAAATAATAATAGCACCCGACTCACAGGTTTGTTGTGAAGGATTACATGAGATAACATTTTAAAGCACTTTTCAAACCTCATAGTACTACATAAATGCAAACTATTGGAATAAATTGTTATACAAAGGCAATTTTGAACTACATACATGTTGTGATGCTTTGACTAGTTAATATTAGCTATACACTTAATTTTACTTTTTAATACCTAATCCCAATGCCTTTCTTCACTTGAGATACCAGAATAATTTATTTCAAGAAAGAAGTTTGTGTAAAATTTAAATTCTTCCTCTCTCTACCTATAGAAGAAAGTTCCTATCAAGTTCTTAATGGATGGTTATTTTATGAAGCACCCAAATGACACTTTCAAACATTAGATCCTAATTCTTTACCTTTCACTATTACTCCCCCAAAGAAAAATAGAACTTTGCATGATTAATTTCTTCAAATAACAGAAAGGTTCATTCATAGCTTCCTTTTTATCAGTAAAGAAGTAGATTATGTTCAGAATTTTGTATACATTGCCAAGGGCAGCCACTACATTCATTAGTTTTGCTTAATCTTTTCTTTGTTAACTTTTTTGATGCTGGTGTGAGGGTTATTTTTTTTCTTTTCTTTCTTTTTTTTTTTTTTTGCTTTTTTTTGGAGGGTGGAAGGCAGGGCAATTGGGGTTAAGTGACTTGCCCAAGGTCACAGGGCTAGTAAATGTGTTAAGTGTCTGAGGCCAGATTTGAACTTGGGTCTTCCTGACTCCAGGGTCGGTGCTCTATTTGCTGTGCCACCTAGCCGCCCCAACTTGTGGAAGTATTTCTACAAATGATTATGATCAAGTAACAAAAGCTTCAGTAAAAACTATTGTTTAAGAGAAAGTGGTTTGAAAGTTTGGTTAGGTTATGGTTATCTCCTTCCCTCTCAAACCTGGAGAAAAGACTTACTATTAATACCCATTAATACAAACTATAGACCAGGTAAGACGAAGAGTCCTGAAAATAGTATTCTCACAGACCACCAGCCCTACCACCACTCTGGCTAGCATTGTCCAGGGGAGCAACACTTGAGAAGGTGTAACGTGCCTTCTGCCCCTGCAAGTATGGTAAGCCTGACCTCCTCAGCAGCCACGAGTACTGATGATCAGGAAAGTTCTTTCTACGAAAGTCCTTAGAACTGTCCAATCAATCAATCAGGCAACAAATATTAAGCACCCATTCTGTGATTCAGCATCAAAAACAGATATGGTTTTATCAATAGAAATGTCACTAAAGAATATGCATTGCCATCTACCTTGCCACCCAAGCCTAAGAAACAATGGACCTTTCCATTTGAAAAAAAAAGCTGAAATGTCTGTATATGTTTTGTTCCCCTTTTAGAATATGAGCTTCACGTGCATAGACTTGCTTTTTAAATTTGTATCCCCAGTGCTTAGTACAATGTTTTACATATAAAAAGTGAACCATGTATACTTTTCCACTCATTTATTCATTCACATTCACATCTACGTTGTTGTTGAGTCATTTCTGTCGTAGCCGACTCTTTATGACCCCTATTGTGGTTCTGTTTTGTTTTGTTTCTGTGGCAGAGCTACTGGAGTGATTTACCATTTCCTTTTCCAGCTCATTTTATAGATGAGGAAACTGAGGCAAATAAGGCTATACCATTTGCCCAGGGTTACCCAGCTAATAAGTGTCAGAGACCGAATTTGAACTCAGGAAGATGAGTCTTCTGATTCCAGACCTGCATGCTATCTACCGTGTCATTGGGAGAATGCTTTAATTATTCCAAAGCACCTTCAGATACATGATCTACTTTAAAAAAAACTATACAACATAGTCATATGATTTTTATGACATATGCATATATTCATACATATGTATATATATATATTTATCAATCCTACCACTTAATAGATTTTTACTTCAACATAGACATAGATTTTTACTTCAACAAGTGGTAACTGAGACATTTGCAGTTTCCCTCCTTCCTTGACCACAGAAATTAACCTCCTTAACTCTCAAACTCCCAGGAAGCTGGAAACCAAGCCCTATGCCTAAAAAGAGCTGGAGTCTAGAGACTTTGGTGCTGAAAATTAAAGCAACTTCCCAAGCAAAAGAACAAGGGAGATGAGGTTGCTTACTAAATAGATTTCCATGCTGTTCTGTGTAGAAAACACTTCATTTCTGCCCTTTAAAATCAAGCAAAACAAAGAAATACAGAATATGCTGATGAGAACAATGTTGTTATTGATGCCAGAGATGACTCCATGCTATCTTTAAGGGAGGGATATAAGTGGTGTGAGATAGAGGAAAGTGTTTTAGCTTTGGAGTTAGAAGACCTAAGCTCATATCCAGGCTTTGCATTTAACTTCCTGTATGACCTTGAGCAATCATTTAATATCTGAGTCTTAATTTTCTCATTTGTAAAACAAGGACACTGGGTTATGGTTTAAGGTCCCTTCTAGCTCCAAATCTATGATTCCATGTCTTATTTATCCTTATGGCCCTTAGTGAAATTTGTGTAAAGTCTTCAACATAGTATGCATATGGTAAATATTTCTAAATGAATATTCACTTTATAGTCTTAATTAAAGTGGGAGAATTGGGGATGGAGCCTTTTTTTTTTTACTTTGTTGTAATTTGGAACAATTAAACTTAGATTAAGGAATTAGAGAAGGAAATGATGGATTGTGAGAATGAATGCAAAGAGGGCCTCTTTATTTTTTTGTCCATTAATACTGATTTATTGCTTATTTTTGGACAACAGCTAGAGGAAAGAACACTTAAAGAAGCAAATGAATTTTTATTTTAGATGTCATGTTTTCATTACCCTTTTTTTGATTATACATTCAGGTTTCTTTGAGTACTGAAGTGCCACAGAAAGAAATGTCTGTGAAGGGAGAAGTACTTAGGAGATCTAAGGTCAGAATGAAGTTCACATTTAGTTAGAAATGCAGTTCTGGGAGGGAAACTCAAAAAGCCTAATTTCCTGATTGCAGTCAGGGAAAGGAAATGCATAACTAATAGAGAGACCACCTCCATTAGATTTAAAATGTAGCAGTGTATTCTAAGTTGTCAAGGCAACAACATCTGTTTATGAATGAAAGAGATGAATGTAAATATGTACCTACAGGGATAGATGGATATCAAGAGACAGACATTGCTAGATATAGATAGCTAGATGATAAATAGATATAAGTAGATACAGACGGATAGATGGATAGAAATAAAGAGAGAGATGGCTAGAGATGGAGATCAATAAAGACAGAGATCAGTAGTTGATAGATAATAGGTAAAGAGAGAGAGATGATAGATATTGAGAGATGGATAAGGTGGAGACTGATAGATATAGAGATATATGACAGAAAGATATATGTAGATAAAGATTTATATATATATATACACATATGTATGAACATATATATATATATATACACATACACACACAGAATTTTTGAAGTTCTTACTATGTGTTAAGTGTTGTTCTAAGTGTTGCAAGGAAGGAAAAGAGTTCCTGTTTTAATAGGGGAAGATCAACACATAAAGGGGACTGAAAAAGGGAGGGCATACACAGAACATATATGGAGATGTCCAGGAGGTGTCATGGAGACTTGGTTTCAGTCAAAATGAATGAATGAATATAAAAGGCAGTCAGTAATTACTTAGTATGTGGTTAGTAAGTGCTGAGGATACAAAGGAAAAATAAGACAATCTCTGCTGTCAAGGAGATCATGGAGGAAGCAGCACACATGGATGGTTTTAACTGCAAGTCAGAGGGAAAGATCCCATGGTCCTTAGGGTGCAGCACCAAAGCAGATGGTAATATTTCTTCTTTAATGTCATTTCCACTGCTAAAATCATATCAGTTTCTGATGTTGAGCCATCTGACATTGATGGCAAGAACTTTCTCTTCTGAGTTTTCATTGGCAAGAACTTTCTCTTCTGAGTTTTCATTAACTGTGGCCGCAGCACCTGTGGGAGTTTTCATTGCTGTTCCCAAGCTCTGGGGTTCAAGGTCCTTGGTTGTTCCCATTGGGGACTGAGGAGTAATCAAGGTGCCTGACATGTGCTGCTTCTTTTGTCTCCCTCAGAATGCAGTGTGGCTTTTTTTTTTGGGAGGGGGTTGTTTGGTTTTTGGTTTTTTTCTCTCTTCCTTCCTTCCTTCCTTCCTTCCTTCTTTCTTTCCTTCCTTTTTTCCTTCCTTCCTTCCTTCCTTGCTTGCTTTTTTGCATCAGTTAGGCTAAATACACTGTCCTGAGAATAACAGTGGTGGGCAGAAGGTGATAATGGCTGGCTCCTTCTCTCAGATCACCTATCATTATCCAGAGGGGTTCTAGTGGTGGACTAGAAGTTTCCTATGGAGAAGAGATAGAAATAATGGCCACAATGGAGGCAGCCTGGTGTGAGAGTAGGAGAGAATCTTTTCAACATAGGATACCAGTTCTTTACAATAAACTTTGCAAATTAGTCCTTGAAGTTCCAAACAGCCACTCTTCTGAATACAATTAAAAATGTCATTAAACATAAGAATGGAATTCTGGTAGTTAGTCTGTAATCTAACAAACAGAGGGTCAGGGAACACCCAGGAACTGTATTTTCTTTCCTTCCATGAGAGTTCAGTTTACAACAAGTCTCAAATTTGAGTCTTCTTTGAGAAGCTACTTCAGCAGTAAGACTGACTCTTATAAGCTTAAGTATAACTGTAAACCCAACTATTACAGTAGGAGAGGTAAATGGGGAAATTCTAGGTGCTTCTGTTAAGTGAGTGATTCTTTATAAAATAAAAGACACATTTCCCTTTAATTTTTTTTTTCTGAAAAGAGATGACAAGAAGAGATGCATTATTCCACCAATACAATAAGGCGGCAGTGCTGACCACCCATAGTCAGTATGGATTTGATAGGATACTCCGAATAAGATGAAAAAGCATTGTTCTTAATATTCTAGCCAAATCCTACTTGAGCTGATTATATTCACAGTACTTTGCAGCTCTGTATGTGACAGGTCTTTAATAAATATTTCCAAAACCAAATTGCAGGCTGGTAGTAAAGCATGAGAAAGCGTCTGAAGAATTTGGAGTAAGTAGATACCTAGATCCAATTTTTATCTCAAATACTAGGGATGGTGGAGTGAGAGATGGAAGGGACCTTCAAGGTCATTTTATAGTTGAGGAAATGGATGTTTAGAATGGTTAAGTGACTTGGTGAATATTACATAGGCAGTAAATAGCAGAGATAGGATTGGACCCCAGGTCCACTGACTACAAATGCATTGTCCTTTTCACTGCATAATGAATGTTTTCCTTCTCTCTCAGCCTCTGTGAATGTGGGCAAGTCAACCCCTTTCTGAGTTTTAGCTTCCTTATCTTTCTTTTGTTCTTCTTTTTTTAAGTTTATTTATTTTTAGTTTTCAACATTCACTTCCATAAGTTTTAAATTTTCTACCCCTTCTCCCCTCTTTCCTCCCCAAAGCAGCATACAATCTGATATAGGCTTTACATATACATTCCTATTAAACACATTTTTACATTAGTCATGTTGCATAAAAGAATTATAATGAATGGGGGAAGCCATGAGAAAGAAAACGACACAAAACAAAAAAAATAAAAGTCTGTTTCACTCTGTATTCAGACTCCATAGTTCTTTTTTGTGGATGTGGATGTAGATGTAATTTTCCATCATGAGTCCTTTGGAATTGTTTTAGGACCTCATGTTGCTGAGAAGAGCTAAGTCTATCAAAATCGGTCATCATACACTGTGGCTATTACTGTGTACAATGTTCTCCTGGTTCTGCTCACTTCACTCAGCATCAGTTCATATAAGTCTTTCCAGGTTTTTCTGAAGTCTGCTTATCATTTCTTATAGCACAATAGTATTCCATGACATTCACACATCACAACTTGTTCAGCCCATTCTCCAATTGGCCACCACAAGAAGAGCTGCTATACATACTTTTGTACATGTGGGTCCTTTTTCCCATTTTCATGATCTTTTTGGGATATAGCCATGGACAGCTTCCTTATCTTTAAAACCATAATAATAATACTTGCACTTTCTACTTTACATGATCATTTTAAGGAAAACATTTTTAAACTTTAAAATATTATGGAAACATGAGTTATTACAAATAAATATCAGATATGAGTGTTGAATACGATGCATCTCCATTCTGTTCCATTTCTAAAAAAGACATGTCATTTTTTAATCCTTAAATTTTTAGTTTTTATTAAAGGATTTGTGTCTCACTATTAATAGCATTCTCAAACAGAAAATACTATGTGATTTTTGTCTCTGTTGTTGTTGAGTCATTTTTCAGTAGTGTACAATTCTTCATGATCCCATTTGGGGTTTTCTTTGCAGAGATCCTGAAGTGCTTTGCCATTTCCTTCTCCAGCTCATTTTGTAGATAAGGAAACTGAGGCAAATGGTCAAATGACTTGCCCAGGGCCACCTAGATAGAATGTTGGAAGCCAGATTTTAAATTAGGAAGATGAGTCTTTCTGACTTAAGGGCTCATGCTTTGTCCACTGTACCACTTAGCCATATAGTATGGTATATTTTGAGCAAATGTTTCCTCAGTTGTTGAACAGAGAAAGGGACTATAGCATAAAAACTCAGTTTCTCACTGATATTGACTGCATCTAAAGCTTTGGTTTCAAGACAATGACATTGCTGGAAAATTGACTTACTATATGAAATAATAGGGTCCTTTAACAAAATTTACTCTTCTGGCAGCCAACACACAATCAAGCCACTTGTCATGGGGTCCATTGAAGGAGTTTTGGTTAGCTACCCAAGAGAGGTTTGCTCACTAAGGCACCAAGAATGTAGGGCAGTTAGGAATAGACAGTGTGCAAAACCTTTTAGCTGCAACACTAGCAGGAAATAAGGTTGCTTAACCATGATCTGGCATTAGATTAAGAAGAAGACATCATTCATTGACCACAGAACATTCTTCTCATTTTACATTTACTGCTGCTGCTTTTCCTCTAATGCTTAAGGCAAGGATTCTTGACATTTCTCTTTTAGTAGAGCAAGCCCATGGTAAAATTCAAAGTGTAATCTCACCCAGACGGTGAGAACTAGCATCATGACTGTTAACTCCTTGATGCATTTTCTGGTGCCTAGAATAGAAATCCCCAAAGAAATTAAGCAAGAACTCATGAAAGTCTGTAAATCATCAGCCCTGCCATCCACTTGCATTTCTTTCTTTTTGGCTTTTTCACATCTATACTATTCTAGGCAATTCCCTGAGCCTAGGATATAAGGTACAGAAAAGTTTCCAACCAGTATTGGAAGAGGGAATTTCCTCCCCTGGAAGTTCCCTATACTAATGAAATCCCAGATCCAGGCCCTAGTAGACTCTGTAGCCACAGGCAGCTAGCTGGCACAGTTGATAAAGCTTTGGACCTAGAATCAGGAAGACTTGAGTTCAAATCTGATTCTGACACTTCTGAGCTATGGGACCCTGGGCAAGTCGCTTAAACTATCTGCCTCAGTTTTCTCAACTGTAAAATGTTGTTCTGAAGATCAAATGAGGTAATATTTTTAAAGCTCTGAGCACAGTGCCTGGTATATAGAAGGCATTTAATAAATTCTTATTCCTCTTTCCTGCTCATATCTCTAATATGAACTTATCTTCAGTTGTATTACCATTACCTTTGGTTTTTCTCATGTTCAAGTTATTCAGCTTAATGTAAGTATACTCAATAAAATCCATTCTTAGCAAATGTTCACACAATGGATTATTTTTCCGCCTCATTCAATTTTAGATAAGCAACAGGGAAGTGGGAGGATGTTTTGGACATAGTGAACAGAAACTCTATGCTGAAAACATGGTAGCACCACTGATAGCAATGGAATGGTGGATAAAGGTAGTTTACTTAAGCACAGAAATAAAGAGATTTTAATACTTTGTAAGTGAAATAATAGCAGATTATCTAGATGGAGATGTTTTCTGAGCAGGTGGAAATACAAAATTAACTACAGAACCTAAGACAATGGATAGAATCTCTTTGTTCAGATGAGTCACCTGAGAACCAAAGACTCCAACTTTGCAATGGAAGCTTTTAAATAACACAGTCTCTTCCATAAAATATGAATATAAAGGAAAACATCTCCCGCATTGGGAGTAAAAACACAAAAACTATTGATTTATCTTAGTCAAGGCTGAATACAAAGTAGATAAATTAACATTATAATAACAATTTCACAAAACTCCAGGACACCCTCAGATTAGTTTCTCTTCTATATTTTTCATCCACAGCACTTGTTACATGGGAGAAAATAACACTAATTTTGCAAATGTAATACACTACAGAGCTTTTTGTAGTTTGGGAATATTTAACAATGAATTTAAAAAATTCTTAGATTTCTATAAAGAGCAGTGATTAAATAACATTTTTTTCCTAAGTAAATAGAAGTTTCTGTTAGTGCATCTTAGAAGAATGATCATTCTATTATCTGGGCAAATATTTTCCCCTGTGATTATGTTTGAGCCGGGGATTTCCACACTGGTTTTCTGATTCATATGTCAACCTGTCAGTATAACTAAACTGTAAAATAGATTATAAATAATATATGTTTATGAAAAAGTCTTCTATTATGTTCTTGATCCCAGTTTTTGGCAAATGGCTTTTCATTAATTATTAAATAGTAAAGTACTTAATATCAGCCAATGGAAGAATTTGTCTAAACGATCTCAATATAAGACCTAATATTTAGATTGTTCCTTTTGGGGTATGTAATCTTAATTCACTTTGCAAATGCCATCTATCTCTATCTCTGTCTCTATCTCTATCTCTATCTCTATCTCTATCTCTGTCTCTGTCTCTGTCTCTATCTCTATATCTATATCTGAACTGTCTTCATTCCTTATATTCACAAGATTAGTACTGTGTTCATTTTACTTATGGGAAGATTGTAATGGCAGGATGTTATGTCATCTGGTAAAAGACATACAAGGAAAAGGCAGAGGTAAGGAACAAAACAAAACAAAACAAAACACTTATTAACACTAAGTGAAGCCAAATTGCATGACTGCTGCATATATCTGAAGAAATGCAACAAAATAGACCCCATACCCTTTCCTTTTATCACCATCTCCTTCTGATTTTTTTCGGTCAACTGTACATCTTATTTTCATCTTTTTCCTGGTTCTTTATATTAAAAAAAAACGCTATTGTGACAATTTATTTATCCATGGGGGGGGGGAACTTTGAAAGTCAATTGATATTTGATTAATGAGGCCAGAATTGTATACAATGACATTTTTTGGTGTATAGTTCTTTCCTGCAGCCCTGAAGAACCCATAAGTGTATGAACATTAAAAAACCATATGACTAGTTAAGATGCAGAAACCATCAAGAGAATGTAGAATGGGCTTATATGCCAAAATCAATTCAAGACAAGTGCTCTTGAATGGATTTTTTTTCCTAAAATGTGACCCAGGAGGGATGTCTTCTTTATGAATTTAAATATCTATTACGGTGCACAACTAATTATAAGAATATCTTCTAAGACCCAAGATAGCCCTGTTTATATTACAACTGCTTCGAGAAGGAAGGACTTGGCCTGCATCCTAGCCATAGGGATGAAACGAACTTCTGAGGACACCAAGAATAACCATGTAGAGAAATTGAGGACCAGAGAAAATAAGGGAGCTTTCCAAGGTTGCACAAATATAAATATCAGGAGCATGATTTGAACCAACTCCCCTAACTCCAGAGCTAGTGATCTAGCTTTGAAAGCCACACAAGTGATCTGTTTGCTTGAACATCCTTCATGATTAATTTTCATCTTACTCAGTCTCTAAGGTCAGTCTATATTAGTTATTATTGTGGTTAAAATAACCAGAATGGGGAAGATGATTCAATTAACACATATGCATATTTTCTACACAATACATATGTGTATACATGCACATGTATGACAAATATACACAAATGCAGTATGTGGTCTTATCATGTTAGAGAGCATCTTGTGGGAATGCAATTGTGTGCAGGGATAGCTCAAGCCAAAAGGGCACATAATATACATTCAGGGCCAATCTTTCCAATTTTGTTTTGTTTCCTCTTGGGCTCCAGTCTCTCAGGGTTCTGGAACTGGTCTTGGAGCTGTCTGTCACAGTATCCTCTTGTGCTCGGGATTATTTCCCTTGTTTTTCTGACCAACATGTCAAGATTTTCTTCTTGTCTTAGCAGAAACAAAGTTTTTTTTTCAAATGGGACCTTTGGTAACAAATTATAATAAATTATAAGAAAATAAAAACAAATTATAAGAAAACAAGATTTTTTCCCCATTAAGTTCTTACAGCATCTCAGATATTGTACAAATGACACCACCAAACAAAATGAAACAGAAAAAAATTACCTACACACAAAAGGAAAATATATGACTCTGGTCCATTCCTATTTGGACAGTTCCCTCATACAACCTGTTCATAGGTTTTGTGATTCTAATGGATTTTGCTTGACAAGCTGTTATGATTGTTTCAACCCCATCATCTTCTCCATCATGCTCTACTTAAGATATTTTGACTCATCACCAAGAAACTCAACATTGTGGAGATTGCTTCAGTTTTGCTATTTACACCTCATCTGTCTCTCCAATTGCTTCTGCCTCTTTGATGAGAGAGCAGAATAAAAATAATCCTCTATCATTGCAGTGGTTCTCAACCTTCCTAATGCCGATACCCTTTAATACAGTTCCTCATGTTGTTGTGACCCTTAACCATACAATTATTTTTGTCTCTACTTCATAACTGTAATTTTGCTACTGTAATGAATTGTAATGTAAATATCTCATATGCAGAATATATTTTCATTGTTACAAATTGAACATAACCCACAGGTTGAGAATCATTGCTCTATCAAGATCTTCATGCTTCTCTGGTACTCCTTACCCCCTACTTTTCAGCTCCCTTTTGTATATTATCTCCTTTCACCCCCATTAGATTGTAAGCTCCTATAGGGCAAGGACTGTCTTCCTTTTTCTTATTTATATTTCCAGTGCTTAGCACATTGCCAGGCACAGGCTTAATAAATGTTTACTTTATTGTACAAGATCCTTTCAATAAAGTCCTTTACTGTTTTGGTTTTTTCCTTTGAATTATGTATTTCTTATTGTTTAAAAAAATCCAAATGGATAAATGTTCTGCTCCCCCTCCTCACCTTCCAATGTCAGAGATTTTCCTGTCATAGTCTGAAGCAAAAGCATTTAAGTCAATGCTAGGAGTGTATCTTAAGGCCAGTTCTTGAAGCTAGCAAGCAAAGATCAGGAGATTAAAAAGTTCATTCACTGGGGGAAAACTGGTGGTCAAAATCAGCGGTCAAATAAAATAGCTAATAGTACAATAAGTCTTCCATTAAAATTCTCTAATAATTCTCTATTTTCAACTACACAACTTGAAATTGTAATTTGCTAATGGGAAAATTTAAGCTTAAGGTCAGGAGTAACTTCCTAACAATTACAGCAACCCCAAAGTAGAAGTATCCAACTACCCCAAGAGGTAGTAGGCTCCCCATCATTGGAAGTCTTCAAGTAGAGGCTTGTCACTTGTTGATATGTAATAGTGGAGATTCTTTTTGGATATAGGATAAATAATATGGTTGCTGGGGTTTCTTCTAGCTCTCAACTTCTGGGACTTTGTGAAAGCTTCTACCAAGTTTTCAGACTTGATTTTGCCTTTCCTATTAAATTCTATTTCCCACCATTCCCAAGAATATTTCTTCAGGGTTAACCAGGTATAACTCTTCCTAACCCTTTCTCATTCTTGCTTCCATTCCTCCATTCCTGTTGCTCCCTTTCCCTGGAATCCCTTCCCTTTTAACTGCTTTGTTTTATCCTCAATTGCATTCAAAGCCAAGTCCCACTTTTTCATGAAACCTTCCCTAACTTCTCCATTCCTCACCATCTCCCCAAAGCATGGAATGAGA
Organism: Pseudocheirus occidentalis; assembly: GCA_028646575.1. Taxonomy (NCBI): domain Eukaryota; kingdom Metazoa; phylum Chordata; class Mammalia; order Diprotodontia; family Pseudocheiridae; genus Pseudocheirus; species Pseudocheirus occidentalis. Next base: position 102,894,429 of record CM053598.1, on the reverse strand, counting down.
AGCAATGAGTGAAAGTTGCAGACACAGATTTAGCCCTGTTGTAATGAAAAGCTTCCAATCAATTAGAAGTATCAAAAAAGCAATTGGCTATTGGAGTGGTGGGTCCCCTTTTCTGGAGGCCTGAAAGCAGAATATGTCTAACCTGTTGGTGTTAGCTGTTATAGAAGGTGTTATTAGTCAAATAGGGACTGGATAGAAGGTTCTGTTAGGTCTTTTCCCAATCTTATGTCCTATGATTCTAAGAAGATTCCTTGACAAGATGCAACAGGAGAGAGAATTTTGTTCAACAATCCTCTGATAAGCAAGGGAGATACATGTCCACTAAAGTTACTTGCCACTATTAAAGAGAATGTTTAATATGGAAGTTATCCAATGTAAAGTTGAAATGAAAGTCAGATTACCATTTATTATATGCCAGGCATTGTGCTGATGAGAGCCTCTTTTTTTGTAGGTGAGACTCTGTTGTTTACATCAAGCTTGGGGATACTATAGAATCTCCAAATGAAAACTCCAATCACTTACATGAGTTCCTTCTAACAATCCACTCAGGCAAGACCAACCTAACAGAGTGCCTATTGTCCAGATTATGATATACAGTTGGATGGATAACCCAACAGTGTACCTAGGGCTCATATAAACAAATGTTTTGTGGTCTATAACCCTTCAATTGAATTGTAACTTCTATCATAAAGACTATGATTCAGAGTTTTAAAGTATCTCTTATTTCCATGGTGGGTATTTTGTAATTATTTGCTGACTCACATATTAGCAGAGCCAAGATTTGAAATGCCAGCTAGATAGGAGTTAGAAACTGAAACAGAGGAAGAAATCAAGGGAAAATGTCTGCAGGATCAGTGTACTCACTCTTTGCTTCCAAGGCAAAAGTTCTTAATTTTTTTTGTGTGTGTCAAGGAACCCTTTGATGAAGCCTATGGGCGCTATTTCAGAAAAAAAATTTTTTTTAAATAATTGAATTAAATAATTTAAATAATTGTAATATTTTCCCATTCAATTTTATGGATCCCCCAAAATCTATCCCTTGATAACTTTTGAGTCCAAGAACCCCAGGTTAAGAACTCTAATTCTGTGGGCGTGGCTGATCACTAAAAAAACCATGCTAAAAAGTTTGTGTGGAACACACCACATAAACATAGGTTTAAACTGCACCCAGACAGTCAGGGGCAAATATAAGAGATCAAATGAAAAACTGTAGTATCCTCAATTAAAAAAAAACAACAGATTGACTCTCCGTTAAAGTATGTTTGTAAAAGACCTACCATGCTGGTCTAAAAGAGCCTACAGTACCACACCTACTCCCTGATATGTATTCATAGCACAACACACCCATTGAGAGCTCAATAAATGTTAATTGATGCTGATAAATCAAGTCACCCTCAAACAGGTACTGTACCAGCAGGGTTGTTTAAATGAACAGTTACTATAAGAAGCAATTTATTCGAACTGAAGTCAGGAAAACAGTTTGGCAAACTTTCCAGACAGAAAAATAACCTAACAAATGGCCTCATAGCTGGGAGTCAGGAGGTACAATTTCTAAAACAGCTCTCTCTATAATTTTGCCATGTGACCTTTGAAAAAATACCTTACCCTTAGACTCAGAGTCTTCATCAGTAAAATGACAATGGTGCCACCTGCCTCCCATCTCCTTCCCTGGTGGTTTTAAGGACAATGTCTACAAAAGCATTAAACATTTTTAGCTCCTTGGAAACAGGCAGTATAGATGAGATGCCTTTATCAAGGAAAAATCTTGATGCAGAAGCTGGAAATATTAGAGGAAAGCATTTTCAAGCATCCAGTCCTAAATTTAGCCCCTTCTTTTACTCTCCTTCTTAAACATAACATAAAATAGAAGAGCAGCTAGGTGGTACAGTAGATAGAGCATTGGGCTTGGACTCAGGAAGACTAATCTTAATGAGTTCAAGTCTGGCCTCAGACACTAGCTGAGTAACCTCAGGCAAGTCACTTAACCCTGTTGACTTTAGTTCCTCATATGTAAAATGAGATGGAGAAAGAAGTAGTAAACCACTCCAGTATCTTTGCCAAGAAAACCTTCAAACGGGGTCATAGAGAGTCAGACATGACTGAAAAAACAGTTAAACAGTAAGAAATGGTAAAAGAGAGCATAGTGCAGTGAAGAATGCTAAACCTGAAGGCACAGGAACCTGACTATGCTATTTACATCATTAATCTTGGATAACTCCTTTAACTCTCTGGTCCTCAGTTTCTTCCTCTATAAAATAGAATCCATGGTCCCTCATTGATAATTGATACCATTAACTTGGTTCAAAGGCCAGCTCAGAGGCTTTTGTCCATGAAGTTTATTCTGGCAGACAAGATTTTTTTTTCAAAACTCTCCTTCCTACCCATCCCTTATCCCTATCTTTACCTCATGATGGAAGAACCAAAAGTTTTTGTTTGTTGGTTTTTGGAGGGAGGAAGGCATGGTAATTGTGGTTAAGCGACTTGCCCAAGTTCACACAGCTAGTAAGTGTCAAGTGTCTGAGGCTGGATTTGAACTCAAGTCCTCCTGACTCTAGGGTTGGTGTTCTATTCACTGCACTGTCTAGCTACCCCAAAACCAAAGGTTTTAAGGTAAAACTTGGTATATATCCTAAGAGCACTTGTTTGAGAATACACTGTAGATATGCACCAATTTGTTGTTGTTTTTGACCCTTCATGACCCCACTTGGGGTTTTATTGGCAATGATTCTGGAGTAGTCTGTCATTTCCTTCTCCAGCTCAGTTTATAGATGAAGAAACTGAGGCAAATAGGGTTAAATGACTTGCCCAGGGTTACTCAATTAGTAAGTATTTGAGGCCAGATTTGAACTCAGGTCTTTTTGATTCTAGGCCCAGTGCTCTGTCCACTGTACCACCTAGCATGCATTAATTATTACTTGCCAAAATGTCTTCCATGATGATGACTTAACAAGACTAAGCTCTGGTATAAACAGACTACCCTGTCTATTTAGAAAAAAAAAAGAAAAAGATCTGTCTCCTCAGAGGAAAGGTATGGAAATATAATTCCTTGCAGACATTTCCTACTTAGGTCTAGAAAATGGAGGAAAATGGCAACAGGATGGAATAAAAAATGATAATCATTTAATATCATATTTTAGCCAAAGTTTGAATTAATCAAATAGACTGCCGTGCCTCATTTTACGAAAAAGGGCTCTCTTTCTATGTCAGCCACTCCAGAGACCAGATAATAAGGCTGGGAATAGGATTTAACACAGGCATCCAGAGATCATAAATTCCAAACAGATGCAGCTTTGTCTTGTGCTGAAAGAACCCTTCTTATGTTAACAAAGTGGAAGAGGACTACTTTATGGCCCTTCACGATGAGACCCTCAGCTCGAGGCATTAATTTGAGTAATGGGACTTTTTCCTGTCTTAAGTTGTTCTGGGCATTTACCATTTTATGAATTTTTTTTTTAGTTTGGCTGCTTTTATTGAAATTATTATAAACTAGCCACTAATAAACTATTGTTATCAAGCTAATACAACAAATATTAATGGGTCAGCTACATTCAAATGGAATGTCCAAATGTCCAAATCAATTGAGTTATTTTATAGTGTATTAAGATATTGCATTTATTTGCTAAGCAGCCACTAACAAACTACTGCTATGCTACTAACCAAAATATTAGTGGGTTAGCTCAGTCAAAATACCCAAAACAGTTCAGTATATGATGACAAGTTAAATGTAGCCTATTTGGTTTAATCAGACAAATGTTTATGACATGATTTCTCTGCTTTGGTTACTAAAAATGCAAAGATGAAATGAGAAACAAATCCTGTCCTCAGGTAGCTTACTGTCTGATGGAAGTGTAAAACAGACAAATTAATTATAACACAAAGCAGGATATGTCAGAGAAGGGACTTGAACTCAGGTATTCCTGGCTCTGAGACTTACTTCCAAAGGATATAAGTAACAATACAAAAGAAAAAACAATAATATAACAAAGAAATATACCATTATCAAAGAAATTATGCAAAAAAATAACATCTACATCAATATCAATATCAACAAGCACATATCAAGTGTTTACTCTATTCCAGGCACTCTGCTAAGAGCTAAGGATACAAAGAAAGGCAAAAGAAAAACTGTCCCTGTCCTCAAAGAGCTCACAGTCTAACAAAGGAGACAGCATGCAAAGAATGATATACCTGCAAGAAAAAGTGTAATATAAATGGGAGGTAAATCTTAGAAGGAAGACATTGGCACTATGGAATCTCAGAAAAGCTTTTACAGAAGGTACAGTTTGAGATGACGCTTGAAGGAAGTCAGGAAAGCCAGGAGATAAGAAATGGGAGCATTCT
>CM053598.1:102836652-102889988 GCA_028646575.1 Pseudocheirus occidentalis | reverse complement strand
ATCTTCTAGGTAATCAAGAGCCACTGGATTTTACTGATTATGAGAATGATGATGATGACAACGATGATGATGACGACGATGATGATGATGACGATGATGATGATGATGATGATGAATGTGGTGACTAATATTGACATAGTGTTTTAAGATTCGAACATCACTTTAGATACATTATCTCATCTGATACTAATAATAAGCCAATGAAATGGATATCATCCATATTTTTTTCTAGACTTGTGATTTCACTTGTAAAACTTTTAGGAGAAAAAATTCTCTCTACCTGGACAGATGAGCAGCTACTATCATAGATACTCATCAATTTCTCATATTGGGGAGTTGCCAAGAGCACTGAGACATTGCTGGACTGGCCCAGAGTCACAGAGCCAATATGTGTCAGACATAGGACCCCCACATCTTCCTGCCCCCATTTGTGCTTTATATCATCATGTTTCTTATTCTCAGGAAAATTTTTTGGTACTTCCATAAAACGGGAATAATAATAGCACCAAACTTCCAGGGTTGTTGTAAGGATCAGAGGACAGAGTATATGTAAAGCACTTTGTAAAGCTTGAAGCACTATGGAAGCACTAGCTAACATTGTTCTTATTACTGTTGTTATTTGGGGAAGACTAGGTAAACTATCAGTTGTATTAACTATCCAGTGGTTAATTCACTCTTTCTGGAAAAACTTGGAATAACTGCCTTATAAGGGAAACTGAGGTACTAAAGACACTAGAAAGAAATACAATGTCTAGTGTACTTAGTGACTTGAACACAAATCTGTTTCTACCCTTAGGATTACAATAGTCTGCATGTTATGGATTGTTAATGTTAAAGAAACCAGATATTCTGAATCATAATTTCAATTGACACTTTGCCATTTCTCTTGTTTTACTGTATTTACCATTTATCCAATTAAGAAATTCCTTTCTCATACAATGATTAAATCATTATGATAGTACCTCCCTCACCTGTTCTTAGGAGATAAAGTAAAGAACACTGGGAAATTTAAAGAGCTATATAAAAGTCAGTGCTGACAAAGATAATGATGGAGATGATGTTTTAAATTCCCTTCTAGCTATGAACTTCCTTCCTTCCTTCCTTCCTTCCTTCCTTCCTTCCTTCCTTCCTTCCTTCCTTCCTCCCTCCCTCCCTCCCTTCCTTCCTTCCTTCCTTCCTTCTTTCCCTGCCTCCACCTTTATTTAATATTTGTGAAGGACTTGCTATATTTGCGACGCATTGTGCTAGGTCTTGGAGAGATCCATTAAAGGGAAGAAAGAAAAGAGTATGCATTTGTATAGGGTGACCTATGTACCCAGCATTATACTAAGCAATTTTCCAAATATTATCTCATTTGATCCTCACAATAACCTTGGAAGGTAGGTGCTATTATTAACCCTCATTTTACACACCATAACAGAGGTTAAGTGATTTGTCCAGGGTCCTATTGCTAGTAAATGTCTGAGGCCAGATTTGAACTCAGATTTTCCTGACTCTAGGCACAGTGCTATTGCTCATGTACTCTCATAGATTTGATTTGTTTTTTTAATAGTATTTTGTTTTTTCCAGTTACATGTAATGACTATTTTTAACATTAATTTTTAAAATAAAATTTTCAGTTCCAAATTTTTCTCCTTCCCTCATTTCTCCCTCATTTCCCATAGACAGTAAGGATTTGATTTGGTTATATATGTGCAATCATGTAAAACATATTTCCATATTAGTCATGTTATGAAAGAAGAAACAGTTTGCAAAAAATTATAGTTTGCAAAAGGAAAAAAAACATGAAAAAATAAAGAGAAAATAGTATGTAATGATCTGCATTCAGATCCCATCAGTTCGTTCTCTGGAGGAGGATAGCATTTTCCATCATGTGTCATTATAAATTTATACCAAACTACACTCTAGTAATCTAAACTCTCTGATCCTAGATTCTTCTAACTGAGCAATCATTCAGAGTATTGTGACTTATACAAATCACTCTGGCTTTTTCAGGTCAAGGCAGTGTAGTGCAATGAAAAAAATCCTAAATTTGGTGTCAGGCAATCTGGGTTTGAAACTCATCACTTTATTACCTGTGTGACATTGGCCAAGTAATTCAACATATCTGGGCCTCAATTTCATTATATGTAAAATTAAAGGCTGACTAGATAACATTATGATCCCTTACAATTCCAAATTTATGATACTATTTGAGGTGCTGTTTTTGTTTAAGTTGTTTTTGGTTTTGTTTTGTTTTGAAGACTGGAAATTCCCATCAATTTTCTATTTCACCTTGTGCCTAAAGCAACAACTTAAGACTAAGTGGTCAGACTTGACTTTGGCTTCATGGTAACCCAGGAAATAGCTTGAATAAGACTACATGCTGCTGACTTCCCCCCATGAAGAAAGATTAGCAAGGCAAAAACAAAATACAGCTTATTGTCCATGCCAGACAAGTAACTTAAATATATGCTTGATTGTCTAAAAAGTTTTCACTGATGACAACTTAGTATAAATCAGTCTGGATGACCCACATCTGATTAAACAGAGCATTTGTTTGGGTTTTTTTTGGGGGGGGGAGGGATTGATAAGTGATGTGAGTCACTGATAATTCTAGTCCCTGCTCCTGAAAACTGCTTTCAAGGACTACTAACCTACCCTAGCAGCAACAGCCTGGATGTCTCTTGTCACAACCAGACTGATTTCCCCCTTGATTTATTAGCCTGGTTTATATAAATGGATTCATCTGGAAAATATATGACAACAGTTAGATCAAGATTATAGCAATTTTATGGTTTGGAAATGTTACACTAGTTGAGCACACTGTAACTCTATTTATAAAATCCAAGTTTTATATGCATTCAGGAGTTGCATATTTATATGTATTCAGACTTCTGGAGAGGCTTTTTGGTTATTGTTGTTTTGTTTTGCTTTTCATGAAAGCAGTTTTCATGTTATTGCTGACATGCCTAGTAAGTCTATTCTTTTGCTTTTGGCCAGATATTAAAGTTATTTTTTCAGAAAGTAAAAAATCTCTCTTTGGCAACTTATCTCCAAACAAATTAGTTCCAGGTGCATCACAATCAACTTAAATAATTTAAAGTATATATATATATATATATATATGTGTGTGTGTGTGTGTGTATATGTATGTATGTATATGCATATATACATATTGTGTGTGTGTATGTGCTTATTTCTGAATGTTTGGGGACCTCAATCATTTGAGAAAAGTCAATTACAGATTAGCCTGGAGTAGAGGGTGGAATTTTAGCAGGACAGTCAGTCAGGTTCAGCTGGAAGCAAGCTTCATCATCGAAGTTCTTTCTTGATGCAAAACTCACTGGAACCATCTACAAAGGTGTGCTAGATGTACCCATAATCATATTAGCTTACTTAGTGAGTATATAAGGATAAAAGATGTTTTTATGGTACAATATACTTGTTTAAAGGCAGGAAATGAAAAATATAAGCCCAAGGTAAGATGATAAAAAGTTAAAAATGAACTCAAAGCAGCAGTATAGTTTATTTCTATCTCTATCTCATTATAACATGCCTTACTAAAAGGTAGGATGGATAGTTGATAGAAAGTTAGCCTCGGAGGTAGAACCTGAATGTGCTTTCTACCTCTATCATAAACTCATGATGTGCCCTTGGGCAAATCACAGAGTCTCAGTGCCCCCAGGCAACTCTCTAAGGTGCAGGGAAGGTGTTGATTTGTGTGTTAGGAGTTTCTCTACTGGGAGTTCTCTATACTAATGAAATCACAGGTCCAATAAAAACAAAAACAAAACTAAGGCTCATTATTACATTAATTTCTACATACTAGTAGTAGTGCAGGTGTAGTAATAGTGATGGTAGTAGTAGTAGCAGCAGCAATAACAGCTAACACTTGGAACGAGTTTTAAGGTTTTTAAGGCACTTATGGGTATTATTCTATTTGAAGTTTACAACCATCCTATTAGGTAGTTGCAATTGTTACCTTCATTTGATCAATTAGAAACCTGAAGTCTTATAATATGAATATAATCATATTATAACAATCATATTATAACAATAGTATAACAATCATATTATAACAATACATAATATATAATTATACTATATATTTATATAAATATATCTATATTTTATATATTTATATTTTAATATATTAATATATATTTATATTTATATGTTTATATACACACACATACACACACATATATGCACTACTGCCACTACTACTACTGCCATCACCATCATCACCAACACCAACACCACCAGTAGTATTACTACCAATACTACTATCACTACTACCACGACCATTACCATCACCACCACGACTACCACCACTACTATCACTATTATGACCACCACCACACATATATATGTATGCATGTATGTAGGTTTGGTTCTACTCTCTCTTCTGTGCGTCAGTCGAGCATCATTAATTGCCTATAGAACTTCTGGAGGTACACCAAACTATACATGTATAAGTCAGAACTCATTACCTTTTCCCTCATATACTGTTGGTTCCCTCCCAATTCCAAACTTTACCCCTTTTGTTGCACGTTTCACAATTCTTTTTCCCAAGTCTGTAACTTTCGTGTTATCCTCAACCTCTCATCCTGCCCCCCCATTCCACATTTCTGTTCAGTTGCCAAATGTCTCTATTTCTGCCTCTTTCACATGATTCTTCTTTACTCAGATGCCAGCTCTCCTGGACCAAGACTGACACCCCTCTTATCTCAATCATTTCAATGGCTTCCTATTGTTGTCTTTGCCTTGGGTCTCTCCACACTTTGTACTGTTTTCCATATACACACACATATGTGAAGCTTTGACCTTGTCATTTCCCTACTCAACTCCAGCAGTTCCTTTTTGCTGTTAGGATCAAGTATAAATTCTTCTGCTTAGCTTTTAAAGTCCTTCACAACCTAGTGCTTATCTGTCTTTCCAGTTTTTTCATGTTACTCTCCTTCCCACACTCAGTCCAGTAAACTGGTTAATTCTGGTTACTAAATCATGCTCCTTCCTCACCTCCACCTTCAGAATCCCTGCCTTCTTTCAAATGCTTCCCAAGCAACACTTTCTATAGAAAGGTTTTTTTTTTTGACCTGCCAATAAACATTGAGATATCTGCACAATAAATGTTGTTAAGGGGCAGGGGTGGGGGGAGTACTAATGTTCTACTTTCCTAACTACCTTGTAATAAGCTGCTTGATAGTGGGAGTTGCTCTATTTTTTAATGAGTGTTGCAGGGCTTAGCAGAGTGCCTTGTATACAATAGGTGTTTAATAAATGCCTGTTAATTGATTCATGGTTCTTAGTCCAGTATTACATCTACTGTCATTCTCCCTTTTAATGAACTATGCTATAATGAGATTAAAGAATTATATAATACTTTTATATGGAGAATGACTTGATTGACGTCTGGCAGTCATGAGGTCAAGTCAAATTAACAAGCATTTATTAACTGCTTTTACTATGTTTAGACACTGGGCTAAATGTACAAAGAAAGGCAAAACAATACCTGTACTCAAGGAGCTTACAATTTAATGAAAGAGACAATATGCAGATAATTTTGTAAAATAAACATAGATAAGGAAATTTGGGGAAATTTCAGAGGGAATGCAGAAACATTAAAAGGACTGGGAAAAGCTTCCTGCAAATGGTGAGACTTTAGCTGAGACTTGGAGGAAGGCAGGGAAGCCAAGAGGATTGAGATGAGGATTGAGAGCATTCCAGGCATGGACAAGAGACATTGAAAATGAAGAGATTGAGGAGACAGAGCATCTCCTGCAAGGAGACCTCAAGAAATTATCTAACTCAATGCTTTCTACATTGATTTGACCACAGATTTAAATATAACGACCAGCCTCAGAAAGGCTGGCCTGAACAAAGAAGTGAGAGTGATGGCTATATTTGGAATACCCTTGGGATAAAGGGAAGGGAAACTGAAAAGGGAAATTAGGGAAGGAACGGGGAAAAATTGTTCATCTTAATAATAAAAATGCTGAATGTAACTCCTTTTCGATTCTGACATAATTTCATAGCTGATAAATTTGAGGGGACAATATGAGTAATATCAGAACTGTTACATGAAATTCTTATTTGCAATATAAGGAATTACCAGGATTCTTCAGAACAGAATTTGGAAATGCTGATGCAATCCATCATTCTAGCTAATAGGTAAAACTACACTTAGATTAGCTTTGTAAGTCATTTTCCAAGATTATCAGGTAAGCAAATGTCAGTATGGTCCACCAAATTCACATTGATTTTATTTATGTTTGCCAATGCAAGCTTCCTTCCTTATCATCTGGGTGTCATTCTACGGAATGAAACACTCCCTAACCAGAAAATCAAAATAGAACACAACACAAGCCTAGGCAAGAGATGGAACATAATAGAAAGGAATGACAAAATGAATTGATCAGAGGTCATTTTAAGCCTCTTAACTTCATGTATGACTTTGATCAAACTAGAGGTAGGTATCTATTTTACTCTTAAAGATTTTTGGGAAATGTGTATAAGATGTTGCATAAAACATCCCTTTTTAATGAACCGATCAGTTTTTGCTGTTTTATTTCCTTTTCTTCCCTCTTTCTCTTCCTTTTTTTAAATAAAAAAGGCTCTTTGGGAGTGGTAGTAGAAAGGATACTGGGGAAATGTAGGCAATGTAAGAACAAAAGTCATCAATAAAAATTTATTTTAAAAGAATTTCCCAGAAAGTACATTTTTTGGTGACATATTTCATCCACTAACACCCCTCACAGTCACAAAGTGTTAAATGTTTTTGTGACACAACTATTCCCTGAGGAGATCATCACCCCCCTTAAAGGACCCTTCCTTCAACTGTTCATTGAATGGTAATCCTTTAACAAATGGACCAGAATAAATGAACCTAGCAGAAATTCTAGAAGCAGTCCCTTCATATGACCGCTGTCTCTGCTTGTCATTTGGATAAATGGAAATGTTCCCTACTTTGGGTTGTCATTTTGCTTATGCTGGTGACCAAATGCAGAAGAGAAAGAGAAAATGGGATTTATAAGATCTTCAGAGGTTGATGGATTTGTTGACTAAGGCCGCTGAACACAATGTTAATTACAGTTAATTGGTTATGGATCCTGGGATTCAGATATGTGTCAGAAACTCAATTCAACTGAATAGCAATAATCAGATTCTCAAGTGAAGAAAACCTGACTGCTCCTTCAGACTGAATTTACTGCCTGAGAAAGAGTGGGAGAACAATGGCAGGAATTACTAAGTGAATGGTTCAACAGAGTAAGGAGAAACATGATATTTAATTGAATCTGTAAAAGTAATGGGAAGTTTGCTGCCTGCCAACTGAAATGTGTTGGTGTGGGCAAGTGGGCCCAGCAGAAGGGATTGGCAGGTGGGACAGGAAGCACAGCTGTGAGGCTGAATCATCCCATCAAGGTCCAGGGCCTGACCAATTATAGCTAGCACGATTTATAGAGTGCTTTAAGGTTTGTGAAGCTCTTTTGATTCTCATAACAATCCTGAGATGTAAGTGCTGTTATTATACCCATTATACAGATGAAGAAAGGAAGGCAGACTATGATTAAATGACTTGATAAGGGTCATAAAACTAGAGGCTGAATTTGAATTCTGGTTTTTTTTACTTCTGGTTCAATTCCAGAACCACTGCATTTTTTTCCTGGCTGCCTGGAACAGGATCAGATCTACTGTTGTAATTTCCCTCTTCCTCACCTGGATTTCAAGATGAAAAGGGAGGGAGCTCAGTGTAGTACGATGTGGCCAAACTCAAATAGAAACAGGTGTCACTAGTGGAGTCATCTGTACATAAAGATCCCTGCAGGCTGCATATTGATTTAGTTTTAAAATACAATATTATTTGTTTTATTGTAATTTTATTTATTTCATTAACTGTTTCCCAATTATATTTTAATCTGGTTTGGGTCTCATTTGGGAGTGTTGTGGGCCAGAGGAACACATAGGGCACTGGATTGGAGTCCATATGACTTGGGACCAAATCTTGCCTAAGATGTTTAACAACTGTGTGGCCCTAGGCAAGTCTATTTACCTCTCTGTGCCTCCATATAGGATCTTATGGTCTATAATACCCCCTCTAAGTTATAAATAAATTATACTATGTTCTACAGTGGGAGGATACCTTTGTGGAATACTAGCTCTGCTTTTCCTGAAGCTTGGCTCTGCATGCCACTTCCTGGATATGTGTGGGTCTTGGGTCCATCTATTTTTAACCTGCACAGACACCAGTGTTTGACAAGAAAGGAGCAGCTGTCTGGCATCACTGTCTTAGTAGGACCTACTGTTCTAGAAAGGGTCATGTTAGTTTTTGTGACTGAATTATTGGCTCTCAGATCCCACAGGGCAAGGAAAGAATAGTTTCTACTGGTTTCCCTATGCAGTTTTATGGCTCCTTATCCTGGGAAAAATAACTTTACTTCCTTTGTTCAGCACTAGTTAAAACAGGAAATTAGTTTTTCCTGGGATTGTGTTTATAGAAGGATTACCATGGTACCAGTGCAAAACTCACACCAAAGTTAATTTGTTGTGCCTTGTACTCTCATGCAGCTGTAAGAGTGTCAGGGACCAGAAGTGTAAAACTGGTTTCTTTTAAGGCTTCTTACTGAAGGGAAGAGACCCTGAAAAATGCAAGATCGATTTTTAGTGAATGGAGTTTTTATGGTTACTGTGTTCGGTCTCAGAGGGGCCTGGATGTGGATGAAAGGAACAATTTCATTCAAACTGCTGACTACTCGAGCAGTTTCACCTTGGCCCAGCATGTCTTCAAATTGTGCCAGCCCTTGTCAACTAAAATCACTGGAAAGTTGTGACAGTCATGTGTCCATGTGTCCTTATGCCCAAGGCATAGAGAAGCCAGGTAGTAAGTCAAAGAAATCAGACAGCAGGTCTAAAAGAAAGCGAGCATCTCAGCATTCCTCCCTCTCATTTATTCCCCTTCAGTTAGGGTAGTTAGGCCTTCCTCCCTCCTTCCCCCCCAATCTCCAATTCTGCCACCAAAGGAAGTATACAAGAGTTGGCTCGAAGGAATAGAATACCAGCTGCATTCAGTAAGAGCTGACTTTGATCTATACTGCCCATGACCATGGAAAAGTTATTAGACCTCTTAGTGCCCCCATTCAAGTCTGACTAAAATTTGCAGAATATTGTCTCCATTGGTAGATGGAGTTTCTTTTTTTTTTTTGCTTTTTTTTTTTTTGGAGGGCAGTTGGGGTTAAGTGACTTGCCCAACGTCACACGGCTAGTTTTTTGTGTTAAGTGTCTGAGGCCGGATTTGAACTCAGGTACTCCTGACTCCAGGGCCGGTGCTCTATTCCCTGCGCCACCTAGCCGCCCCAGATGGAGTTTCTTTATGTGGAATTCCCTATACTAATGAAATCGCAAATCTAGAGAGACCACAAAACACAGCAAAACAAAAATGGGAGTGTGTAGTAGTAGGAGTAAAAATGTGATTCTTTTAGTCAGATCTATGCTTTTTTAATTGACAATCAAGGAACTTGCATTTATGAGACCATTATATTGTGCTGTACTCTTGGGGATGCAAAGAACGTCTCAAACATGGCCTTTGCTGTTCACATTCTTAGCCTAGTGAGATGGGGAGGAGAAAGAGAGAGTTGGTCCCACAAGGAAAAATCCGGGGAGGCACAGGGAAATGGGAGAGTCGACTGGGCACCGGACTTAGAGACAGAAGATGTAGTTGATAATTCTGGTTCTGCATCTTAATATATGCGTGACTTTAAGTTAGAGATTCAGCCCTTCATGTCCTTCATCTACAGTAGTCTCATAGTAGAGGCATTCTTCCTCAATAAAATCATTGCCTGTTTCCAAGGAGATCAGAATGCTTAATGGACATTGTCCTTAATGGTCACCCAGGAAAAAGAGGTAGTAAGTAGGGGGCAATCTACTTATTCTATAATGAACAATATCCTCTGTCTTGGTATCCACTACAAAAATGTTTAAGGATTAAAGGAGTTCATGTGCTAGAAAGTGCACTGGGCACCATCAGGCATGCTACTCTGAAAATGCAAGGAACCATTATAATTCTTAGTTTGCCTATTGCAGGCCCCAAATGTAAGGCCCTATCTTTGAAGTCAGATTATGACACTTCCTGGGTCTGTATAATCAGTATCATAATGCTTGCTCCTTACCTAGATAAAACACAAGAAAAACACAGCAGGGGGGTTGCTCTTGAACAATGCAACAGGTGCATTATGTTTGAATATACCTGAATAATTTATAAAGCAAATCTTTCCCCACCCCCTCCTTTTGTTTGCTTATAGGAGGAACTAATTCTATGGGGATTTAGCTTCTTGCATTCAGTATGCCCGAACAGGGCAATCACAGGTGAAAGATAGCTGGAATGAATTGTGGATAGATGTCAACTAAATGTTTGGTCCTTCTTTTTGATTAGGGAAGCCTGCCAGAAAATTCTGAATCCTTGGGGGGAATTTTCAAATTATGTAAAACAAGTTAGTGAATAAATAGGCTTCCTACCTTCAAAAGCTCAATTTTTATAAGAGGCAAAAAAGTATAGTTCTCGGGGTTGGATAATAGTGGTGTTTTGGAAAATTAGTTCAGCTCCTAAATTAGAAACAGAATTGTAAGGGAGGCTTAACATCTGCATATTGAATGTGGTGGTTCTCACTGGTAGCTTGGGTGCTGATCTTTTCAGTAATTGTTACTGCCTTTTTTCAGGGGAGATGAATCAAGGGAGTTGGGTAATGCAACCTGGTTTGGGTACACAGTGAGAAGAGAAGCAAAATGACCAAGCAAAAATGGACAGATGGTTCTGAACTATGGAAAGTCACTACAAGTGTTGAAATAAAGCATGACTTATCAAATATGCAACTGGATTTGCTGCATGACTTTTGTCCATAGATCATAAATCAAATGATCACACCCCATTAGAGGTGGAAGGGAATCGAGAGGTCATCTATCAAAACCATATCATTTCATAGGTGAGGAAAATGAGGCACAGGAACAGTCTGATTTGTCTAAGGTCATATTAGAGCTTGTTCAAGACCTATGAGGTTTGGTCTTATTCTTAGGATTGTTTTAAAATAGATCTAATATGTTGGACTGTGGAAAATACATTAAATTGGCATTCAAATGTCCTGGGTTCTCAGGTTTGCTCTTGTACTTGAGAGCAGGTGATCTTGAGTAAATCACAATCTCAATTAAAGTTATCTTTCTCATTTATAAAATGGATATAACTAGAAAGAGTCATATACTGAAAGGAACATTATTTCTGGAGTCAGAAAACCTCAGTTCACATCTTGCCTCTGAAATTTGTCATCTCTGTGAATCTGAGAAAAGTTATAACCTCCTTCATTTGTAAAATGATAGGGTTGGATTAGAAGCACCTCTGAAGCACTTCCAGTTCTTGATCTATACTATTTTAATCCCATAAATTTACTACCTGTGTGACATAAGCACAGTACTTAACACATGGTAGATATTTAATAAATATTTATTGATTGACCAACTGATCTTAGTAAGTTACTTAATTTCCAAGATCCTCAACTTTCTCATCTTTTAAATGAGAAAATTAGATGATGTCTGAGGTCCCTCCCAACACTAGTTCTATGACCCTTTGTGTGACTTTGTGATAATTGTCTAATATTCACTTTGTTGACTTTGCAGAGCTGCACTGAGTATCAAATGATTACCTGCCTCAGATCACTTTGGAATGTTCAAAGAATTGTCACATATAACACTACACAAATATAAGATATTAGTGCTCCTAATAAACCATTATCCATTTTTTAAAAATGTAAAGCTACATGCAATCACTGAATCTGTTTGAATGGACAAAATTCTGTGACATGTCCAATTTCTGTAATGGAGACTGAAGGGAAAGTCTTTTCCAATAGGCAGAAAAACAGAGCTCATGTACCCACATTGTGAGCTGTGAATACAAACAGATGTTTACATTTTGAATTAATGTCCTAGTCATTCATTCTTCTTTTGGAGACTGTAGCAGGCTGGAGATGGTTTGATGGTTTGGGTAATTAAAAGCTACAAAGATTGTTGGCTTTCCTTCAGCAGACTATGTTTCACAAAAAGCTTCTTCCCTTTTATGGATGCCAAATACTGATACATGGCCACAATTCTTAAAAGGCTAGTGACTAAGTAGCATAGTTCACTGGATTAATTATTATCAAAAGATCTTAAAGGAGTCACACATATTTTAGATGTCACACATATAGAAACTTAAAAAAATTATCTAGGGGTGAGAGGGCACAGCTAGGTGACTCAGTGGTTGAAGCACTGGGCCTAAAGTCAGGAAGAGCTGAGTTCAAATCTTGCCTCAGATACTTAATAGCTATGTGACCCTGGACAAGTCACTTAATGTTTGTTTGCCTTAATCCACTGGAAAAAGGAAATGACAAACTTGGCCTAGAAAATCCTACGAACAGTAGAATCTATCAGTCCATGGGATTACAAAGAGTTGGATATAACTAAACAATTGAACAACAACAAGGGTGAGACAGAAGGGAATCCTGGTACTTGCTAGTGAAAAATGCATTGAAGGAACTCACTAGAGAAGGATTTTTCTTTTTTTTTTAAGCAAATGTTATCGTCTGAATAAATCCTATTTGCTGAAGTTCTAAAAAATTTCTCTTTAGCAGCAGGTACCATGATTTAAACAGGAGCAGTAAAATTGTGGTTTTAAAGGATATCCCAAAGGAACCTTTAAAAGTATTCATCCAAGTGCAGGAAGTAGTGCAGTATTTAATGGAAGATGCACTTGACTTGGAGTCAGGAGATTTGAGCTGAAGTCTCAGCTCTCTCACTTAGTTGTGTGACCCTGGGCATGGTTTCTTTATGTCTCTACTTCTGCTTCCTTATCTGTAAAATGAGGAGCCTGGATGAGATGAATCCCTCTATCTTTTATGACTCTAATAATCTGAACTCCTCTTTCCTTTCCATTGGATTCCAGAATCTACTTTCCTGCATATCCTTCCTCACACACAAGACCTCTCCCATCAAACTACCCTATTGGTACTTGCATAAAAATGGACAATATAGCCTCAAGATGAGCTTTCTTTAATCTTTAATTGATCTCACCTCCTTTGACAGCTCTCTTATTACACTCAGTGAAAACAGTATAGTAGACAACCCATGGTGGGACCTGATGCCTAATTCCAGACAGGGCTTCATAATTCCCAGAGACTGGCTAACATTTCTTCTCCACTGACACTTTCCTGAAATGGATAATAAGCCAAAATGTTACTTCCTTTTTCTAAGGCTGCATGACAATTCAGGAAATTAGTTGTGAATTAGATTCTTGGTGTTTTTCATTCTGAATTCCAGGACAAGGCCATTAGACCATGATTCTCTCTCAGTCTTTGCTTGAAGAGTATACTGGGAATCTGATTTAGAAGTGCTAGGCTGGCTGGTTATCATAAAAGTCTGTTTAATAATTCCTGCCACTGAGAGATAGATCCCTTAGCCTGCAGGTTAGTGTACAGCAACCACAAAGTCTAACATGAAGAGTTGTCCTCAGAAGTACAGAGGTGAAAGTGATCATTTAGCCTTACAGTTGGTTTGAGAAAGCATCATTAATTCTAGTCATTTATAGCTGTGAATCAGCATCTGTTAAGTGAACATGTCTTCTCGGTTCCCTTCATTTTCATTTCTTCTAAATAAGAAAAGGGCCAAATTATACCAATGAATTCATGTCTCTAAAGCCCCTAGACACAAACCTTTGGCAAATACATGCCTACAAGTGCACAGATTTTAATTCATATGAATCCAAAAAATTCACATAAAATATGTTGAATTGTGAAAGGAGAAAAAGTCTGATCTCAGGTCAAATCCATACTACCATAATGTACAAAAGCCTTGGTAGAATCAGAAAAAGGAAACAAGTATAGCGTAGGTGAGGACCAGTCCAATATAGAACAATTGTGCATATATAATAGCAAACATTTACAGATGCTTATGGTTTTTGTTTCTGAATTTCAAACACTGATGCACACATGTTTCTTTTAGTCAAATTATTCTTATTAGAGGGAGAATTGACAGGCAACATGGAAATAGTGCAGAAAAAACTAGCATTAGAACTAAGAAAACTTGTTTTTCAAAGGTGTACTAGAGTCAGGTTTCCAAGGTCTCCCAAGAACTGACTGTTAAATTTTTAGTGTGAACACTGACACCTCAGCAAATGCTACAATCAAGGCTTGGTTTATTGTTTTCTTGTTGATTGTCTAAACTTAAAGTGATGGAGAAAATGTTAATGATGCAGACTCAATTTTAAAATGTATAAGTGTTTCAGAGAGTTAATTGAGTATGTATCAGCTCACCCTGTGCATGCTGTTTTTGATGCTTCACTGGCTATATTCTGATTCTAGACAAATACTTTAAACCCTTAATGCTCTAAGACATTTTTTTAAAACCATAAATTGCAGAAAAAGTGTCACCCAGCATGGGTCAAAGAAGTTTCCTTGTGCAAGAATTCCCTATGCTTATCCTTCCCTCTATCCAGTGGTAGGATTAAATTGGTCATGGTGGTCCTTAAACTGTTTAGCCTAAGAACTATTTCAAGATTTCTTTGATACTTTGATGGATGAATGACTTCATGGCTATTCACTCTAATAATTTAGATGACATTTCATTCATGCCTACCCATCTTGGTTGATTTTCATTCTTGTCTTCCCATAAATCTTCTATAGGAAGTCTACCTAATTGCTATGGGCCTTCTTCTACTTCTCTTGACATTAACAGATGCCACTGGAACGCTTGGATTGTCCATCTTGCAACATGACCAATCCTTTTTCTGGACACACATTTCTTTGATGCCATCTTTTATGCATCTTCTCTCCTCCGATGTCTTGTTTGTAATGTGTTACAGCCTTCTCATGTCTACCATATGCTTCGTCATTGACCTTTGAATGAACCTCAACTTTAATTCTTCAGAAACTGTGATATTCTATGACTCACAGCCATCCAGAGTTGCTTGGATGACCTACCACACTCAGTCCCTCAGGATACAAGCATATGGTTCCCTATTTAAACTGGCCAAGTTATCTGCCTAGTGCTTTTATGACACAATCAGTAATTTTATATCAGTTAAAAAATCACTCCAAGGAAACATCAGTTCCTCTCTTCTCTCTCTCTTTTATTTTCTTCCAGTGTTTCCTGTGAGCATTCTTAGTATTCCTTCATAGCAGCTGCACATCCAATGTTTATAGTTTAGACCAGCCCCCAAACTATCTGGAAGACTACAATGGTCATACTTTTGGATGCTAAGTTGTATCATTCACCAGAGTATAAATCTCCCCCCAGCTTCCTCAAAGCCCGACAATATAAGCCATCAAATAGAGGGTTCTTCCAGGCAGGGTATCTCAGAAGTTACGACGACTTGCACGCACTGAATTCATTTTCCCTTTTCATACTCATACCAAGAAAAGATGTAATATGTTATAGGGAAAGAAAGATGGTAATATCAATGGCTCAATGAAGAGTCATCCCTAAGAAGATAGACTGGACTTGGAAGAAAATAAGTAAATTGAAATGAGTGAATGAGAAAACATTTATTAAGTGCTTGCTGTGTGCAAAACAGGGTGCTGAGTGCTATGGATACAAACCAAAAAGGAAGGCAGTCCCTGCCCTCAACGTCCTCACCTTCCTAGAGGGTAACACAACACGGAGAGGAGCTTTCAGCTACAAGTTGGACAGAAAGATAGGATTCTGAGGCAAGGCATATGGTAATGGATCTTTAGTGTCATTTCCACTTATAAAATCATCTTTGTAACATCTCTCACATATGCTTCCTTTTCTCTTTTGACACTATCACTATTCTGGTGAGAGCTCCCCTCACCTTACAATTGGACTAATGCAATACGTTGCTGGTTGGTGTCGCTAATACAAATCTCTCCCCATTCTAGTCCATCTACCACTCACCTGTCAAAGTGATCTTCCTGAAGTATAGGTATGACTATCTTACTCTGGGAATTGACAAATTCCAGCGGGCTCTTTATTGTTCCCAGAACCAAATGTAAAATACTCTGGAATTCAAAGCCTTCAGAACTTGTCCATCCACCCACCTGTTCATTCTCGTATCTTACATCCCACCCTCTTTGTATCCTGCACTCTCCTTGCTTTCATCAAACAAGATACTCCCTCCCCGGACATTAAGCATTTTGCTCTCCTTTGTCATCTCCACCTCTTGGCTTCATTTAAATCCTAGCTAGAATCCTATCTACCACAAGAAACCTTTTACTGATCCCCCTTAATTCTAGTGCCTACCCTCTGTTGATTATTTCCAAACTATCCTATATAGATCTAGTTTGCATGTTGTCTCTCCCATTAGACTGTGAGCTCCTTGAGGACAGGGACTGACTTGCTTTTCTTTGTATCCCCAGTACTTAGCACAATGCCTGGTACATAGCAGGTACATAACAAATATTTATTGAATAACTGACTCATGTCTGGAAGACCACACTGGTCATACTTTCTGTGACACAAGGCATTGCACCTGGGACTTGTAACTATGACAAATACATGTCATCTGGTCCTCCAGTGTTCAGAAACCCCCTGTTTATACTTGTGTTTCTATAGCAGCTCTGCCTATGTAGCAGGATGTAGAGAAGAGAAGCACTGATCGTTATTATTCCAATGATTTCAAAGCTATGTATTGATAGTAGTTGTAGTTATTTTAAATTTGTGTATTACTAGTGAATTTCTAAGTTAAGTTTTATTATTTTCTTTTTTTTTCCCCATTGTCATTCCCCATGATGCCATCACTCCCAAATGAACCATTACTCACAACAAAGATAAATATCTAAGCCAGGGGAAGGGAACCTGTGGCCTTGAGGCCATATGTGGCCCCCTAGATCCTGGGTGCAGCCTTTTTACTGAGTTCAAGTTTTACAGAACAAATCCTTTTATTAAGGAGATTTGCTCTATAAAGTTTGGATTCAGTCAAAGGACTGCACTTAAAGATGTAGAGGGCCATATGTGGCCTTGAAGCCACAGGTTCCCCACCCCTGAAGCAAAACCAACCAGTTTAGTTACTGTATGTATGTCACAGTTTATGCCACTTTTGCCATATGAACTCCTCTCCTTTAATCAAAGGTGGAAGGCTTGTTTAATGAATGGGAATTAAGTAAGATCCTTAATTCTCATGTTGTAGTAAAGCCAAACCCACTCAGCTGTAGGAAGACTGAGAAAGAAATTGCTTCTTTATATGAATATAGTTGTATTTTTTAAAAAACCCATTTTATTCTACTGACATTTTATTTCATCCTGATACTATTTGGCTCTGGAGTATACAACCATTTATTCCTTGAAGACTCAGAGGAGAAAGAACCTTTTTTCATTACTTGGTGAGAGTGTGACATTATTCTACTCCCATGTGAACCTCCATGTTCATGACGGCCTCATCTCCAGCCTGGGATTATTCCAGGATCTGCTACTGCAGATTCTCCATTGCTGCATGCTGTGTCTTTGCCAGCTGCCTATTTCTACCAGCTCCATCCTATTAGGTAATATTTAAAAAAATAGATGCAGGTGGAGTGATAGCATAGATGGTGATTTTTGTTCCTGTTTTTCTCTTTGATGATACTCAATTCTTACCCTTCTCCCTTTACTTCCTGGCCTAGGAATTCAGTTCCCTTTGTATCTGATCTCCTCTTCGGTTGTCTTTCTGGTTTTTCTGCCACTTGCTTCTCTATTCAATTGATATGGTTTGATCAATTATTGACTCCAGGCCTCCTCTCCTTTCTTATATATGTCCCTGTCTTCTTTTTGCCTCTCTCCTTTTTTTCAGATTCCTGACCATCAAAGCCTCTTGATATTTGTGTTTTCCTTACTTATATGCTTCATGACTCTTTTCTTCTGCCCTGTGCCCCCCACCACCACCTTGAAGTAGAATGAAGACACCATGAGGGCAGGCACTGTTATTTTTTTGTATTTCTCCTGCTTTGTATAATAAAGTAAGAACTTAATAAATATTGCCTTTAGTTCATCTGACTTGATGGCGTTCCCCCTACAGAACATTTGCCTACCACCAGTCCATCAGCAACCTATTCCCACACTTGCAATCAAAGGCTTCCAGTCAAGAATAGAGGAGCTGCTTGAAATATTATAGATAAATATAGATGATAGATAGATAGATAGATAGATAGATAGATAGATAGATAGATAGATGAATGGATGGATGGCTGGGTAAATACATATACACATACACGCATACATACAGTTAAAGACAACTAACCTGGATAATCCCTAAATTCCCTGTTAATTCTAAAATTCAATGGCTCTATGAAAACATTTCCTCATTTATTCTTTTTGCTTATTTTCCTTGTTATTACCCTAATATACATCCTCATTGTCTCATATACAACCTGTAAAATTCCAGAGTGCACCAGAGCCAGATTAAAATTTAATTGGAAAATGTTTAACAAAATAAATAAAAGTATAATACAACATAGATAATGTTAATTTGTGGTTTTCTAAGTCAATATTTGACACACAAAAATCCTATTCGTCCTTTACTAGGATAGTAATTAATCAGTAAGTATATTTTAAGCTCTTACTATGTGTTAGTCAATGTACTAGGTGCTAGAGATAAAAAGATAAAAGTAAAATAGACCCCTGCCTTCACAGAGCTTTAGTATGCACTCTCATAAGTATATGTAAAATACATGTCATGTAGATAGAAGATAATTTTGGGAGAGAGGCACGTGCAGTTTGGGGGATCAGGAAAGGAAGTGTCCCTTGAGCTGTTCTTTGAAAACAAAGCTAGGAGCTACATGAGGCAGATGTAAAGAAGGGGTGTGCTGTCAGGGGGACGCTATGCAAAAAATGGAGCAAGGATATCGAGTGTCTTGTCCAAGGAACAAAAGACATCTAGTTAAGTGTGCACCAAGGCAGTGGAGTAGGGGGTAAAATATAATTCTGAAAATTTAGTTAGGAGCCTGGTTTTTAAATTTTTGAAAAGTCAAACAAAAGAGTTACTATTTGATTGAGGGAGACACTGAAGCTAATAGGGTAGTCATATGTTCAGACTGGCACTTTAGGAATAACTGGGAGAGACTCTGAATTTTAGGGACAGGCTTTTGTTCCCCATTCTTCTTTAGCGTGATCATGATGGCTGAGTCATATAGGGGCTTACTGCCCTTTTGCTTCCCATCCCACATAAGACTCCACCTTTCTCCTCATCCTTGGAAGACAGACTAATATGTATTTTATGTATTTGTTATACTTTCCTCAACTTTATATTTTCTTTTCTGGGGAACAGGGGGAGAAATTGAAACACACCCACGTTCTCTTGAAACAGTAAGCATCTTCAGCCTATTTCTACAAATATGTATAGGAAAATACAGGAAAAAAGCATCATGCCATGGGGTGACCCCAGCCAGTTCTAGGCATCAGTACCAAGGACATTGTCTCTACTCAGCATTTGGCATTTTTACACAAGGAGACAAGCACAGCCTAGGGCTAGGGGCAGAGCATGATGCTTTCCTTCCTCAGAAGCCAGTCATATCACATGCTCAGTTAGTGTAATCTTTCTAATACCTTGGAAAAGGTCCATTATCAGCTCTCCACATCCAACAAACTTGTTGTATAATTGTCATGGTATTTTTATTGGAGATCTTTTCTTACTGTATGTATTTCTAAATGTACTCCACATAGACAAGCCTTTCCTGCAACTTGCCCCATCCATCTCCCAGAAGGCTTACAGCTGGGTTAACAGGACCTTAGATTGTTTTGTTGAATTCCCAGGCCAGTGATCTCTGATAGAGCAAAACACTCACTCAATCCTGCCAACTCTCTTGGCCCACAGTGGGGAAATTGTTCAGCTGTCAAAAAGATAACAAATGCAGAAATATTCCACGTAGACTCAAGGCCAGTCATCTAGCAGTGGACCAATCTCAGTATGAATCCCAGAATACCATGCATCATAGGAGTAACAAGCAGCTTTTAAGGCATGATGGTGAGAACCGTGGGCAGCGTACATCCCCTTAGAAGCCTGGTACATTGCACTACTTTCCTCTTTCTCTTTTATCATCCTATGAGCTCTATACAGAGTCACATACAATAATAGCCAGCATTTATACAGCATCCGCCAGGCCCTGCGCTGAACACTACTATCTCATCTGCTCTTCACAACAAACCTGGGAGGTAAGGGCCATTGCTACCTCCATTTCACAGATGAGGAAACTGAGGCAAGCATGTCGAATGACTTACCTAAGGTCCTGAAGCTAATGAGTGTCTGAGGCTGGTTTTGAACTCAGGTTTTCCTGACACCAGATCCAACTGGGGTCAGCGGATGTATTATCCACTGTGCCATCTAGCTGCCAATCTCTTCTTAGTTAGCAAATACTTGCTTTTATTCGTTTACCTCCCTCATCCTCTCCCTTTACTCCCTTTACTTTTCCTAGTCATTTAGCTAACAGGATTTATAGAATTGTAGATGGAACAGAACTCAGAGGTCATCCTCCCCAAATCCCTCATTTTCCAATTAAGAAAACCAGGGGTTCATAGAGGTTAAATGCTTCCCCAAGGTCATATGGGTCGCAAGTGGATATGAACCCAGGGCTTTTTGATTCCAAACCCAAACCCAATACCAAGCTGAGTTCTGATTATGCTTTTACTTTGATTCTTTTCAGAACTGAGCTAAAAGCAGAGACATCTATATGGTCAGAGAAGGCTCATAAAAAGGACCTCTATCTCAGAAGGAAAGAACCACACACGAAGGTCCCATTAGACAATATTCTCCTACCCAGTTTGCCAGTCTGGCTCCGGTACAGGGTCTGCCACTGAGCAGCGTGGAAACAATCCTGAAACGGCTTGGGATTCAGGCCAGATTGCCAGCTGCCGTTTGCATTCTCTCCTGTCCCCATTTCAGAAAACAGAACCTGAATATATGTATATAAATATAAAGCTCTGTGGTTATCTTTTAAATAATCTAATAAAATGTTTATTCAGAGCGTATTTCCCAACTCTTTCTCATGGGGAGCTATATGGATAAATGTGTATAATGCTTGTAAAATGCTTTGAGCTCCAAGGGAGGAAAGAGGTATATAAATGCAAAATAATTTTTTTTTCACTATACCAAGACATTTCGTCTGTCAGACCTAAATATTTTTCTAGGCACATCCTTGAAAAGTAAGAAAGACTTGCTTTTCACTGGAAAAAAAATCCCACACTAGCCTAGAGGTAAAAGCCTTTTACTACAACAAATGTCACAGTCTTGAACTGTTAAGGGTATAAAAAGGAGCCATCAGAGAGGAAAGCAGAGGATCATAGGATTTTTAGAATCGGCATCTAATCCAATCTCCTTATTTCATAGCTTCACAAAAGTCTTTGCTCGCAACAACTTTGTGGAGCAGGTAGTGTTTTATTATCCTTATTTTTCAGATGAAGAAATAGAAAGGTAAATAATTTGTCCAGAGCCCACCTTAAATGCCTTGCCCAGGTTCACCCAGTTTACTTGCATTCTAAGCAGGAAGCTTAGGTACAGTACACTTGAGGGGAAAAGGAGGGGATAAAGTAGGAAGGAGGGTCTGATGCCAACGTAATGGAGTAGAGGGTGACTCTGGTCAACTGATATCTTTGAAATTAATTCCCAGGCTGTGAACTCTTGACCTTTACATATGGTAGTAAATAATATCAAACCTTGGTCTCTTGATTTCAAATAGGATTCTCTTTTCACTGTCATTTTTGCTCTTCTTAATTATAACTCCAGGTTCAAGGTTTCTTCCCATCCATACGTACCACAATGTGACCCTGTTACCCAGTCCCCAAATGTATAACACTAGCAACATTATAGAGAAGGATAAAGCATTTGTAGGAAAAACTCAGAGGATGAATCTAGTATGTTAGTGGTTACCAGAATTTTAGAGAATTGAGCCTGCACAAAGAAGACTTAAAGTCTAGGGTTCAGGTCAGGTTAGAAAGAGAATGAAACTGTTGTAGAGGGACTAGGCAAAAACGAACTTTTGGAAAGGTGTTTTGGTGTGATAAATAAGATGCTGCAGTCTTTTATCTCAGGCTTCCAGCCTTCCAGTCCTACCCAGACACTTACGAGTTGTGTGACCGCTGAGCAACTCAAGCTCAGACTGCTTTTATTTTCTCAGGGTGGTAAGGAGTTGCTCCACCATAGCTGGCACAGATGTTGGACATGCCAGAATCAATAGGCAATAGGAATCAAGGCAGTGCAAGAACAGGGAATGCTTCCCAAAACTGAGGCCAATACACTCTCCACCTCTGTATCCAGTTCTTTTCCTTCCTCCCTCCCTTTTTGGGCAAGGAACTTTGCTTTGATACTGGGGAAGGGAACTCTGCCACTAGGTGCTGAGTAGGCCATTTTAAAGCACCCTTTTTCTCACCTAGTGATAAGATTTGAGGAACAGGACTTTAGTGTTTTAGGGATGTCACTTTAGTGCTGCTTTAATAAAGGCTAACATGAGGAAGGTCCTAAGGTCTTTTTTATTATTTGACTCTTATCTCTAATCATAACAGCCAAATACTATAGGGCATGCTTGAGAGAAATCCCGCAGGAGACAACAAAAAGATCCACTTAATGAATCCGGTCCAGGCCCCCTTTTAACTACCTCCTTGTCCTCTCTTTTCACCAGGCAGAAAACTAAAGGTGTCGAGAAGGTCAAGAGGAATTAGTGCTCATGTTCTATTCCATTGTTTTTGCCCATACTAACACCCTGGGGACGGGCACCTTCCCTGCTTGGTATTTATTATTGCTCCTCTGGGTTAGGAAACAGAAACATAAAGCACTTTGATAAATGGGATGTTAGCTGCTTCCCTGAGCACCTTAATAGTAGGAAGGCAGAAAAATAGGAAGAATCTTAGAGACGAGTCATCTGAAAGAACAGAGAAAATGTGGGAGAGAAAAGATGCCAATTTTCAAATTGTAAGACTCTTTTCAGGAAGAAAAAAAAGGGAGAAGATCCTTTCATTAAGGCAAAAGTATATGTGATACAGCAGAGATTGTGAAACTCAGGAAAAAAAATTATTAAGCACCAGCACAGTACTGGGCACTTTGGATACAAAGATAATAATGAACAATCTCTGTCCTCAAGGGGCTTACTTTCTACATAGCAGGAAACTATAGTCTGTGTGACCTTACACAAGTCATTTAACTTCTATCAACTCCTCCTTTTTTGTCATTTATGAAATGAGAAGATTTAGACTTAGATTTTGAATTCCAAGGTGCCTTTCAGCTCTGAGTGTAGGATCTTATGCATCTATGATAATAAACATACCTTACAAAGATTAAGAATTATGAAGAAATGAGGGTTTGCTGAAATACAGTAGATGGTAACTCTGACCGTTTTATTTGAATTCCTCCACTGAGGAGGAATATGGCAGTAAATTGAAAGCAAATTGATCGATACTATAACTAAACTTTAATATGAGGACAATGATATGTCTGGAGAAAAGCGATAGGGTAAGTACAAGAAAAGACAATAAATGACACATTAATTCATCTGGAAAATGGTTGAAGAAACATGGTACAGTGGGTAGAACACTGAGCTTGAAGTCAGGAAACCTAGGTTCATATCTTATTTCTGATATTGAGTCATTTGGCTAAGGATAAATCAATGAACTTACCCAGTTTCCTCATTTATGAAACAAGGATAATAAAATCTATAGTGCACATCTGAAAGGGGTTTGGTGAAGGTTGAATGAACTAATACATGTGAAACCCTATAGAAAACTGAAAGCACTGTCTAATTGTCAGATATTATCAGTACAGTACGCATATTACAAAAGTATTGCTTATCTGTGGCAAATGCCAGTATGCCTTGGATATCCAGTTTGCTTTCAGGCAATTTGCTTGTGTCCCTTGGTGTGTATGTGTGTCCTCAGTGAAAACAAATCAGTTTTAAGATTAGGCCGAATTTGGAAGTTCATTCCAATGTAAAATGTCATAGAACAGACTTCAAAGCCAGAAAGAAACTACTTCCCCCTTGATTGTACAGTGTTAGGGATTATTTGTGTCATGATTCCTCTTTATTTAGTCAAATTAATATTATTCATTGTTTGCTATCCATCTCATTAGCATGTCATGAAACTTTTTTAGATAGAGCCAGTGTTCCCTCAAATAGTTATATAAATGTTACCTCCCCAAGCTTTTATTATCTCCCAGCGTGAGCAGCATTTCTTTTGCTGTTAGTTTATAAGAAAAACACTGTATAACATTCTTTCTTTACATGGACAAAAAGTTACATAAAATGAACTCATTTCATCAGAATAGCCAGATATGGGTTTGAAAAGTGTCACCAATATACAGACATGGAGTCTTACCCTTTCCAAATATCCAGATTAATTACCATCTCCACAGAGGCTACTAGAAGGGATTCTAGTTCTAGTTCATGAGATGAATTTTAGACCTGGAAGGAACCTCAGAGGCCATTAAGTCCAATTCTATTTTACAGATGAAGGACTAGCTGCACAAATATGTTCAATGACTTGTCCTAGGGTATTGAGTGTCTGAGGTAGGATTCAGACTTCCTACCTACATGTCTAGCAGTCTCACTGGTTGCATTCATCCGTTTCTTTAAACTTGCTTTTTTCACTTTCCTGTGAACTGGTCATAGTCTTTAGCACACTAATACCTCTCAGAGCAGGAATTCCATGCCCCTCTCTTCATCTGCTCAATAAAACTCCAAAAGGCATTTTATTGTAACATCTGGGGTTATAAAAGGAGAATCAGGCTAAACATATCCAAGCTGATGAGAGTTTTATATCTCAACTATCTACTGCCATTTTATGAATAAGGATTAATTATAATCTACAATATTAGTAGTCCTTGTTATAGGATCCCTGTGTATCTCTTAATTAAAATACAAAGACAATTAGACGACCTGGAGTCAGGGAGAAGTGAATTTTAATTCTGCCTTTGATACTCACTGTCTACATGAGCCTAGGCAATTCATCCCACCCCTCTGTAAAATGGGGAAACTGTAGCTGCTAGCCTCTAAGATTCCTTCCAGATCTGCATCTATGACCCTTAGATAGAATTGGTCTTTGGTGGTGCAAAGACTAAGACTACTCCCTTTTACTTGCTGCCCTAAATCTGTTTCAAAGCCACACTATATTGGATCCTTGCTAAGTTATAGGAGCATGGATCATTCCCTAGGATTGTTGGAGGACACTTCATGGAGCCCGGCAGCAATCTCCTTTATATTTCTCTCCCAGGTTAATCTTGTTGTTTCTCTATGAGTGCTGCTCCTAATTAGCTTGGAATGATTGTCCTATGGTTGCCAAAATGATGAATTTACCATGTATTCTGGATGACTCATCAAGTGAAAAAGGAAGCCCAGGAAAGGATGAAAGGCACAGATGTCTTAAAAGGATTCAACTGCGAATGACACTGAGCAAAAGGAAAGAAAGAAAGAAAATAACAAAAAGCCAAATACAGGCAGCTTTACTGTCCCCTACTTTTACCTTTCCTAGTTTTTTTGGACAAGGCCTAAGAGCCACAATTGGTCTAATTAAAGCCCTCAGGACTTGTCTGGTTGACAAGACCATGGCTAACCCCTTCCTGATGTCTCCAATAGTACATTTCAGAGTTTCAAACAATTTAAAACAGATGTGGAGCTCCTCAAAGTCCCTTGCCTCTTTTGACATTCCCCTGTACTGCTAATTCATCTTATTATAATAACTACATATATATTTGGATGGGCCAAATCACCATGGCCCATCCAAGACTAGTCTGAAAGAGGTAAATGTTCCATGATACAAACATACAGATAGAGAAAGAGACAGAGACAGAGATGGAGAAGCAGAGAGACAGCGATAGAGAGGCAAACAGAGACAGACCCTCCAGGAATTAGATTTGAAGTGAGGATGCTGGGTCTTCTGCAGTCCCAATATGAAACATTAACCATTTACTGTTAACAAATGTATTTTGTAGGTTCTAGAGTCAAGGATGCCTCATCAGGCCACTTGGGTCAACTCATAGCCATTAGGATCAAGACAATTTTTACAATAGAAATTACTTTTTTTCACCTGTTTGATTTACTTTTAAATGACCCTTTGTACCAGGAAGAAATGAACAGTCAGGCAGTCTTTAAGTTCCTGTTACAGTAATAGCTACTGTATGTGATTATAATACTTTTTCTCCTATAGTTCTGTAAAGAAAGCCTCCTTTTAACTTTTAAGCCTTGGTGTTACAGCTTCAAGATATTCCTGTCATTTTGAGGCTCCAGTACTTTCCTTCTTCTACTCCATTAGAACTAATAATAATAACACTTACCTACCTAGGTTGTTGTGAGTATAAAATGAATTAGTGTTTGTAAAATATTTAGTACATTGCTTGGCACATAGTTGCAGTTTAATAGATTCATGTTAAATCTAAAAATCTGGACTCTAGTATGCCTAAATTATTTAATTCAGTAAATTAAGACTCTGTTTTGTATAATGAACTAAGTTAGGCACTAGGTAAGATACAAAGTTTGTATAAGATATGATTCCTATTGGAGCATAAGTATAGAAAGGAGATGTGAGGGTTATTTAATTGAATTGGCTATGGATCAACTCTATTTAACAAACACTAATTAAAAACTCCTTATTTGCAAGGCAATATAGTAAATGCTACAGATACAAAAACAAAATATGACAGAGCCCCTGCCCTCAAGAAACTTATTTTCCCTTGGGAGAATAAAACACAAACTCACTTAAGTAAATGGAAGACTAGTTGATGAGGAAGAAAGCACCAGCAATTAGGGACACGAGCAAAGGTATGTAGAATTAAAAGGTATAGGAATTAATACCCAAACTGAACCTTAAAGATAAGCATTCTAAGACACAAGTGAGGAAAGAGCATGTTCAAGGTATAACAGTCAGTCTATGTGAAGTACGAGAGGAGAAATGGGCTCTTGGTTCAGAGAACAGTTAGCAATCTAATTTGGCAGGAATATGAATGGAATGGCCTTATATGTTTAATTGATGAGTATGGTTCTTTGTTTGTTTTTATTTTATAGACAATAGTTAGTCCCTGAATGTTTTGAGCAGGAGAGTCAAATGGTCAGCCTTGTGACTGGGGCAAATTATCTTGGGAGTTCTTTGGATAATATAGCAGAGAGGGAAGACACTATAATCAAAGAAATTTACTAAGTACAGGCACCTGAGAATTTATGAAGGCCTGAACTAGGCCTGCAAAGGGCGAGATGACGGACACATAAGCATGTAACTTTATTTTTGGTCTTATTTTATGATTTTGCCAGTTTAAGAAACTCCCTCTACCAGTTCAGTCTGACAAATGAACAATTATAGTCATATGGCCTTGGGTACTTAGAGGTTGGGTGACTTGCCCCACTTTACAAAGCTAAGACTTGTCAGAAGCAGGACTTGACCCACTTCTTTCTAAATATGAGGCCAACTCTCTTTTCCCAACACCATGAAGCCTCTCAAATCCTTATGGCATCTTTTAATAAATTTATACTTTATCAATGCATATAAATGAAGTGTTATGTGAGTTTCAAGGAGGAAAAGGTCATTGCCAATTTGAAAAGGGGAAGGGATCAGAGAAGACTTCCTGGAGGAGGTGACATTTGAATAGGGCTTAAAGAATAAGTAGAAATTTAATATATATATATATTTTTTGGCAGAGGCATTCTATATAGAGCAAGCAGTGTGAGCAAAGGCATAGAAATAGGAAGGTTCAGGATATGTGTGGGAATGGTAAATAGTTCAGTTAGGCTGGAACATAGAAGAGAGAAGAGTAATATGAAATAAGACTGAGAAGGTAGAGGTCCTTTAATGCCAGGCAAAGAAATATGAACTTTACTCAGTATACAACAGAGTGCCACTGGAGATTATCAAACAGAAAACTAACATTACCCAATTTACGTACAAGGAAGATAAGATTGAAGAGATTTAAAGGATAGCTTAGAGAAAGGAGAGTAAAGGGCTATAGGAAGACCTATAAGGCTATGGCTACATGGTGATTTGGAGGCAGAAGACTTGAGTTTGAATCCTGCATTTGATGCTTGCTACTTGTGTGACCCTGAGCCAAACATGTAACCTGTTTGGGCCTCAGTTTCCTATTAAGGACTAGATGGCCTTGTAAGTCACTTCCATCTCTGCATCTATGATTATATGATCTCATTTGAAACTGGGTTTCAGCAGTCCAGTCAGGCGGTAATGAAGGAAAAATTGTTGGTTAATTAGGTAATAATGACAGCAAAAGAGGAGAAGAAGAAGAAGAAGAAGAAGAAGAAGAAGAAGAAGAAGAAGAAGAAGAAGAAGAAAGAAAGAAAGAAGAGGAGGGAGAAGAAAGAAGAGGAGGGAGAAGATAAGAAGAGGAGGGAGAAGATAAGAAGAGGATGATGTAGAGTTTTTTTCATCTCTATGCCTCCATTTCTTCATCTTTAAAATGAAGGATGTTAGACTTCCTGATTTCTAAAGTATCTCCCAGGTCTAAATTCCTATTGGCAATGGTTAATGAAGAGTTAAATATCTTTCACAACCTCTGAGCATTAGATAGGCCCTTGAAATAATGATGGGATAGGTACAGGAAAATCTTACTAGAGGATTTCATTGGCATCATTCATATGATGTACTTGCTGTTTCTGTTTGGCCATTGTCCCCAAAGCAAAGGTTCTCAACTATTTCCTAGCAATGATCTTCTTTGGTCTGACTCAATTTCACAGTTCCTCTCCATTTTCATTTCTACACTCAAGCCTCTTGCCCACAATTACCTTGCCTTTAGTTCATATTATCAAGCTTTATTCATTTTTTTCTTCCATGAAGCAGCTAGTGGCACAATGTATAGACTGCTGAACCTGGAGGCAAGATGTCCTGAGTTCAAATATGACCTTCACATAACCTGCCAGTTATGTGACCCTGAGCAAGTCACTTGACCTTTGTTTGCCTTAGCGCCCTCATCTGGAAAAATGGAGGTAATAACAGTACCTACCTAAAAAGGTTGTTGTGAGGATTAAATGGGATAATAGTTTTAACAAGTGCTTACCACAGTGCCTGGCACATAGAAAGCACTGCAGAAATACTTAAGATTTTCTCCCCCCCCATTATGCTCTTAGTGAAGGTCCATTCCTTATTCATTTCTCCCTTAAAATATCCATTTCAATCTCTGCTTGAGGATTTACCCTCTACAACAGTCTTTCCCCAAAGCATCTTTTGAAAATCCCAAACAATTTATCCTAATTACTCTCGATCCTATGTACCCAATTGATACAAAAAAATAACAGGTTTGGGTCTATGGTGTTATCAAATAACCTTTACAATTTACATAGTGGTGAAAAAATTGGCACCTTTTCTAGGTACCATAACTAGAATGGAGCAACTATGACTTTGTTCAGGACACCAAGGATGGTTTACCTGAAGAGGTTGTGATTCTTCTCTGGATTGGTCCTCCAACTTGGCATCTTCTTACTGTGAGACTTTACTGCATCTGATCCCTTCCTTCACTTTAGGCCTCTAATTTCCAAGGACCCAAAGCTATAATTCTTCTGAGTCAAGGCCCTCCTTCCTCACCATCAACCCCCACTCCAAACCCTATCTACTGCCTAGTCTCATCTCCAAGGTTCTTTAGTGTCAAAGTTTGGGCTTCTTCTCTTCAAGAATAACTGCACCTAATTGGTGCACACTATTTCCATTAATAACCCCTAAATAAATTTACCCTTTGTCCTAGAATTCCTAGTTCTTTCTCTGTCCTTCTTTCTCATCTACATAGCAGAAGCAAACATTGGAGGCTAGCTTTCCCCCACTAGGAAGTTGTTTTGTTTTTCCAATCAGAACTAGAATAGGAGAACTGGGGGATACATTAGGCAACAAATAGGAGACAGCTTGAAAAGCTCAAATAATTCTATGTGATGAGTGCCCATGATCAGGTTTTTGTTATCATACCCACCCTGGCAGCCAACCCTTAATGAGTCTCCTGAAAATGGTGTATGTAATTCTAATGAGATCAGGGATAACATAATTAGGAGATAAGGAATTTGACTCAAATGAGATGAACTATAAACCCAAAGATCACATTTCAGGCAAGACTGCTTAAAATTCAAGGTCTCTCCACATAGAAAGGCAAATTCCACTCAGAATAGATGCACGAGGAAGGAGTGTAAATGCAAGAGCTTTCCAGAGAATGGGCAAAAATCAACCATGGTGTGTTTGGAATTAAGGAAATATATTAAATTGACTAGATTAGCATGGCTCAAGAAGGAGCAATCTAGATAGAGAATAAAAATGCTGCCTGTCAGAAGTTTTAAGAGACAAAGTGGCACCCCAGAAACTACAGCTGTTATTTATAAGGAAATAGAGTTCAGGTGCTAATATTAAAACCTTTCGAGATTCAGTGTTAAAAAGAACAAAACAAAACAAAAAAACCCTTAATAACATATCTCACTTTATTATCAGAGCTGATCCTGAAGAAAGGCAGCTACATAGGGTATAGAACAGGGATGGGGAGCCAAAAAGAGAAACATTTTGAAAATATTCCTTATTAGAAATCATTTGATAGGCACAGTGAATACAGCACCAGTCCTGGGGTAAGGAGGACCTGAGTTCAAATTTGACCTCAGCATTTAACACTTGCTAGTCATGTGACCTTGGGCAAGTCACTTAACCCCAATTGCCCTGCCATCCACCCTCCAAAAAGAAAAAAGAAAAAAAATCATTTTATAAGCTTTTATATTTTTATTTTTCATTTTTCATTTTATTTTATTATTTTATTTATATATATATAAGTATATAATTTTATTTTTATTTTATGTTTTAATATTTTAATGCTTCCAAAAATCACATACATGGTAATCAACTTGTGAGTAGTCAAGTTGCATATGTTATGTTGAGTCTCAGAGTTTCCTGTGGCCAGTAACATAAAGGGGACAGAATTTTAAAATGTTTTAAATCTTCCCTATGCCTTAAATCTTTCCAAATGCCTTGCTCTGGCTGTAATTGTGATTATATATTCAAAGTTGACTCATCTGAATCAGCAATATAGTATCAAAAGAAAGAAGCACTTAGACTTTCTGAGCACAAATGTATGAGGAAATCTAAAAAGGCAGCAAGGCATACAGACCATGGAAAGCACATGAGAACTGGAGTCAGACGTCTCGGTTTCAAAACCATGAGACTTACTTTCTTTATCTCTAATAACTTTGACTGTACACATGCCATTTTAAGGTTCACAAAGCACATCTCTCAGTTCTAGTAAGGTATATGTGTAATTTTCACCCTCACTTTACAGATGAGGAAACTGAAGCAGAAAAAAGTTAAGTGACTAGTTTAGGGTCACATAACTAGGGAAGGTCTAAGGCAGAATTTGAACTCAGTACTTTTTGAGCCCAACTCTAACATTTTACCCATGGTGCACTTAGATGCCTAGAGAAGGAGAATCTTGGTCAAAATATTCTATTGGATCCCTTCCAGATCTAAATCTGGAATCCTGTAATTATTTGAGTTTCATTGGTTCACAGACTTAGAACTGATAGAAACTGTTGTTCAATTGTGTATGACTTTCTGTAACCCCATTTGGGATTTTCTTGGCAAAGATACTGGAATGGTTTGCTATTTCTTTCTCCAGCTCATTTTATAGATGAGGAGATTGAGGAAAACAGGGTTAAGTGACTTGCCCAGGGTCACAATTGAGTGTCTGAGGCCAGATTTGAAGTTATGAAGATGAATCTTCCTTACTCCAGGTCAGGTGTTCTATCCACTGTGTCACCTGCTAGTAGACTTTAATGGTCATCTAGTACAACCCCTTCATTTTATCTGTGACCTAGAAAACTGAAATGACTTGTCGAGGGTCACCCAGGTTGTAAATGATAGTGCAAGGTCTCTGACTCCAAAATCCACTGTGCATACTCCTTCCTCCCTCTATCCCCACCCCACCATGGACTCCTGGCTCCTGGCTGATTAACAGGCAAAGTCATTGTACATATAAATTAAATACCCTGATGTAGCTAAGGTGTTTGGGATTCAAAGTAGATTGGATTGATTTTTGGGGGCCATCTTACCCTGTATAGACTGAGTGTGGAAGGAAAAAAAAGGCAGACATTCTACAAAGATGACAACCTTGCCACATGGTCCCTAGCTTATTCAGGCAAGGTTAAAGAGCTGCTGCTGGAGGAAAAGTCCCTTAGCCAACTTAGATGTTTATCCCAGCTTACTTTCCTTTTATCTCCTTCAAACTGTATTACTTTCAAAAAAATTCACTCCATTCCACTTATAAACACACTGACAGATATACAACGCTAGGGCTGAAAATTCACAAAATGGTGCCAGTTGTTGTATAGAGACAACATAAATTATGCCAGCTGACGTTTACGGCTCACCTTTCATTTTACCCCCTCTCAACCTACTTTGCATATTGTCCCTCCCACTTCCTCTCTACTGCTCTCAAGCCCTCCATGCTTCTTCCCTGCTGCTCTTCTCCTCTCTGAATCCTCTTCTTTCCCTCCAATTCTGGAAATTTCTGAGCTGGAAGGTACCTCTGTGGCCATCTATTACACCTTGAGTCTGACTGAGTATCCTTCTACTACTTGCCCCAAAGATCACTCAAACTTTACTTAAAGACCTCTAGTAAGGGAGAACCTATCTCCTTAGAGGCAGGTAGGTGGTTCAGTGGATAGAACCCCAGAACTGGATCCCAGAAGACCTGAGTTCAAATCTGGCCTCAAGAAACTTACTACCTGTGTGAACCTATGCAAGTCACTTCACCCTGTTTGCCTCTATTTCTTCACCTGTAAAATAAACTGGAGAAAGGAATGGCAAATGACTCCATTATCTTTGCTAAGAAAACACTGTGGGATCAGAAAAAGTCAGACGTGGTTGAAATGACTGAACAACATCTCCTGAGACAGCCCATTCCAATTCTGCACAGCTTTAATTGTTAATGGATTTAAAAAAAAAATACCCTCCTAAATTCACCTATTTATAACTGAAAAAGTGGAAAGAGTACTAGACCTGGAGTCAGAGAACTCATTTTTTAATTCCTTCCACTTACCTGCTATGTAACTTTAGCAGTCAGTTCCCTTCTTTAGACCTCAGTCCACTCATATGGAAAATAAAGGACTTGAATCTATAAGGGTTCCTCTCAGTTCTAACTGTATGATCCTATATGGCTTCTATAGCTGTTCCTGAGCAGGAAAAAAAACCAACTAACCCCTACTTTAAGGGATAGGCCTTCAGATCCTTAACAATAGCTATTATTCCCCACCACCTCCTCCAGCCAGTCTTCACTAAGCCATCTTTAAGATCTGAGTTTCTTGTATATCTATGTATTTGGATGGGGGAAAGGTGAATCTTTATTTCACTAGTCTCAAAATGAAATTTAGCATTTCCTTCAATTAAAAAACACATTATTTTGAGGAGAGGATTGTCAAAGAAGTCAATAACATTATAAGAATCTCTGCTTTAAATAAAATCATATCTCCCATGGAACACAATCTGCACTAGTTAACCATGTAAAGAAATTGGAGATAAGTCAATTACAAGAGCACTGTTCTTTTGAAACTCGTGTATGTCTGCAAATCATTTATGCTCAAAATATAGGCCTGTGGGCTTAGAGTTCTTGGTGCCTTGAGAATTGTTGTGTCTTCATTTGCCAACTTTGTTCATCTTTGTTTAGTGGAATATTTCAGTCTGGTGTTTGGACAATAGAAATTCTCATGAGCGACTACTCAGCTCCAAGTTATGCCCCTGAACAGGAGGATTTTGTTCTATATAGCTTAGGTCTTTGATCATTAGCCACACAGGTCCACAAGCTTGGCCACCATTGCTCTCAGGCTAGGTTACCATCTTGCTTCTTCTACCATATCATGGAACCTACAGGACTGTGTTCAGGGGCAATCATGACTATCATACTTAAGAGGTGGTAATGGGAAAGAGGAAAAGATTATTGTGGCCATGAAATGAGTATAGTTCACCATCCTCAGCTTTGAAGGTCTCGTGCAGCTTGGGGTGGTCGCGTCCTGCCTGGGACTAATTTATATTAACCAATCCCACCAGAGACTAACTAGTTCATTAACAACATCAATGATAATAGCAAAAAATGCATTTATTAATGCACCAAATACCGAAATGTGTATTGGGGATACAAAGACAAAAAATGTAATAGTGACTGCTCTTGACAAGTTTACATTCTGTGAAGAGAAAACATCATGAACTCAGATAAATAAATATAAAATATAGGGCAGCTAGGTGGCACAGTGAATAGAGCTCTAGCCCTGGAGTCAGGAGGACCTGAGTTCAAATCCAGCCTCAGACCCTTAACGCTTACTAGACATGTGACCTTGGGTAAGTCACTTAACCCCAGTTGCCCTGCCTTGCCCCCTCCAAAAAGCAATCTATATCTATATCAATATAGATATAGATAAACACAAAGTGAATTAAAAGTCATTTTCCAGGTGTGGGAGCAGCCAGTAACAACTACAGAGACTGAGGATAGACCTCTTGTAGGAGGTGGTATTTGAAGTAAGCCTGGAAAGAAGTTTAATATTCTATGAGGTAAAACTATGGAGTGCATTGTACCACCAGGGATCAGCACATGCAAAAGCATGGAGATGGGAGATTAAAGTTTGTAAGCAGGACAAAGAAACTTGGAACAATTTGATTCAAATGTTGATGTGTGGTGTAATATCATATGCAACAAGCCTAGAAAGGTAGGCTGCAACCAGATTCTGAAGGGTCTAAATACTAACTAACTAAGGAAGTTTTATTTTATCTAAGAGGCAATAGGGGACACCTAGGTGAATAGAACACCAGACCTGGAGCCAGGAAAATCTGAGTTCAAACTCAGCCTCAGACACTTACTGGCTGTGTGACCCTGGGCAAGTCACTTAACCCCAATTTATCTCAGTTCCTCATATGGAAAAGAAAATGGCAAAACCCTCCAGTATCTTTGTCAAGAAAAACCCATGAACAAAACTGCACAGTATCACATAGAGTTGGGCACAACTGAACAACAAGAGGGAATCACTAGAACTTCTTGAAGATGGGAGTGACATGGCCAGACTTACACTTTAGAAATATTACTCTGGCAATTATATGAATATGGACTAGGGAAGAGAAGAAACTGGAGGCAGGAACACCAATTAAGAGGATATTATGTGGTAGCTAAGTGGTGCGGTCTGAATAAGAGGTATGATTGTCAGACTATGTACAAAGTGACAGATATGAGAAATACTGTATATGTTGAGTTTACAAAAGCTGACAATTAATTGAATTCAGAAAGTCTTTCCCAGCCCCTTCTAATTCTAATGTCTTACCTCCATAAATTACTTCTGATTTATCTTGTATATAGTTTGTTTGTACAGACGTGATTTTATGTGCTTTTTGACCCATTAGATAGTAAGCTTCTTGAAGGCAGGCGCCATCTTTTACCTCTTTTTGTATCCTCAGTACTTAGCACAGTGCCTGGTACATAGAAGGTACTAAATGAATGTTTACTAAATAACTAAAAAGAATCAAGGGCCACTCTAAAACTGCCAACTTGAGAGACTGAAAGGATAGTCCTAATTTCAACAGACATAGGAAAGTTATGAAGAAGAGAGGGATTGGTGGAAAGATAATGAGTCACGTTGAATTTAAGATGCCTTCAGAACATCCTTAAGAACAGGCTCTGTATTTTGCCTTTCTTTCTTTCCTTTGTGCCTGGTACAAAGTAGGTGCTTATTAAATTCTTGTTGAGATGCTGAAATATAGGTGGAAATGTCTAATTAGTACTTGGTATAGTTAATAATACAGGTAAGGAAAGAAAATAAGGTTGGTAATATGTGTGCATATACATGCATACATATATGTTTATATGTACATATAAATCTCCAGGCATATCTAGGAGTTATTTGTATAGAAATGATAGTTGGAAAAATTGAAGTCATAAAGAGAGGAGAGAAACAAAGAGAAGAACATTTAGGACTGATCCCTGGGATACGGCTATACATAGTGGTCAGTAGATGGATAATGATTGATCCATTTAACAAAGGAAGTCTAATAAGTGCCCAGATCAGTAGAAGGAGAAATGAGATAGGGGTGCCACAAAGTCAGAAAGGAAAGAGTTTTCTTTTCCAACATAGGATGGGTATGTTGTCAATATTGTTGAATGATGCAGAAAGTCTAGGAGGATGTGGTCTAAGAAGAGGTCACTGGGTTGGCCGGTTAAGAGGTAAGCTGGGAGAGAGCAGGTTCAGTTAAGTAATGAGTTTAGAAGCCAGACTAAAAGAGGTTGAGAATGAAGAGAAAGGAGAGGAAATGGAGACAAAGAACCTAGATATAGTGTTGCTTTGTTTTGTTTTGTTTTTCTGAGTTTGACTATAAAAAGGAGGAGAAAACAGAAAACAGCATCTTGGTAATGGGAAGGGTCAAGTGTTGAGAGGAGGCCAGATTAGAGAGAGACAGAGAGACAAGAGAAAGAAATCAGGGGTTTGAGGGGAGGTCAATCTCTCCCAGAAAGCCTATGGAATACACAAAGTGACTACTCAAAGTAACTGTGATTTCTTCAGTATAGGGAACTGCCAATGAATGAAATTCCTTTGTCATAGCAGATCACAACTCATCTATGACTTAGTTGATAAATTCTAGGAAGTTGCTTGAGTCTTTGAGAGATTCATTAGCTTACACAGAACTCCTGGGGAAACCAGATCAATAAAAGGTGGCTGCTTGGTCAGAATAATCACAGCAAAGGGAATGACATAATTTTTAAGAAAGTGTCATCAAACCAGTATGTATCCATATCTACTAAAGATTTGTATGTGCCAAGCAGTTCGCAGGAGAGTGAAAGATCACTGCCAACAAACCAACATCTCTTATCTGTCAAAGATCATCAACCCCCCCCCCAAATTTCTATCATTACACTATGCCACGTAGAAAATGTTAGAATTTCCAAGATTACTGCTTATTTTATCAGTTACATTTTAGAACTTCATATTCCTTGCTGAATTTGAAAACTACTTAGTCTGGAAGTCTCTAAATCATGTTTTAGAAAGATTTACTTTCTATATGTCTTGTTATGTTAGTCATTTACATCTCTGCTGTTAGAATGGTAGTCAGGGCCAGCCAAGTGTCAAAGTGGCTCGAGCACCCAACCTGGAAGATTGATTTTTCTCATCTTCCTGAGATCAAATCTAGCTTCAGACACTTATAATCTGTGTTACTCTGGGTAAGTCATTTGACCCTGTTTGCCTCAGTTTCCTCATCTGTAAAATGAACTGGAGAAGGAAATAGCCCACCACTCCAGTATCAACACCAAGAAAACCCCAAATGGGATCATGAAGCATCTCACATGACTGAACTATTTGAATGTGAGATCCTTGAGGGCAAAGGGCTACTTGTTACCTTTGTTTCTATGCCCAGCTCTTGGCACAATGCCTAGCCCACAGGATTCACTTGATAAGTGCCTCTTGTTTGATTATTTCCTGGGAACCACAGTAAATAATCTCATATACTTATATTAATAACTTGCATTTATAAAGCTCTAAGTTTTGTAGAGTGCACACATGTATATATATACATATATATGAAATGATAAATATTATTGTATAGGTATGATTATATATGAATATATTATATATACGTACATGTGTACTTATTATTTGAACCTTAAGACAACTCTGTGGAGTGAATACAATAGGTAATATGCCTGTTTACTTAGTTTACAAGAAACTAAGGCTTAAAGATATTAGGAAACTAGCTCCTAGACTCACAATTAGTTAAGTATATGAGGTAGGATTTGAACTCAGGTCTTCTTGCCTCCCAGTCCAGCACTCTGCCTGCTCTTCTATACTGCCATAAGTCACATCAATTCGTGTTAATTTATGTTTCAGGTGAAATCTACTCATCTTGTCTCTAGGTTTTAGAGCCTGGACTCATTCCAATCCTGTAGCTCTATCTTTTTGTCCTTTACTTTAGGAACATGATGCAGCTATGGAAGTTAGAAGTACCACCTACACGCATCTTTTCTCTCAAGCTTTTAGTATTGCTGCAATGACTGTGAATTACTTATCTAGGAGAGGAAAAATTGGAAAAGTGCAAATGTTTGGCAAAGGGAAAGAATCGATACATGACAACTGTAATTCTCTGTACAATAATTATATCCACACCTACACTGTGATGCAAGTTCATCATATTGATTTTGAAAAACACATATATGTATATGTATATGTATTTACTCCATCACAATAAAGGCAAAAGACTAAATTTGCTGTATTGCCTTTTCCCTTTATTGATTTTGAAATAATAACCAGACACAAAATACTCCCACACTTTAACCCAAATAGATACACTCACATGGTACTGAGTCTTCTTCTCCCAATTTCCACTTGGCAGTTCTTTACCTATTGACAATTACCTTTTTGTGATTCAGTTTTTTGGCCTCAGAAAGAAGTAAAAGGAAATTCTGGGTCACATTCTTCTTTATGTTGAAGTTGGTTCTGTATGAGTCTGGTCTTCCCAGTTAGATTGTAATAAGCAACATGATGGCAAGGATAATGCCTCACTCCTCTTTGCATCTTCCATAGAAACTAAAAAAGTGTCTTCAGCTTAGTAGTCACTTAAGGAATATTTATTGAGTCTTCATATGGAAGTGATGGTGTCTAGTCTTGTTTCTAACACACAATCCAAGTTTATTAGTACAAGGAAAGAGTTAATATCTGCATGAAGCAGCCTTGAGGATTTGACAAATCTTAGTACAATCTAGTAAATATTAAAGTAGTCTTCACAGTTCCATTAACCTGATGGAATTGCAGGAACTGGACTTAGCATGTCGGGGTAAAATAGATTAACCTAAACTGTCACATGGTTTAGAAAAAAAAATTTCCCGGCTCAGATTGTAGATTTCATATTTGTTAGTTAGTAGGCTTGGATGCAATCACCTTTCTGATTTTTGCCACACAAACAACCAAAACCAAACGCCAGAATCCACAAACTTCTTTGGATCCACTAATAGTTCCAGCACCACAGATCCTGATAATTGCCAAAGAAACTGAAGGAGAAACAAGAATGAGGCATACATTCCAAACTGTTAGGTTAAATGTCAAAGGGAATTATCTCCTCCTGTACTTTGGTACCAGTATCCATGGCAGATTACTGGACTGAATGGTAGGCCAATTTTTACACCCAGAATTAACTTAAAAAAATTTTTTTTCTTATCTCTTCCCCTCTCCTCCCCTCCCCTCACCTGCCCTCTTCTCTCCTCTCAATTGGACAAACATATTCTATTACCAAATGGCCAACTGAGCTTTCTTGCCTATAATTTCTTTAACAGTTTTTGCATCCTAAAGGATGGAATGACTGGATAGCTCATTTAAGTATATGTAAGTTTTTGTAAACTTACACCTCTTTAAGAGATTATAGGATCACAGATCAAGAGCTAGAAGGAACCTCAGAGGCCATTTAGTCCAGTCTACTCATTTTATGGGAGACTGAAGCCTGGAGAGGTTCAATGATCTATCCTAGTTCCCATGGAGAGTAGCAGAGCTGGGTTTTGGACTTTGGTCCTGGGATTTGCAGTTGAGGTCTCTTAACTCTATACCGTTCCAATTCCATTGATACGGACAGAACTTCCCAACTCAAGATAAATGACTCTTTTCTGAACCAGAGGTGCTTATGTCTTAGCATTTGAAGCCACTATAATCTTACTTGCAGAAATACGCCATGACTGGGACAAAACAAAGTCTCTTTTCCTGAACTTGGCCATAGCACTGGATATTCTCTGTTATATTTATAACTGAAAAATGCTCTACTCAGGCATATTACACAGCAGACTGCTGGCCTACAGCTTGGCATGTGGATGAGGACACAATTTCTCACATCTTCCTTAAATGCAAGCAGAAAGGAAAAGAGAACCCCTAGACAAAGAGAAGTGAAAAGGGAGGACTTGGGACAACCTGCTCTGAGAAATGGGTCGGAGTGAAAGTGGTTTTCTGCTAAAGTACCAGGTTATTCCTGGATTTGCCAACTTTTCATGACCATTTAAAGTTTTAATACTTCTATGAGCGTGTGGAAAGTTAATAAAGGATGGCAAAGATAAATCACTCTCTATTTACCAGTTTATCTTTGCAATCCTATTTCTGTTCCCATTCTCACAGCAACAGCCCTACTGGAAAATCTTGTTTAGGGGTTTGAGACAGCAGTAAAGAAAGAGGAAGGTTCTGTTTCCTGATCAGAACTGAACTTCATGTTAAATTCTCAAGACCCTCAGGGGTTAGTGAGCTCCCCAAGCAAAGGACTGCCAGATGCCAAAACCAAAAAGGGAAAAGAAGTCAGTGAAACAGGCCAGCAGCACCTCCTCATATAACCAGTAAACTGAAGGATTGCAAAAACTGCCTGAGGCAGCCACTAGCAGCATATAATACCAATCAGTTCAAGAAGGACCAGAGCTAATATTTCTGAGAGGATCACAGAGAGAAATTTCTACAAGCTAGATTTCCAGGCTGAAGATGAGAAGCACTCTCATATAGGGAATGGAGGTGGGGTTGGGGAGTGGAGGGAGATTAAAGGTTAAATCATAACAGGTTTCCCTTGGTTTAAGAAATAAACAATTTTTTCCCAGAAGTTAGAGACACCAAATCTGGAATGATAGAAGCAG
Source organism: Pseudocheirus occidentalis (assembly GCA_028646575.1). Lineage (NCBI taxonomy): Eukaryota > Metazoa > Chordata > Mammalia > Diprotodontia > Pseudocheiridae > Pseudocheirus > Pseudocheirus occidentalis. Next base: position 102,849,463 of record CM053598.1, on the reverse strand, counting down.
GCCACAAAGGGAATTTTGGCAACATGAATGGTCTTGTCATTTGGAAAGTTTTGGCACAGTCATTTTCCAGGGGCTAAGCTCCTTCCCTAGTTTCCAGTTTCAGAAAGGCACATTCTTTTGTGCCAGATTGCATGTAAAGGGCACATCTGAATTTTTTAAAGGGGTAAACCTCTGTTTCTCTTAGTTTTCTCATCTGTAAAATGGGTATAATAACATCATCCATATCATAGGGTTGTTATGAGGCTCAAATAAAAGTGCTTAGTACAATGCTGGACACATAGTAGGAATTACATAAAAACTTACTACTTTTCCCTCCCCCACTCCCCTTTCTTTTTTACCTTCTTATGATAGGAAAGAAAAAGAAACTTTTCTTCCCTGACTATATATTATAGAGTGATAGATTAAAAGTTGAGAGTGACCCTAGAGATCATCCTCTATTTTAAAGATGAGGAAAATGAGCTTCAGGGAGGTTATATGACTTTCTTAGGAACACATAACTGCTAAATATCAGAGGAAGGATTTGAACCTAGTTCTTTCTTCCTCCAAAACTCAGCATGATTTTCTATACTGTGCATTGACTTGAAAAGCATCTTTCTTTCTGAAAATGCTCAGGTCCTTCACTGTTTAGCACTAATTTCACAAAAATGAAAACCATCTTTCTCTGTAAAGAGTCTTCCTGTGGTCTCTTGATTACAATAATTGTATTAATTAAACTGAAATTAATTTGATCTTCTAAGTTACTCTTTCAGGCCCTAAAAGAGATGTCTCCTTCAAAAAGGGGTCAAATAAAATACAGGTTTGCAAAGGATGATGCTAGTAACAACTGTCATCATTTCTGGATTTTGCTTCCTCAGATGACAAGTTATGACATGAAGTTTCAACAACAAACACATGGAAAAAGTCCTTGTCTTTCCTCCTTGGCTGGGGAGAGGTGCACTTGACAGTCTTCCATTCCCAGTTAGGATCAGTTTTTGGCCAATCAAGCAAGATTTCACAAGATATTTCTGTCTCTGAAACTTTTAGTGTACATTAATTTTAATGTGATGGTTGACCTGATGATTGACAGAAAAATGCAAATCACAGTGGGCACTGAAATGATCAGGGCACAGTCCTAGCCTGGAGGCTGCTTCAGGTGGGTAGGAATTTTATGTTAAGTTTCTACATTTATATATCAAGGGATTTTGCAGTGGAATTCAGCAGATTGGGTAACTTGAGCCCCAAACCTGGAGGGGAAAGAGAACTCAGGAGATTTAAAGAAAAAAAAAGGTATCTGACTTACACTGTGGCCCTCCCCAATTCTTGTATAAGCATTTAAAACTATAAGAGAATTTATCAAACCTTGTGCCTTGATAACTCAGCTTTACCCAGAAAGTTGTATGGTGGCTAAAAGTACCAAATATTGAAAGGAAAAAGAAGAAAAAGGAAGAGGAGGAAGAGGAGGAGGAAGAAGAACAAGGAGAAAGAGAAGAAAGCAAAAGAAGAAAAAGAAAGAAGTATATCTAAATACAGTTGGGTTCCTTTGTAATCCTACATATTTTGTTTTATGCATTTAAAAACATTATTCTGAGAAAGGATGTCTAAATCTGGCCTCACCAGACTATCAAAGGGGTCCAGGATACAAAAAGGCTGAAGAATCTTTGGTTTAGATAAAAGTTCAGAGATTTCCATCTAGTGTCATGGAAAGAAACCTGTACTACAGTAATTATAATCAAATGACAGACAACGTGAATAAGAACAAAGAATCTTGATGGAGACTTAGAGGAAGTAACCAAAAAGGTATGTTATAGCATGTACTGAAAATAATTTTAACATAAATAATTACCAACTAGTAAAATTTTAATTAAGAAAAAAAGAAAGAACTTTGCACTAGACATCAAAAAGGTCTGAATTCTAGTTCAGGTTTTGCCACGAACTGATTGTTTCACCTTGGGCAAGTCATTCAACATTTCTGGGCCTAATTTTGTTAATCTCTTCAATGAAAGTGAGGAACTACGCTGTTTTCACAGTCCCTGTTATTCCAACAGTCTATGAAGCACATGTGCTAATCACAGAAAGTAAGACGTTAGTCTAAAAAAAAAAGCTTAGACAGTTAAGGAGTTTAGTAACAGGAACAGTGAGTTCTAACCCTGGCTCAACTGCCATGTAAAGTTAAGCAAAGCAAAACCAAATTTCTTCACCTGAAAAAATGAGGTTGACAATTTAACCTTATAGTTAATTAGATTATTGTGAGAATTAACTGGAGCAAAGGATTATTTAAAAAAAACACTTTGCAGATGCATGTGCAAATTAAGTGTCCAAATGGAACAGAAAATAAAGATTAAATCAAAAGGTAAATCCTTTCTGTTTAGTGTTTGAGATATTAGTTTGTTGACCAGCAACCTGTATTTCCCAAAGACTATGCAGTAAGCACATGTATACTTCTCTAAGTACCAAAGAAAAGAAATATTGATACATGGACTGTTTGATATGCTGGCGCAGGGTACTATATGCCTAAGGCTTTGTGTGCAGTTGAGAGGGAGACGTTGACAAATAAACCTTTGCCTGTGAGTGAGGAATTATGGATTAGTGTGGAGTGTGCCCAGCCTTGGATTGGATATTTCAAATCTTAGCACCATGTTTTTTCAGTCAGTCAGTCAACAAGCATTTATTTGATATATACTATGTGACAGGAAGTGACAGGATATATGTAAGAAAACATACAGGAAAATTAAAATCAGTCAGTAAATATTTATTAAGAGACTAATGTGTGCCAGGTACTGTCCCTTTCTGACAACTCGACAGCCTACTGCTTTTTTTGTGGCCTCAGTGATTCTTTGGATGATCTATTTCAAATGCAAAGCATAGTAATAATAATATAATTATTACATTATTATTGTTGCCATAGTTGATATTTGTATGGAGCTTTATGGTTTACAGAGCACTTTATGTACATTACCTCCTATGACCTTCACAAATGAGGTTAGTGAAAATACTGTTGTCTCCATTTTACTTCAGTGAATTTGTGATCTCATTGGTGTGATCTTATCTTTCCAGAGTACAGATCTTCATCTATGCTTCTTTATCCTGTCGAGATACTTCTGGAAGTACCCCAGCATGCTAGGACCTTCCACAAGGGCTCTTGATCTTATGTGGGTCCCGGTGGAGGTTTTGTCCTGTTCCCATTTTACAGATGACAAAAGAGAAGTGCATAGGGTCAACAAGTATTTAATAGGCAATGGTGCTGGTCCAGGTATGTTGCCAAGTGCTTGCTCACCCGAGGCTAGTAAAGGCAGAACCTAGACCTGTACCATTTCTTCTGAAATTGTCTGCAACTCTTTCCCTTATCCTTTGGCTGCCTCTTCAAAGGTGAACCTGTAACTTAGAGAAAGCACTAGACATTTGCAGGAAAGTGCACCATTCCCCAGGGTAGCAGGCGTCAGTTCTGACTTAAGCAGAGTAAGTGCCTTTACCCTCTATGCTACCATTCCCACTCTCACTTGAGATACCAGGTGTAAAAAGATCTCATTTATTTGTTTACTCTTTTGAACACAGGCTTCCTCGTGGGAAGCCCTCTCCTGGGAAAAGAGGAGCAGTTGTACTGAATCCCCAGTATCAGAGGTTCAAATCCTCCATGACCCAGCTCATCACAAATATAACCACTGCTAGTTTGCCAAGGATTGTGCAGGATAGCAGAGCTCCAAAGGGCCCTGGCAGAATATCTTGATGAATTATCTGCCAAGCTCACCAGTAATGCAGAAGCTGAGCAGAACTCTGCCTTACAGTGGTTGGCTGTTTTTGTTTAAGCCTTGTGTTGAACTAAAGAATCAACTACAAATTTAGGTGGTCAGCTTTGGGAAGACAGCTGCTCAATTATGAAATAGGTGGTACCTGGCTCATCTTTGCTACTTGCCCTTCTTATCAATCTGTGCTTCTCTGCCTCAGAGCCAGACAACCACTTACTGAGGATCAATTTTATAATAAGGGATGCCCTTATATGGTTTTTCCATTTTATAAGGGATTCTCATCAAGTGAAGTTTTATCTAGCTCCTGGGCACTATAATGGGAAAGTTAAGATTCCACAAACTTTAGGAACTCTGAATAAATGTATATTTACTACTAGCTATGTGACTTCGGGCAAGTCACTTAACCTGTTTACCTCAGTTTCCTCATATTTAAAATGGAGATAACAATAGCACTTTTCTCCCAGAGTTATGATGATCAAATGAGAAAATATTTATAAAGCCATTAGCACATAATAGGATCCATTAGCACATAATATAAGTATTAGCTACTATCTGTCCATCCATCTATCCATTCATCTATTTATTCTACCCTCTCATAGCTTTAGAAGTTCGTGGCTTTCCTACTCCATTGGTTTGCATGGCCAACTGTCTGGTTCTGTTTGTGCCAGTTACTCAACATTTATAGAGTTCCTAGGATATGCAGAGCATTACACTAGTCAGTATGCCTGGTGAAAGGAAGTAGAGACAAGAGAATACAGAGGAGCTTTCCTTACTCAGATAACATAATCCTTGGAAGTAATTTTGTGTCAGACAATTCTTCTAGTGATCTAAAGCTCTTCTATGGAAGTATAGATTCTATTGATTCCACCGTAGGTCACCATACAAAATAGAATATTTTGGTTTTTCAGACCTTTATACTTGTGTGACTAAAAAGCAATGCACATTCACTCAATAAGTCAACATTATTGGGACATGGACCCAGTAGATTACCTTAAAGAAAAACAAAATGGAACTTACTCCCTTTCTATCATGAAGGAGAAGTTGGTGAGAAGTGATAAAAATGCAACAAAGAAAGGAATATCAATAAAACAGAAAAAAACAAAAATATATTCAGAAAGGAACAAAAATGGGAAAATTTTGTACTACCATGTTAAATTTATCATATACATAAAAAATACAAATGTACATGACAGTAGTCTATGATTTCATATACAATCCTCTTTTTTTGTTCTTCTTTATATATTAGAAAGTTTGTATATACTGATGATTAAGTTCATAATAAAACAAAATAAAACAAAGAAATTCTTCCTCTGGTATTATATCAGAGAAAATATGGTTTCTTCTGTCTCAATTCAGATTAACCCATTTCAACATTTGTTAAACATCTACCTTATATAAGGCATCCTGGGGACACAAAAATTTAAAAATTATAGTTGCTAACCTCAAAAAATGTACATATTATAAGAATGACTAATAAGATAGTATTCTAGAACCAGAAGGGAACCTACACAAGTGTGAGTCCAAGTATCATAGAAGTGACATGAAGTGCCCAAGGTCACATGGGGAGTTAATGGCAAAGCTGTACTAGATTTCACATTTTTTGGCTCTTGGGCAAGGTCTTTCCATAACTAATTAGTGGTAGAACAGTCGGTCAGTCAATAAACATTTATTAAATGGCTGCTGTGTGCCAGGCACTTTAACTATGGGCTGGAGGTACAAAGAAAGGCAAAAGACAGTCCCTGTATTGAATCAATCTCAGGCCCATAGATGTCATATGCTTTCCATTTTGGCACCTTGGATCCCATTGCACAATATTGTTTATGCCTCTGCTAAAACAATGGTATTCATAACCACATCCCTAACAGAAAAAAAGGATAATACTGTATGGCATTGGGTAATCAAGTACAGACTGCCGAATTCACTGGCCTCAATATTTTCCCTTGGGAGCTCAGCGTCCTTGTTTTGTGTTCCTAGCAGGTCATTTGTCCAGGTCCTTCCAATCTAGCCAGGCACTCTATTTCTAGGATAAACACTACAGCATTTTTGTCAGGTCAGTGAAATGTGGCTGTTTTCTCCACCCCCCAAGGCAGTTCCCCAGAAAAGAGTAACTCTAATCGCTGGCACACTGAGAATGGCCAGAATTAATTTTACATTGTTGTTGCATAACGACATCTAATTGCATTGCTAGAGGCTTTCAAATTAATGATGTGGGGGAATGGGCCATACATTTTAAAAAGGCTATTTCCTTTCTGCTTATTCCTCTACCCCCATTTAAATAAATCAATTCCCCCAAATGGCAGCTAGCTAGCCAGTGAAAGGCAAAAGGTCAAGGGGCATCCTCTCAGTGGTTTGATAATGTTCATTAACTTTGAGCAGCTCCTATGTATGATATTGTCAGTAGCTTCTGGGAATGCTTTTGGACAGATAGAATGTAGAAAAATAATAGTCTAATAAAAGCAGTAATCAAGACCTTTAATATACAGCGAGGCCTCAATGAAGAAAATTGTGTTGACCTATCTCAAAGTACATGCTCACAAGTGGATTCAGGTTATGGGAAGCTTGGACAGTAAAGGCTGGATAGATAATTCTCTCTTTAAAAAAAAATCTGTTTCCATAGATACACTTGGTAAACCCTACATGAGCTGTCCCACAAGTGGGAAAAGTGTGTTCACATACAACCAGGTGGTATCTGGAGATGGGCAGGCTATGGGACATACCCTTGATAAATTGTACTATGACAGGCACAGTTTCTATGTATTCAGTGTTTCAGTTAGTCACAAGCATTTATTAGGTACTTGCTGTATTTCAGGCATAGTGCTAAATGCTAGGGATACTCAAAAAAGGGCCACTATTAAGAGCTAGCATTTATAAAGTTCCATTAGGCTTGCAAAGGCTCTATACATGTTAACTCACTTGATTCTTTGTGAGATAGATTCTGTTTTTAGTTCCAATTTTACAGTTGAAGAAAATGAGATTGAGAGAGGATGAATGACTTGTCTACAGTCACACAGCTTCTAAGTATCTGAGGCAAGATTCAAACTAAGGTCTTCCTGATTCCAGGTCTAGAACAATAACCGCCATATCTTGCCCTCAAGCGACTTCCATTTAACAAAAGAGACAACATGCAAATAACTAAATGCATATGAGATATATAAAGAGTAGATGGAGTGAAGGCACTAGCAAGGGCAGTTTAGAAAGGTAGGAAAGGTAGAATCTCAGCTTCTCTAAGATGAGGCTAAAAGTTCTCTACATATGTGAGATACAAACAAAGATATGGAAGGGGAGCTGAAGATTCTGTGCCTTGGTGACTCTTCCAACCCCTCCCAACCGACCTACTAATTTCCCATGCTCCACACTTTTCTGTACCCTTTTAAATGTTAATAAAAATGTTTTGGACCCATCAACTACACAGTTCATTAGCTTTAGCTAAGTAACACCCCTGTTTTTACAGCACATAGAAACCAGTGTGCAGAAAAATCAGGGAAGCATGAAAAGGGAGAGGTGTTTCTACTCTCCACAGCCTTAAGGGGCATAGTGATTGGCCTTGTAAAAAGTAGAAAATCGACAGATTGAGCCAGAGTTTTCCCAGTGCCCAAGATACCCCATAATATTTAAAGCAAGGGTAGAGCTAAGGAAAGCAGAATTCGGCCCTTTATTTCAGATACCTTGGAATTTTCATTTGACCACAAACATTTTTTTTAATGAGTCCTGGGCGTTAACACCTAGAGGATGACCCATGACCTTGACATTATGAAAATAATTATGTTAAATAATTAATTAAAACAAAATAAATAATTAAATAATCAAATTAAGGTAACATCTTCCTGGATAATTTTCCTGTTTCAGTTTCTGGAGTTCACATTTTGATGATCTTCCTTAACTCATTAGATTGTGAGCCCTTGAGGATAGGGACTGTATTTTGCCTCTTTTTGTATCCCTAATGTCAAATTCAGTGCCTGGTACAAAGCACACATTTAATTTGTTGATGGATTGACACTGATGTTTTAAAATTTCAAGCATATCCCCCTTGACTTCTTGAACAAAGCAAAGCTGTCATTGATAAAAGGACCAAAGCTAGTGCTTTAGATGCAATGCTAATTCTTCCTTAGCACTTTAAATGCAATGTACTCAGTTCTCTATTTAAGTTCTTTCCTATGTTATACATTAGGCAACCAATCCTATGCATAGCTGCTCAAATGATTCCCCAGTTCATCACCATTCCTATTCTGATGAACTAGCTCCTTATCGCTCATAATATCGAATTCAAATGTCACCTATGACATCCCTTCTTAGCATTCTGTTCTCCCATTTAAAGATTTATTCCTAACAACTCCAAAACAGCAGCTTAAAATTACCTCTCCTATAGGGGACCCATTCTCATTTAGTCTCCTTGAATCTGATCACACATTTATTGCAGCTTTTTCAGTGTCATCTGTCTCTTCAGGGAGCACGCAAAAGTATCTTATGCTGGATCTGACAACATCTGGAGCAGTATAATCAGGGTAGGTTCAAGATTTTAAAAAACAGGTTAGCAAAGTGGAGTGAGTCCAAAGGAGCACAACAACAAAGGAGTCTGGAATTTATGTCATGTAAAGAACTGGAGGATTTCTTTAGCCCAAAGCAAAAACATGACGGCTGTCTTCAAACACAAGAATGGTTGTTCTATGGAAGAGAGAAGAGATTTGTATTGTTCCAGAGTGACCAACTAAACTAGGTAGAAATTATAGGACTGTAGAGTTCTGTTGGATATTGCTAATAGCTTCCTAAAAATCTGTGCTTTCTAAAACTAGAATGGCCTACTGAGTTAGTCTCTTATCAATGAGAGTATTCAAATGGAGACTGAATGTACATCTTTCCAGGATGCTGTAGAACAGGGGTTCTTATCCTTTATTTGGGTCATGGACCCCTTTGGAATTTTGGTAAAATATATGGACCCTTTCTTGGTGTAGTTTTTCAATTCACAAATTAAAGTACATAGGATTACTAAGAAAAACAATTATAGTGAAATACAGTTTTCAAAAATTTTAAAATAAGATCACAGACACTTTGAAATTTACTTACAGATGATTCTGCAGATCCCAAGTTAAGGACCTGTCCAGTAAAAGAACTTATTTGTGTAGGAAGTGAGACTAAATGACTCTTTTCTAGTTCTAAGGTGACATTATTCTCATTCATACTCAATGACCATTTCAGCTATCTCATACATATTTTGATTCTTCAACTACATGGTAAACTTCTGGAGGGCCAAGAGCACACCTGTTATCTCTTTTGTATCCCATTTCCCACCCTTCACAGCCACTGGCACAGGGTTTCATACACAGTAAACACTCAATCAGTGTTGCTGAATAATGACAATTTAATATCTAATTCTTCATGATACTAAACCCAATGATCTCCCTGAGGGCTTACAGACAAATCCTATTTCAAGTGTGTAGGTATTCTTTTCTCTTTTTCGGTGTCAGCTGGTAGAACAAACATTTGTTTAGTGACAGATTATGTGGCGATCATCCCCAGATTTCTCAAAGCTTTTTCGGAAAGATATTTTTTAAAGAAAATTAAAACTAAAGAAAGGTATTTTGTCCTTGTTTTTCAACTAATTTGCTCTGACTTCATTCAAATGCCTTAGATCAGCGGTGTCAAATTCAAACATAAACAAGGGATACTAATTTGTACATAAGGATCCCCGTGGGTTGCATATTGACTTAGTTTTACAAAATAATGTTAGCTGTTTTATTGTATTTTGTTAAATATCTCCCAATTTCATTTTAATCTAGATCTTGCCCACTCATGAGTGTTGCAGACCAAAAGGGCTCCATGTTTGACATTTTTGCCTTAGAAGGCTTCAACTTATTTCTGAGCCTCCATACCCTCATCTGAAAAATGAAAAGCTTGAAAATTTGGTTTTTATATACAACTGGGAAATAAGATATACAGGCACTGGGGTATAGAAATCCATCTTGCCCTACTAGAAACTTAGGGGGAGCTAAGGGGGAGGATATGAGAGAACAGATTGGGAGCAGGGGTATTCAGTAGGCTTGCTATTTTAGGGTGGGAGGTAGGGGAAAGACGGGGAGAAAAAATTGTAACTCAAAATCTTTTGGAAATGAATGTTGAAACCTAAAAATAAATAAATACATAAATAAATGAATTTTAAAATGAAAAGCTTGGAGGGGATACCCTGTAAGGTATTTTCCAACTTCAGGATACTATGTTGCTGTGGATCACTGACCCTTTTTATCTCTTCTTTTCTTCTATATGGAATTATAAAAGACTGTCAGGGCTCTGTACTTATCATTGATTTACTAGTAGAGAAATAGAATAACCACAAATCTGGTCTAAAGAGCACATCAAGATTTAAAAAGCAATGAGACAGGCAGTTTCTACTTGAACCTGAACTATAAGTGATATTTTATAGATGAGGAAATTATACAGCCCAGAGAAATTAAGTTATTTGCTCGTAGTTAACACAACTTCTAGGTGGTAGAGCCAAGGTTCAAACCCAGATCTTTTGATTCCAAATCCATTGTTCTTCCGAGTGCTTGTCTCTTTATGATTAATTACTCAGTGCTCCTCTAAGACAGGAAGAGAAGCATTCATCTCAGTGAATTCTTTCCTATTTGCAAAGGGTTAGCATTAGTACTGTTAAATAAGTGAGAACAAGAAGGCAATGGTAGCCTGGTGGAATGGGTGTGGCCTAAGAGCAGACATGGATGTTTATCTCCATTTCTGCCACTAATGATGTAACCCTGGGCAAGTCATTTAGCTTTTCCAAGCCTCAGTTTCTTCATCTTTAAAATAGGGATAACATTGGACACTACCTACAAATCAATGAGGAGAGTGGTGTGGTGGAGAGAGTTCCAGACTTCACGTTGAGAACATCTGGGGTCAAATCCTTCCTCAGCATCTACTAATTGTATGACTTTGGGCAAGTCACTTAATTCTCTGAACCTCAGTATTCTCAGATATAAAATGAGGACCCAAGAGACTTTAGGACAGCTACGTGGTACAATGCGTACAGAGCTGGGCCCAGAATAAAGAAGACCTGAGTTCAAACTTGGCCTCAGATACTTACTACCAATGGAATTCTGAGTAAGTCACTTGACCCTGCTTGCCTTGGTTTCCTCATCTATAAAATGAGCTGGAGAAGAAAATGGCAAATCATTCAGTATATTGTCCTAATGGGCTCAGGATAAGACAGATACAACTGGAAATGACTGAACAACAACAAGAACAAGACACTTTGAAGGTATTTTTTAACTCCAAGTTTACAATCTTATGAATAAGTTAACAAACATTTATTAAGTGCTTCCTATGTGCTAGGAACTGTGCTGGAAAAAAAAGAAAAGGAAAAATATATACCTACTAAAACTCTCATAATTCTCAATCTGTATATCTAAAAAAGCTTTTCAAAAGACCTTGCAGAAGAAATCTGAATGAGGTAAACATCATGTGTGGCATCACAGTCTGCTGCTGAAGATTTACTAAAGATGGTTTTACTGAACCCATAGAAGATGAGCTCACATCCTAACATTTTTATGTGACTACAAAAAGCAGTTATTTTATCCACCTGTATGGCATGCCAGAGAACGTTAAATACTATAAAAGAATAAAAGCAGGATAGTGATTTATGCCAGGGTTGTTTCTATCTGGATCCTATCAAACAAGGTGAGAACAATTTTTCTATAAATACAACAAATGAATGTGTGACCAAAGCAAGTCACTTAACCCTGTTTGCCTCAGTTTCCCCAGTTATAAATTGAGTTGGAAAAGAAAATGGCAAACCACTCTAATATCTTTGTCAAGAAAACCCCAAATGGGGGGCAGAGCCAAGATGCCAGCATAGAAGCAGTAAAGCGCTGCAGCTTGTACATAGCCACCTCAAATACCCATAAAATATGACTCTAAACAAGTTTTAGGGCTCCAAAACTCACAAAAATACACCTCCCTCTGAAGCCAGCTCTGCAGGAAGGGCTCATCCCAGTGTGCTAGGAGCCGAAAACCAGACCAGCCCCAAACCAGCCCAGCCAGAAAACCTTGGCTTGGCCCAGGGCGAGCAGGACAAGCTGCAGCTGGAGCCTTTGAGAGAGCCGATCAGTGGCAGCTGTGGCAGTTTCCAGAATTATCAAGCCAGAAGAAATAAGGACTAAGTGAAAGGTCACTGGAACTCAGCTAAATTTGAAAAGTGGTCTGGCCAAAATGTCTCCAGGGGAAGGAAGCAGCAGAAGCAGCAACCACCTCCATGTAGCTGCTTCGCTCTGAAGACTTCAGGGAGGCCAAGTGATCGTTCAGAGGCTAAGTGCTCTTCTGTTGAGCAGCCTGGATCCAGATTGTGGTCTTGGGTGGTGGTCCTGGGGTGCGTTTTCAGTGAGCCGAAGTTAGTGGGGGCTACACCAGCTTCCTAATACCTCTGGCAGCTGCAAAAACCCCAAAGATTTGGGACAGAGCTTTCCCCTCTGGAAGCAGAGGTCCACAGAGCTAAAAAGACAAGTAATTCACTGGCAACATGAGCAGGAAAAGTAAGCAAAGTGTGAACTCTAGAATCCTTTTTTGGGGACAAAAAGGATCAAAGCATGGAACAGGAAGAAGACAACACAGTCAGAACTCACACACCAAATGCTTCCAAGAAACATGAAGATTTCCTATAAGCCATAGATCAGCTTATGAAGGATTTTGACAACCAAATAAGAGAAGTGAAGGAAAAATTGGGAAGAGAAATGAAAATGATGCAAGAGAATCATGAAAAGAGAGTCAACAACATGACTGAAGAAAATAACACCTTAAAAAATAGATTAACTCAAATGGCAAAAGAGGCCCAAAAAGCCAATGAGGAGAAGAATGCCTTAAAAAGTAGAATTTGCCAGATGGAAAAAGAATCTCAAAAGCTTTCTGAAGAGAATAATTCCTTCAGAATTAGAGTGGAGCAAATGGAAGCAAATGACTTTATGAGAAACCAAGATACTATTAAAGAGATCCAAACAAATGAAAAAACAGAAGGCAATGTGAAATATCTCCTTGAAAAAAAACACTGACCTGGAAAATAGATCCATGAGAGACAATTTAAAAATTATTGGACTACCTGAAAGCCATGA
>CM053598.1:102811191-102836552 GCA_028646575.1 Pseudocheirus occidentalis | reverse complement strand
GTTCAGGAGTCCCCAGATCAAGGAGAAAATATTACAGGCTGCCAAGAGGAAGCAATTTGAATACTGTGGAAACACAATTAGGATAACCCAGGATCTGGCAGCTTGTACACTGAGGGATAGCAGGGCCTGGAATATGATATTCCAGAGATCAAGGGAGCTAGGATTAAAACCAAGAATCACCTACCCAGCAAAACTGAGTATAATGTTCCAGGGGAAATATAGTCATTCAGTGAGGTGGAGGATGTTCTATAATCAAATGTTCAAAAATATATATATGTATATAGCTTATTATAAGTATTAACTACATGCAACTGGGAATTAAGATATATGGGCACTGGGTTACGGAGACCCATCCTGCCCTACCAGAAAGTTAGAGGGGCAATGGGGGAGGACATAGGAGAGAGCAGATTAGGGGAGGGGCTTTACAGTGAGTTTGTTATTGTGGGGTGGGGGTAGGGGAAAGACGGGGGGAAAATTGTAACTCAATATCTCATGGAAATGAGTGATGTAAGGAAGAAAATTAATTAATTAATTCAGAAAAAAAAGGAAAACCCCAAATGGGGTCATAAAGAGTCAGACATGACTGAAATGACTGAATAATAAATGAATAGGCAGGAGAAAATTATCTTTAAAGTCCCTTCCAGCTATAAATGCTCTTATCATGTGATTCTAAGGTCCATAAACAGGCAAAACAAAAGTAATATAGCACTGTTCTCAGGCAATTGATATTTGATCTAGAACCATCATGGAGTTGTTCTGAGGCTCTACCATTTGTAAGTACAAAATAGAGCAGGATTCACTTACAGATTGCACATATACCTCTATATATGTATATCTGCATGAATAAACACATATACACACATCTACAGATATACATATATATTCAATTGTCCTAATTAAAAAATAGAAAATGGTTAATATAATTTGGAACTTCATTGCTACAATGAGACATTTGGTCTATTGATACACTAAATTTTCCAACAGTTAAGTATATCATCCTTTCATTAGAGTTCATAAGAGAGTTCTGTCTCCAGATAGTAAAGTATTCTTTTGATAATCAGTCTGACTGAATTAAGAAATCCACATGTCTTTAGCTGAATATTGATAAGACACAGGCAGACTTTGATTATAAAATAACTGTTATACACAGAAAAAATAACATCTCCCATCACAGGCTTCCCTTCTGGGTTTTTCCCCTCCATCTTCTCCCTGTGCCCATCTCCTTCTGTCACCTTATCAACAGTTTAGTTTTGCAGGCTATGATGGAAACATGTGTTAGTCAGCAAGTACACATATTACATTTTGGAAGCCCTTTTTGTTGTGGTTTGTCCCTATTAATTTGCCTGTGTTTACTTTGGAGTCAGTTTTTGCCTTCAGATATGTAGCACTTAACTCCTTAATATGGTTCATTTAAGATAAGGACACTGGTCAGGGAATTCATTGATAATGAATAATTGTTACTGAAATGTTAGTAAAAGCTATCTCCAAAGATCATGTTGACATTCAGATCTCAATTTGTTAATAAGCAAAAGTGAAATTAATAATCAGGACTGGAAGGAGGGCAGTAATTTATATGATCATAAAATTTATTGCAAAAAATTCCAACCCACCTAAGCTTACTATCATAAAATCTTTTGGCTATGGCAATGGAGGTTGGGGTGGGGTAGCATGAGAACCAATACACCACTACCAGGAGGGAATAAAATTGATCAATATCTGTTAGTATGTCTGTTTAAAAAAATTAGCCAGTCACATGGGAAAATAAAGACAGGAAGATCTGATTGAGATTCTTCAAATAAAATGTGAGAGCCTATGTTCTGACAATGTTTTCCACCCCTGACAAAACCCTCAGACTACTAGTCTCTAGGTTTCTTGAAATGAGGAAACTGTTATTTGACTTCCACCTCTACTATTTTTAAAACATTGATCTGGATGCTTAGATCAGATTAAGTAAAGGTAATCTATAACATCCCCTCATTTTATAGATGAGGAACCTGAGGTCAGAGAGCTTAAGTGATTTACCTATAACTAACTGTTGAAAATTTAGTGTATCAGTAGGCCAAATGTCCTCTTGTAGCAATGGAGTACCAAATTATATTTTTTATTAAAACAATTGAATACACACACATATGTAGATGTTTGCATATGTGTTTGTTCATGCCTATATACATATATAGAGGTACACATACAATCTATAAGTGATTCCTGCTTTGCCCATCAACAATCACTTAAAGCAATACAGTATTCTTATAAATGGTAGAGCAGAGATGGAAATCCAGGAAATTGATGACTTCTGACTCCAAACACATTGCTCTCTTCTAAGGTAATATACCAAGGGAAGTATTTTTTTGGACTAGTTAAGATACCTTGGATAAAGACAACCACACTGGGCAGGCACCTTGTTCTGCAACCCTGTAATACATTTAACCATTATATAAAGTAGTACAGGATATCTGTGTTTGTGCCATATTCCTATATTACACTGTAAATGCTATGAGGGTAGAAAATGAGTCTAAATATGTTCTCTTCCCAGCACCTAGCAATATTCTTCATGGACTTGACCTTACTAATGTTAAGTGTAGATGGGGTTGGTGAGTGTAATGGGAATGGGAATCTGAAGATTGTCCCTGTCCCTTGGCCCCCTTATAGGCTTAAGTGAATCTGAGAACCTTCCCTGATTTGAAAATATACTCTACCCCCTAATAGGCTGAGTGTGGTCACATGGAGCCTATGGTGGGAGGCTTGTTTTTTCAGAAATGCCCATATCTTATTACTTTGTGATTGGGCAGTGGGTCAAGAGGGTTGTGACATTCTCTGACCAAGGAGAAGGCTATATATACCCTGATGTTAGCTTTTGCTTTGGGGATCCCTTTGGGAAGAATTGTGTGATTTAGCCAGATTGAGACTCTGGGCAGCCACTGAGCCCCTCAGCTTTGAAAACTCAGATGTTGGTGCTTACCTCTCTGGTAACTAACTAGGTATAGAAGTAATAGTCAGACAGCTGGAAGCCCTATCTGCTGGTCTGTTTCTCTTGTCTGTATTTTTTTTGTCTGCTTATAATTTCTGTTTGTATTCTCTGAAGTTCTGGGTACTGAATTTTCCCCCTGAACTAGGTAAATGATATATGTTTGCTTAAAGTAAGATTGTTAACCCATTTTGAGTTGCTTTCCTTTAGAAAAGCAGATCTAAGAATCTGCACTAGCAGCCATCCTGGGCAAGCTAGGGTGCTTCCTGCTACAGTGAATAACTTCCACCTTCCTTGTATCCTATATCCTATATTCTAACTTTAAGACAAGCTAGAAAAGCAAAAGCTACAAGGCAGCTGGAAAACAACTGAAAAGAAAATGGCCTGAGAATCAGGAGACCTGGGTACTAGTCTGAGGTCTGCCATCAACCAGCTGCACCACCTCAAACATATAACTTAATATTTCTAGGTTCAGTTTCCATGTCTAGAAAGCATCTAGGCTTTTGAGGTTTTTGATAAATTCCTTCCTGACTCTAAAAATTCTATGATCCTATAAAATCATAATATTGCCATATATTAACATCAAGCTTTGGGGATAGATCTTCTAGTACTAAAGGAAACAAACAAGCAAGAATTCATGTTCCTGGGTTTGAAAATGAAATTTAAAAGAAAAAAGGTATATGTTAAGTGAATTATGAAGTAATGAAAATATTTTCCCTTAAATTATTGACCTGGCTCTTATAGTTTAAGAATTTCTATAGTTTTTAATCCACATTCAAATTTAGAAACAATATTAAATTTTTTTAAAGAACACACAGATTTCCATTTAAGTATTCACTCATTCCTCCTCTCCAAATCTGCTATACAACATTTCCCTTGAAGTCAAGACCAGCCCCAAATGGAGAACATAGTTCATAGGATTTAGAACTGAAAGGAACAATAGACAGCATCCATTCCAACCCCATTCATTTTAAAGTAGAGAAAATTGAATCCCAGAATGGGAAGGTGATTAGTCTAATCCAGTTACACAGGCAAAAGAAGTACCAGTTGTAGAAAAAACAGTTAAATTATCCCAGCAATGCTAATTTGTTTTTATATTGTTTGCCCTTGCAGGACTTTCTGTTTGCAGGTATGCTCTGGTTCTTGAATATGTTTCTCATAGAAAATCCTGAAACCCATTCTAGAAACATTGTCCTCCATTTTTGAAAAGGTGATGTCCTTGTAACTTTCCAGGCTTATTATCATATCCATCTTATCAAACATTCAGAATCATAGAATGTCACAGTTGTAAGGGCTCTCAGAGACTGTCAAGCCCAAACCATATGGGAACAAGAAACCCTTCTACTATATACCTAGTAAGTGGTTAGCCAGACTTTGCTTGAAGATCTCCAGTGACAATGAACTAATTTCTCCTAAAATTCCTATTTTCTATCTCTGGATAGCAATAATTGTTAGGAAGTTTTCCTTAAGGCAGTGAATCTAATCTGACACTTGTGAAGAATTGTTTTTAAATAGGTCTTTGGCACATACCAAATGTTCTGATTTGGAAGACAGTGTCTCTCTGCTCAGCCCTGAACCATTACTCAGATCTGTAACACACGTTTATATATAAGGAATATTTTCTGACTATATAAATATGTAAGTGCGCACCTGCTTCTATCAATGTCACCCCTGACATTTAAAGTGTTAAAATAGCATTTCACTCTTCTCAGCATCAGAACCAAATTTCTAATTATAAGTTTTAAGACATCTTTACTCTAAGTAAGTTTGGACTGTGTGCAGTCCTGTAGCTGTACCCATAAGCCTCAGCAGAGATATCTCTTCATCAGCCAACAAGACGCATTCACAATTTGGCCTGAATTCTTTTGAGTTCTAACATTTACTACTTCCCCTCATTGAACTATGTACTTCAGCTCAATCAATCAAGAAGTAATTATGAAGGACGTATTGTGTGGCAGGTATTTCACTAAAACATTATAGATAAAAAGACAAAGGCGAAACACTCTGTGACATTGGGGAGCTTGTAATCAAGTTGAAAGATACAAAATGTACATATTCACATATATAAATATATATATAATATGGACACACAATAATTTGAGGGAGAAGGCATTCACAGTTGAGAGGAAGGGGAATCAAAAAAGTCTTGATGGTGGGGGAAAGCATGACTTGACTCACTCAAGTTTCTTGAAAACAAGACATTCATGCTTCCTTTAGGTATTTTAAAGGATTTGTGACTAAATATGTTTAAATTCTGTCTCTGTTGCTTATTAGGTATGTGACCTTAGGCCGTCTCTTTTTTCCTCTCATTTCCCTTCTCTGGAACTTGAGTTTCCTTGTTTGTAAAATGGAGATAATAGTACTTGTACTACAGTCTCATGGGGCCCAAATGAGATAGTGGAGATGAAGGTCTTTGTCAACCCTAATGCTATCATTATTGTCAGAAAAGTCTATGTAACTTTGGAACTGTCCACTTTTGTTTGTCGTTGCCTCCCTTTTAGACCACTTGTTTCCTGTAAGGGAAATTTACCTCTATTATTTTGATTTCCACACCAATCCCATGATATTAGTAATATGGATATTGTCACCCAAATTTTACAGATTGAGGCTCAAAGGAGGAATGGCTTATCTAAGGTCACACATTCAGTACATATTAAAGGCTGGGTGTGAACCAAGTTCTTCTCATTCCAAGTCCAGTGCACTTTCCACTGTATATCAGTGTCCCCTTCTGCAAAGACTGCCCTTCTAGATTTATGACTTGATAATTAGAAAAAAATACTTAGCACATCAGTACATTTACATGAACATATTCTCCTCTGTCCCTTTCCTGCCACCCCATAATAATCAAGGCTATCTCATATCATCAAAACTGGCTCATTAAAAAAATCAGTTACTTTAATAGTTTCTCTTTTTAAGCATATGATATTACTGCTCAATGGACATTCAATAATTTGACAATTTCTTCACTAATGAAGATCAAATTTCACCATAAGTGCCACCAATAAAGGTACAAAAAGCAATCATATCTCTCTCAGGGAAACAATGTTTTTAACCCAGACAAATTGCATTTCCCTGTGTAACGAGTTCCTTCCAATTTTGGTCTTCCATTCCCCAAGGGACACATTATGGGCCATTCCTACATTCCTTGAATTGATGGCAATATGAGTTAGATTAGCACTTGCTTAGTCATTCACCCATTCCCTATTCACTCTCCCTTCTTCCCTAACACCAGAATTTTCATCCATCTGCTAGTTGCATTTGGAGACTCTATTTGCTCTGATGGCATCCTGTAGAATTCTTTAACTGGTCTCAGTAAAAGCCAAGTTGACAGCAAGCAGTTCTAACTGCCCAGGCTCTTGGTCACAATAACCACTCCAGATGCTCTGACAAGTCCTTTACCAACAATTCATGGGCATAATGGCTTCCTTCTGTTAACACAGTTAATCTCCCAAGCCAGTGTTCTAGGAATATCTTTGGAATTTCACAGCATTGATGAGTAAATGTTGATGCAAATTAGAAATCAGATTGAAGGCCCTGGGTGAAAGAGGATTTATTTTGGTTTTTGATCTCTCATTGCTCTTTAATACCCTTCCTCCTGGGCCTCCTCAACCATCATCCATGTAGTTTTGTGGGAAAAGTACTCTGTGTGTGTGTTTCTCTCCCTCCTCTTCTCTTCTTCCTTTTTCTCCATCTCTTCTCTAATTTGTCTTTTTCCTTCCTCTTCCTAGTTCCTTTCCCTCCATCTCATAGACAAATATACAAATACACATATTCTCTCTCTCCCTCCCTCCCTCCCTCTTTCTATCTCTGTCTCTCTGTCTCTCTCTCTCTGTATCTCTCTCTCTCCCTCCCTGTTTCCCTCTCTCTCTCCCTCCCTCCCTTACCCACCTCTGTCTGTCTCTCTCTCTGTCTCTGTCTCTCACTCTCTATCTCTCTGTCTCTCTCTCTCTCTCCCTCCCTCCCTCTGTCCTCCCTTCCACTTTCTCGAATACTTTCTCTCTCTCCAGTTTATTTCTTGACAGAGGTAGGAAGGGTTTAACTGTAAGATTACTTGCCAATTTACACAAAAAATAAGTCAGCTTAACCTGGCATGGTACTGAGAATGCACATATTTAGTCACACAATAGCAACCAAACTACATACCAGTTAAATGCTGATAGGATGAAGTATACACACATCTCCCAAGGGAGCTTTTTTCTTCTTCCACTATTAATCAATTAGCAAGCATTTAGTAAGCACTTACCATGTACAAAGCACTGTGCTAAGTAATGGGAATGCAAAGAGAAAAAACAAAACAAAACAAAGACAATCCTTGCCTTCAGAAAGCCTATATTGTAATGGCAGAAGCAATAAATAGATAAATTAGTACATACAATATACCTATCTATGGAATAAATAGAATGAAGTCTTAGAGAGGAAAGATACTATAGGAGGTATTTTGAAATATCCTTTCCAGTTTTCATGGAGTCTAATCTTACCCAATGAATATTGACCAAATCTCCATACTATTTTAGACATTGTTCAGACTAAATAAGACATATTAGTCAGCTTCTCCAACATTTCTTCCCATTTCTTTGTTTCTCCTTGAAATGGCGAACCATAGTATGGCAGCACAATGTGGAAAAGCGTTTAATCTTTAGGGTCTTAGGGGCATGGGTCAAGTCATTTTTCATGTCTGAAGCATTTTAGGCCTATTTATTTGGGTTTATGAATTGATATTCATTATAGCATCCACTGTGGACTCATTTCTGCATGTTCTTACTACGGCTGCCTAAAAGAACACATCACTTTCATTGTCTTTGTGATGGCCCTGGCTCTTCAAATACATCACGCTTGCCTAAAGCAACTCTGACTGCTCATTTTCACAGCAGGCAACAAGAATAAAGGAGGATTTTAACATGTGGACCAGTTTCATTTACCCTGGTATCCTATGTTTTCCAAAATCTCCATTTAAAGGCTGAACCACATATATTAACTGTTGACTAGAAAAGCATACAGTAGAACTGCAGTAGGAGGAAGGGGGGGGAGGTGGATCACAGTCCCTTAGAAAGGCCGTCTTCTGTGTTGCAGATGGAGAGACTGAGGCATAAGAATGTTAAAAGCCTTGAATCTAAAAATAAAACCTGCTGAGTTTCAAAAGGTTGCATACATGTGTCCATGCAAGACTGCTGAGTCTATTAGCTGCTTGCTGTGCTAATGAGGCTTCTTACTGGGAATCTGAATTCCCATTGTAAGCTCCATTAAAAATACACATGGCAGGCAGTACAAATTGGAATGTCCTTCTGGTAATTATTACTTTGCTCAGGAAGGGAATTCAATTTGTAATTACATCTATATACATCTATATGTTTTGAAGTTATCTTGGAAGGGCTGTAGGTAGGGGCATTTAAAGGGTGATGGGTAAAAAAAAATTAGATCAAAAGGACTGGTAAATACACATATATACTAGTAAAAGGAAAAAAAACCCTTTACCTCTGCCCTGTCTCCAAGAGTACTGCCAAGACCAGAAAGTGACCAAAAGGGAATGAGCACACCAGAATGGGCTGCCTGAAACACAAGTCGCAAAAATAGTAACTTAAAATGTCATGGGAAGTTTGTCCCGCTCATATCCCCAGATAATTTCTGGGTTTGTTACAAAATTTTCCTTGTTTTTTTTACTGACCCAGGAAACATGTCTCTCAGTAAGAACAAATGGAAATTTTTGACTTTGGGAGTTCAGATTTTACTTAGTGATCTGTGTGCATATTTTAAAAAGGAAAAAAAAAGTACAAATTGCTTTGAGAGCAGAAACGTGTTTTTCTTTTCCTATCTGTGCATCCATCCAAACCATCACAGAAAATGTGCTGAACCATACTGCAAGTCACAGTTGAACTGAAATTAAGAATGGAAAATCTCTGACCCAAAGGATTTTAGAGAGGTGGGCAAGGGAATCCAGATGAGGGCATCTTTGAAATTATATTCTAAAAATGATGAGATATATGTCTTGAGATCATTGTAAGAAGGCCAGTCTTGGAGTAAAGAAGACCTGGTTCAAGCAATACTTCTAATATGTGCTAGGGGGATAACCACAGCAAATCAGGTGACCTCCATGCGACCCTGGTAGGGAACCCTCTAAGATTAAGCCTTCATTAGTGGAGCCTATTTCCTCACCCATAGATCTGAATATCAATGAAATCCCAGAAGTAGATTTTTAAAAAAATTTTAAAAATTGAAACTCAAGGGATTGTGGAACTGATTGTCATAAACTAAAAGTAAATAAATAAACTTAAATTTAAAAAAATCCAAAACAACAATAACAACAAAAAACTACTGCCTAAGAATTGACATGAAGCAACTAATTGGTAGTGGTGGCTTCAATCAAAGCTCGCTAAATGCTATATAATATTATCCAATTGTGGGGACTGCGACTCTCCCAGGGTAAAAAAGCAAATTAATAGCTGAGACACTAATAAAAGCTATTTCTAGACCTCTTGCCTACACTATTATTTTTCTACCATACAATTTCTCTAAACCACAAGGTTCCCTAGTACGTATCAAAAACATATGCTGAATTTGAAGTCAGAAAATTGGGTTCTGTTGCTTACTACCCATATGACCTTGGGCAACTCACTTAATACCCTGGGCCTCAGTTTCCTCATCTATATAATGAGGGGATTGGATGACATGGTCCATGAGGTTCAAGTTCTAAAACTGTGATGTTGTATTTTTTCTAGTGCTCTAAGTTTTTGATTTTATGAAGAAAGTAAGACTTCAAATATTGTTATCTTTGACACTCAGCTAGCCTACAAATGACACATCTTGCAATATGAAACCTCTGGAGTTGGTACATCCAGTGACACTGGTCTCTGCTGTTTTTTGCACATAATATTCCATCATCTAATTCTGAGAATTTTCATTGGCTGTCTCTCATGCCTGGCACTCTCTCCATTCTCATCTCTGCCTCCCAGTGTAATGGAAATGAGAATTTGAAGATCTTCCATCTCCTTAATAAGCCAAGTGTAATCACATGGAGCCTGTGGAGGGAGGAGCTTGTTGAAGGGTGGAGGAGAACCCATAGGAAACTGGGAGTCAGAACAGTTAGAGCTGGAGGGAGGAGAGGATGCACCCAAGGAGACAGCTAAGCTTGTATTTGTTTGCCCTTGCTATGAAAGCTAGGCTTATGAGTGGTTGTGGGAAGTCTACTTCCTGCTCTGCTATGGTGTATTAACTTCTTTGTTACTATGATAGATTCAGTTTCCTGGAGTTGGGTAGCTCTCTGGTCTCAGAATAAATGTTTTCCTTCTGTTTTCTATATGGAAAGTTTGTTATGTTTTGCAATTGAGAACTATACCAGCATATTCACAGTTATTGTTGGCACAGGGAATATTGCATTGGTACTTCACCCAGTCACCTGGGTTTCCTTCAAGTCTCAGGTAAAGTCCTGCCATCTACAAGAAGCTTTTCCCAGTCCTTCTTGATTTTAACACGTTCCCTCAAAGACTAAACCTAAATTACCCAAAGTCCAAACCCTAATTTAACTATTTATCTTGTTTGTACACAATTGTTTGCATTTTTGTCTTGCCAACTAGACTGCGGGCTACATAAGAGAATAGACCAACTTTTGACTTTCTCTTGGCATGGTGCCTGGCACATTAAGTAAGTTTTTTAAAAAATAAATTCTAGTTGACTGAATGAATGCCAATTACCAGTCTAGCATTTACTTAGATATCCCCAAATTACTTTAGATACCCTCAGATATTTGCTGCTATGTGGACAAACATATCTACATCATGATAAACAATGACAGGATGCTAACACATTTCTCTTGCTTTGGGTCTAATGATTTGATGTGATTAAGAATGAGTTAAGGTGATAATTGTGGTCATATGAAGATGCCTGGAACAAAATTCCTTTTCCAATGATTCCTTAAGCTTATCCACTTAATAGATGTATGTATTCATAAGTCCTGGCCATACATGTTTACTACGGGTAAATGTTTTATCACTGCTATATTGAGCAGGGCACAAGGATCACTTATTTATTGAGATAAAATCAGGAGGGGATAGCTGGTGAATGTTAATCAATAACCATGTATTAAATACTTACTGTGTATCAGGCAATGTGCTAAGCTCTAGGGATACTAAAAGAGACAAAGAACCTCGAGGAGCACAAAATCTAATGTCACTGTTGGCTTCTGGGTATGTGCTGTAACTCACGCTCGGCAAAGAAAAGAAATGAAAACTTAGGAAGTATCAAACATGTGCTCCTAAGTTTAATTCAGAGTAACATTCAAGAATTCTCAGTAGTTAGCATCTTGTTATCTTCATAGAACATTACCACCTCAGAAATACATTTTGTTTTGTGAAAGGGTTAATCAGTAAGTCAGTAAACTAGCATTTATTAATTGCTTACTATGTGCTAGGGACTATGCTAAGTGCTGGCGATATGAAGAAAGTCAAAAGACAATCTCTGTCCTTAATGAACTTACAACCTAAAGGACTTTATGGATTAAGAGACATGATCTATACTTCAGATAGAGATATTGACAGGGGCCACAGAAATACAGCTGCCTACCCACTCAAACTTTTTTTTAAGTACCAGTTAAATCCAGGTCAAACTAATGTTTCAAAAACAGCTAAATAAACTCAAATAACCAGTGAGAAACTAGTTAAAAATCTCTTATCTTGCAAAAACCTCAATGTTTGACCTAATTTAGTTCAAATTCTTCTGAGGAAAAAAAAAACCAACAACAGTCTACCTGAGTGTCCAGTGCTCTAGAACAAAGAGCTCTCCCCTAGACTGATCTGACTAACACAAGCTTTGGGTTTGGCTTTAGGACTAATGGCTGTGTGTCCCTAGGGTAACATAACCCAAGGAAAGATGCTTGGTTAAATCTAAAAAGGAAAGTGATTGTATCGAACTGCTAAGAGGACGTGACAATCCCGCAGGTCTACAGAATTCTCCCGGAAATGAGTTATAATTGTAGCAGAAAGGAAGTTAACCTTTTATCCCAGAGTAACTATCAACAAAAAGAAATTGTAAACAACCTCTAGACAAACCATACTGCCCATGGCATCTGCTCTCATGGTATGCTGAAGAAATAACAATTACAGAAATTTATGCTTTCCAAGAAAGGAAAGAAATTGAGTCCAAAGATACACTAACAATAGAATAGTTACTAAAAAGAATTGCATGCATTATGAAGGTAAATCTTCTCAATGTTCTTTATTTTAAAAGGAAAACACTTGTAAACGAAAGGAAAAAAAAGAGAAGTGAATTTTCCCTCGGTGGATGTAACAGTGTGGTAAGTAACTTTGACAGAGAAGTAACACAACTTTTATATGATCATTTATCATTTACAATGCTGTTTACCTATGTTTTCTCAATTGATCCTCATAGCAGCTAAAGAAAAAGCCTCTGCAAAAGTAGTATTATTCCCATTTTACTGATGATGAAGCTAAGGCTCAGAATTTAAGTTATCCACCTAAGGCATGTACGTCTCAGAATTAGTACTTAAACCAAGATTAATGGATTCCAAATCCTATATTCTTTTGTCTGTTACTATATTTGCCTCTCCAAGAACTTTTTGATTCTATTAGATGAGAAAAAATATCTCTCTTTTGGTATTTCCAAACTCCTTACTCATGGTCTTTCTCTTTGTGTTATCCTTCAGGTGCCTCTCTCTTTACCCCTATCCTTATCCCTGTAATACAGAAGACTTTAAAATTCTTCTAAAACCTCAGTGCTCATTGGGGTCCAATACTCCCAGTTACAGATAAGAGAACTGGGACCCAGAAAAGGTTAAGTGACATCAAAAAGGTCACACAGCAAAGAAATAGCAGTTAGGATTTAAACCCATCCTCAAAATCAAAACCCATCTTTTTTAATTTTTATTTTTGGCTACTTGATGCTGCTGCCTTGATGGAAACAGTGCAAGTCCAGTATGAGCTTTGGCTAAACTCATGTTCCTCCCTAATGTCATAATTGATTGTAATGATACATTGCTTTCTTATTCTCCCAATTAATAAGAGAATAAAGGCAATCTGTCCTGAAAGGACTTGAGGCTGGCCTTTCCTTCTTATAGTCATGGTTTTTGACATTCCCAGTAAATTGATTACCTTGGGAAGATGATTTGGTTTCTGTTTCATTCCCATGTCTCTGAGTTTTAGATCATAATACAATGTAACATCAGCTGGAAGACCAAGTCCGCAATGCATGAAGGAATTTACAAGAAAGCATGATCACCCTTTTTTTCCGAGAGCCATCAGGGTACCCAAGATCCTATTCTATGTCCCACCCCTCATGCCCCAAACTCAAGGAGTTGTGCCACTTGAACCTTAATCACTGAGGTGTGTGTGCGTGTGTGTGTGCATGTGTAGACATTGGCTTAATATTATTGCTTGCAATCATGATCATTAACAAGCATGATATTAGTAAAGTCACATACATGGTGTTCTACTGTTTACGTGTATATTTTATACATATAGTGCTCTATCCTCACAACAGCTCTGGCAAGGAGGTATCCAAAGTATCACATCCAACATTTTATAGAGGAGAAACCTGAGACAGTGTGGAACAGTGGAAAGAGTAGTTACTCTGCAGTCTGAGAATATGGGTTCAAATCCCACCTCCATAATTTACTATATATGTAGCATGGTGAATAGAGCGACAGCCCTGGAGTGAGGACCTGAGCTTGAATTCAGTCTTGGACACTTATCAGTTCTGTGACTCTGGGCAAGCCACTTAACCTTGCTTGCCTCAATTCCTTATCTCTAAAATGATCTGGAAAAAGAAATGGCAAAACACTCCAGTATCTTTGCCAAGAAAACTCCAAATGGGGTCACAGAAAGTTGGGAACTGAAATGACTCAAAAACAATGACCTTGGATAAGTAATTTCACTTCCCTGGGCCTTACTTTGTTTATCTATTTTATAGATAGAAGGGACTAGGTAGTTTCTGAGATCCCTTCCAGGAATAGATTAGAGAGATTAAAGGAAACTATATGTTGTAGTGGAAAGAGCACTGTAAAGTACTTAGTGTCAAAAAACCCTGAGTTTAAAGCCTACCTCAGACACTTTTTGGCTGTGTACTTGTTATGCTGGTAAATGTTTAACAACCAGCTCTCCTAAAAGGTATAACATGCTATTGAGTTTAAGCTGCACTATTTACATTTTCTTCATTACTTTATTAAATCGAAAATCACCAAAACAATAAATCAAGCACTGACCTCTAGCTTTTGTTGATTTCTGAGTTGTAAATGCTTATACTGAAAATTTTACAATTGTCTCAGAGCCCGCTGGAGGTGGATGGCTCCAGCACACCCTTATATGTGACTGTAAGGAAGTCCCTTAGCCAATTTGTGACTCAGTTTCCTTATCTGTAATATGACAGTCCCTTCTGACTCTATGTTCATGTTCCTGTGATAAGTAACTTATTAGATATAAGAAAGCTCAAAAAGCAAGAGTGAGCAATTCTTGCACTCAGGGAAAGCACCACAATATAGGCTGAGAGAGAAGACAGATTCAGCCAGGAGGTAGATAAAGGAGAGCCAGGCAAGATCAAGCGGAGAAAATTCTCACCTCTGGGTACAAGTCCTTATGAATGGAAAGACCCAAGACACTAGCCATGATGGGGAAACAGAAACCCTGAGACAACAAAAAGCTTGCTTCTTGGGAGCATGGGGCAAAGAGAAGCTATTGATTTTTACCCACTAACGGGGTGCTACAAGCTGAGGAATTCAAGTGGTGTCAGTCAGTGCCCTCTACATGTTTGCATCCTGGGGCAAAGCACTAATCACACTAATAATAATAGTTAATATTTATATATCACTTACTATGCATCAGGCATGGTGCTAAGGGCTTTATAATTATTATCTTATTTCATCCTTGCAACAAGGAGGTAGGAGCTATTATTAGCCCCATTTTATAGATGAGTAAACTGAATCAAACAAAGGTCTACTGACTTACCCAGAGTCACACAGTAAGTAACTGAATCTGGATTTGTACTCAGGTCTTCCTGATGCCAGGTCCAGTACTCTATCCTCTGCACTATTGTCAAGCTGTCTCTAAAAGTTGTGTCAGAGCCAAGACTCAAGTCTTTACAATGGAAAAAAGTGTTGGATTTGGAGAACTTGGGTTCAACTACCTAAAATACAATAGTGTTGTGCAATATAAATAACATAGCAACACAGATTTAGAACCAAAAGAAACCTAAGAATCTATCTTAGGACCACTCTTGGTCCTGGTCTTGGATAGCACTGGGTTAAGTTCAGTTTCCTAATTTGTAAATTGTGGGGGTTGTCCTAAGATAGCCTCTTAGGTTTCTTTTAGTTCTAAATCTGTATTCCTATGTTATTTATGTTGCACTATACTATTTCACAGATCAGCTAGAATTGTATTTTAGAAAACTAGATCTAAGGAATAAAATTCTTCTCGAAGTAAGGGAAAGCAATCAGTTTACCTCTCAGCCTTCTTTAGTGCTAACCTTGAGTTCCATTTGTGCTCAGAATTTGGGATCCAATTTAAGCTGAATATGTAAAAATATTAGTAGTAACACTTAATTGTTATAGCAAAGAAATAGAAATAAAATAAGTATTCATCAATTGGCTAAAATTATGGCACATGAATATTAACATAATATTATAGTGTTATAAGAAATGAAGAAAGGGACAGATTCAGAGAAAAGTAAGAAGACTTATGAACTGATTCAGTGTAAGTGAGCTGAGGCAGGAGAGTTTTTTATATGATGATCATAACAGTATTAAGAAAAACAACTTGAAAAACTTGAGAACTCTGAATAATGCAAAGATGAGTCATGGCTCTAGGAGACTGATGATGAAACATGCTTCTTATTCATGGTGGAGAAATTATAGACAATAGCTAGAGAATGAGACATACATTTCAGTGATTACCAATACAACACAAGTGTGTTTTGTTCAATATGTTTATTTGTTATGGAAAGTTTTTATTTGGGGAGGAGAATTAGGGGAAGGGTTTGGAGTAATTTTAAAAAGTTTATTAATTAAGTATTTTTAAAATATATAGAAGTCCAAAGGGGGACCCAGACAAACAGGGAAATGTTGATATTATAATGTTAAATTTTATTCCTATTTGAATCTATGTGTATATATTTATGTACACATAGATATATATGTAATATACACTATATATTTTGTATGTATGCACATATTAATATATATATATACATGTATTATATAATGTATATATGTGTATATACTGTAATATTAATGGGATTTGAGATCTTCCCTGCCCATTAATAGACCTCATGGTGGAGCCCATTAAGGAAAGTTTGCTTAGGGGAGGCTTACTTGTGGGAAGGCTTTCACACCTTTTATTAATTTCTAATTAGGCACTGAGTCAGGAGTGTTGTAATGCCTCTGGCTCTGAGAAGTGTGTATATTTACTCTGAGATGGTATTTTTCTTTGGGGTCTTACTTATGAGAAGGATCTTGTGGTTCCCTTGTTGAGACTGAGTGGCCCTATGTTCAGAGCTCCCTGACTGCTCAGATATAAAGGCTCTCTCAAACCAGGGATGTATGTAAAGTGTGTAGTTGATTCAGGCAGTCAGAGCCCTATATGTTGGTCTTTATTTCTCTGTTTATATTTACTCTATTTGTGTTTTCTCTGAAGTTCAGGGCACTGATTTTCCCCCTGAAATAGTGAATGTCATTGAAAAAGATTGTTGACCCCTTAAACAGCTATCTTTCCTAGTAAAACAGGTCTAAGAATCTGTGCTAGCAGCTATCCTGTGTATGCCAGTGTGGTTGCCGAAACAGATGCACATGTATATAGATGTAAACATGTGTGCATGTGTGTGTACATATGTAAAACAAGCTACATGTAATAGATTTGTGGTTTCATTGCAATCCTCTTTTTCTTGACTTTGTACATTGAAAAGTTTATGTTTGTTGATGATTGTCTCTTTCATAATAACAAATTTTAAAAATTCTTTTTATTTCAAACATGGAGTCTATATGAACTGAGCATAGGATGTAAGGCTTTCAGGAGCCTCGATCCAGGAAGTCAATTATTGAGTAGCTTGGTCCAAGGGGAGTCATTCTAGAGTGGTTGAAACAGGACCAACTATAGAGGAGGCATGCCCACAGGCCAGCAGGTGCATAACCGGCAATTTTGTGCCCCCAGGCAAAGTCATCAGGTTGACATCCACTGTGAATGATAAGCCCTGCCAGCAGCACTCAGGGTCAAAGGGGTTGTTGCTGATTCCCAGCTTGCTAGAAGGACCTCTTTGCTGATAATCAGGATCCTATAGAGTGTGGCAAAGGAATACAGCCAGGTAGGTCATTTTTCTACTAAGTTTCTGTATCTGGATGTGGAGAGAAAAATACTTTGGGGAGGGGCAGCAGGGAGAATAGTATTGCATAAGCAAGCAAAATGCATGGATTATATAAGATGTTCATAATTAATTCAAAGTACCTACATGTTATGCAATATGGAAAGTGAAAAGATGAACCATTAGCACATCGATTTATTGAAAACAAACTCAAGGAATGTAAAATCTTTTTATTAGATTGTCAGAGAAGGGGGGTGAAATGTGGCAGAAAAATGACCAATTTGACAGTGTCATTTATTTTAGAAAATGAAATTAATGAGGGAAACTTCAATATCGATTAAATTACAAGAATATAATGAGCTATGCATGGTCCCAGAAGGGATTTCTTTTTAAATTATTTTTTAGATGAATTGTAGTCACACTGTTTTTGATCTCTGCCCCAGTCTATTCTTTTCAGAGAGTTAAAACACATTTTACCAAATGTCAAAATGAAGAAGAAAAAATCACAGAGGCAAAAGTGACTGTGTTTCAAGTACTCAGAACAGAAATTAGGTTTTCTTTAGATGAAAGTTGGCATTATATTGACCTTTGTGCTAAACAAACACTTGGCAATCTGAGTATAATAATTCTTCTTGCATCATTAACTGGAACATGGAGGGCTCTGTTGGGCTTCAATAATTGTGATAAACAAAGAAAGCATGACACATTTGTGTCTAATGTATATGACTTTCTGACTTGGAGAAATAACACTGTGTGTTTGTCCAAACTCAGTAACTGAATCAGTATCATCCTCTCTAGGAATATAGAATGCCACACAGCAGGAATCCTTCCTCAACTGTAACCTTTCCTCTTGTCATTTCCAGCCTTGAACACATCCCCTTCCTTGGTTCCAGCCATATTAATTCCAGCCATGTTCATAAAGCTCCCTTTTCCCACTTCGGTTTTTTTTTCCTTCCTTCTTTCCCATATTATAGGACTGACTATTACACAAATGTAAGTTTTCCTAGAGTGAGATTTTGTGCTGAGAAAAAAGATTTAGTGCAAAGTGGTAGCATGGAATGGGCACTGGATTGTGCCATAAAGAAATGACAAGCGTTTTCAGAGAAACCTGGAGAAACTGGGAGCTGATGCAGAAGGAACTGAGCAGAACCAGAGGAACAATTTATACATTAATGACGTTGTAAACACAAGCAACTCTGAAAGACTAATTATTATCAATGCAATGATGATTCCAGAGGACTGATCGTGATACATGCTATGATACAAGTCACAGAAAGACATATGCTGTCTCAGAAAAAGACCAATAAAATACACATTTGTTTTCCTTAGGAAAAGATAAAGAAGGAGCAGTGTATATGAGCCAAAAGGACCTGAATTCAAGTTCTATCTCTGACATACACTAGGTATGTGACTTTAGTCAAATCATTAATTGTTCTATTCTTCAGTTTCCTCATCTATAAAATGGGGCATTTGGACTAGACAGGCTTTATAATCCCTTCTAGATCTAGAGCTATGTATGATCCTATGAAGTCTGGAGTAGGAGACAAGAGATCTGAGTTTTAGTAACAGTTCAAATGATCCTGCTATGTAAGGTGAGGCAAAACCTATCACCTCTCAAGGCCTCTGATCCCTGATTTGTAAAATGAAAGAGTTGGGTTACAATGGTCTATAGGCTCCCTTTCTAGTGTTAGCTTCCTATAATTATAGTTTTGACTGGATTTTATATTTAAAAGAAGTCCTTGTGAAAATAACTTATCTACAAAATGGTCTATTCTAGTGTACTGATGAAAAGACAGAACAAGTGGAAAGACAGATATGGGTGGCTTCTTCAAGATGTAATAATGTTAGCAGCAGCTCATATTTATGCAACATTTTCTAGATTTAAAGTGCTCTACATTCATTATCTCATTTATAACAACCTTCTTAGAGATAGGTACAGAACACATGTTTATCTCCATTTCAAAGACAAGAAAACTTATGCTCAGAGAAATCATTTGATTTAGGATGATCCACTTCAGACCTGAGTCCTATTTTTTTTCTTTTTTTGGCTTCAATAAGAATAACTGAGCATTATTTATATTACATTAGTATACTTTCTCCTTTATCTGAATCCCAAGAATCTCAAAAGCTCAAAGTACTCTTAGAATAATAAGGTTTACAGTTGGAAGGAACCATAGAGACCATTTAATCAAACCTTTATTTTTACATATGAGGAAACTGAGGCCCAGCAAAGTTAGTGGCTTACCCCAAGTTCGTCTCATGTCAGAGCTCTTTGCCCACTTGTCTTATTATCTCCATAAAGACAGGAAGAGGGACAGAGATTAGACCTGTGATTTCACTGACATACAAAACTTCCTGGTGAGGACACTTTTTCTACCAATGTATACTTGCACCTTCTCTTCATCATGTAGTCTTAGAGAGTTTCCTACAGCAGAGATGTTCAATTCATGATCTGTAGGTTACACATGACCTCCCTAAATCAGATTAAAATGTAATTGGGAAACTTTCAACACAATCACTAAAAATATGACATAGATAATGTCAATATACTTCCCATAGGAATTCATTTTTATCTGAGTTTGGCATTGAGAGGATAAATGAAAATGTGTTAGAGGAGGGATAAGGATCCAGATAGACCCCCAAAGGGACAGGTAGGTGACTCAGCGAATAGAGCACTGGGCTTAGAATTAGGAAGACCTGAATTTAAATCCAGACTCAGAAGTTTCCTACTTGTGGGAACTTGGGCAAGTCACTTAACTTATTTTTACCACTAGAGAAGGAAATGACAAACTAGTCAGCATCTTTGCCAAGAAAACTCCATGGACAGAGGTCCACAGGGTGATGAAGAGTCAGATGCAACTGAAATGACTGAACAACAGCAACAACAGGGTCCTCCTAACTCAGAACCCCCCACTAGATCGAGGAATGTCCACTATAACTGTGTTTAAAGGAAACAAAACATATGAACATGTTTTCCCTTTTGAGAAACAGTGTCACTGGCCCAGGGGACTGTCTCCAGTCATCCTGCTCTATATCTCACCACTAGACCCAAATGGCTCTGAAGGAGACAGTGAGGATGGTGGCTTTGGCCATCCGTGCCTCACTTAAATCCCATTCACTTATAAGTCATGGTATTACCTTCCCAATGTCATGGTCTTATTTGATAATGGACAAACAACAATAACACTGGCCCATGAAAGGGGCATTGTTTTTCACAACTAAGTGGCTACACAACACATTTTTCCATAGTCAAAAATATGTTCATAAATTTCTGTGTTTGGATTGCTATCACAGACAGTTACCTCCTTCACTGTTTGAGTAAGAAAGAAATGAGTATGGACAGACCAGTGTGAGCCAAAGAATCCCCTCTTGAAAGGAATCTCCAGGAAACTGGGAGCCTGAGTGAAACTATATCCAGAGGATGCCAGAACAAATTATTCTGTACAAAAAAACCAGGCAATTCAGAGGGCAGGAATTCTCCTGAGTCCACAACTGAAATTTTCACTTTCCAGCCATTTACATCATGTGTATACACAGTTGTTGTACACATAGGTATATAGATAGCACCAATTGGTCCATTTCAACTCTAGGGAAGACTGAGGATTGGTCACCAATTACTTTAAATCTTCTGAATTCTTATTCGACAGTCAAACTTTGGGCACATATTGATGCCTACTGTATATCTCACCCTACTTCTGAAAAACCAGCTGAAGCAAAGTTGACAACAGTTGGAAAATAATGCCCCAAATGAGGGTCTGCATGGCTACCTGTGGTGGGGTAGGGGGAGAGGTGGTTTCCCTTAATTTTTGTTGTCATGAACACATTTGACAGTCTACTGAAATCTCTGAATATCTTTTCAAAATAATATTTGTAAATGCATAGGATTACAAAGAAAATCCATTTTACTGAGTTATCAAAATATTTTTTAAAACAAGTTCATGATCCCAGGTCAAGAATCCCTTCTATAGAAGAACACCATTCAAGCACAATGAGAGTTCCCTAAACTTGCATTTGATACAAGATGTGTTAGTTTTACATTCAGACTGAATTGAAGTAAGAGAAATCAGGGACCCATAAATTCATGCTAAATTGCACAGCAAATGAAATTGTTGTAAGAGATCCACATTAAAAGAAACATGGAGGCTTTATGAACTGAAATATAAATGAGTGGGTCATTCATGTTCTACATTTGCTCAGATCCCCTTATACAGTTTCTAGGAAGCTCAGACTATGCAGGGAATAAGATGGTTGTCTGCTGAGGTAATCTGAGAAAGATACATAATCTCCACTCTTAACTATAAAGACAACACCATGAAATATATTTTGAGACAGCTATGGTCCAGAAAGCAGAACAAGGACTAGGATTTGAACAACTAAAATCATCCTGTTCTCTACCCTCCATGCCCATCTAGATACTGGTGCCCTTCCACTCCCCCCTCAAATACCTTTTATTCTATATATATATACTTGCACTTATTTACATTTTGTTCCCCCTGATCAAATACAAACTCCCTGAAGGCAGGGACTGTTTTATTTTTATCTTTGTATCCACAATGCCTCTCTCAGTGCTTGGTATTAAAATACAAATTTGAAAAAATGCTGGTGGATTAGTAAATTGATAACAACCAAAAGGTTCATGGTGTATCTAGAAGACCACATTTATTGAATCCTTGGGAAAGGTGTCTGAATAGCAAAAGGTATCCTTCTTCTCCTTCCCCATCCCTCCCTCCCAAAAGAATTCACTGAGAACCACAGAATGGATGATAGGACTACTAAAAAAGTCCTCATTCAACAAAGGGAACCCACCAAACAAAATATGTATTTACCCTGTAGTCTAACCAACTTTGGTCTCAGCTGGTCTTAATCTACTTGAAGAAATATCACTGAACCATGTGTCAGAGAACATTTTACAGCACAAGATTTCTGAGCGAATGCTTCATCTGTCCAGGGGCTTTAGACCCATTATTTAGTTCCACCCCATTGTAATTCAAAACTTGTTTGACTTAAAGGTATTTTTAAAAAATAATCTTTTCAGATTATCTATCATAGCAAAGGTTGAACTTTTCATTGCCAACTTACTTTATATAATTTACATAATAACTAACCTTTTGTTTTCTTTGGTCAAATAATTTAAACTTAGAGGTACTCTTAGCCAAAACCTAGAGCTAAGAGAGGTGGGATATATGTTAATATAGTCAAATAGTTTGATTAAGATATGAACATAATTAATAAAACTGGGGATGGAGATGCTTTGTTATCTCTATACCTACAACATAAGTATTAGACAAACCCCCTGTACACAAACACTGGAGATTACTTATATGCGATGGGAGAAAAAAGAACTGCAAACCTAGTTTAATGCCTGTTTGCTTGTTTGTTTTATGTGAGTTCTACAAGTGACCAGAATCATTCAGGTTGCTTCCATTTGACTTAAGCTCTACACAATTATTTTTCCTATCCCACAAAGAATGATGGTACTAGATCATCAGATGTGAAATTGTCAAATTGCTGAGCATAATTCACCTTATTCCCAAGAAGTATAGGACACTGAAAACGAGTAGGGCAGAACATAGGAAAAATTATTTTCTAAGTATCCAATTTCTCTATACAACAGCATGACAGTGGCCAGGACAGAAGAAAACAGCAAGAATAAACTTGTTTTCTGTGACAACAGCTGCTAAGATTTAAATAACATTAACCTTTCCTTTTGAGTTAGAATATCAAAATACAGAAAGGTGCTAAGAATGAGCTTCATTTATGTTATACACATGTT
Source organism: Pseudocheirus occidentalis (assembly GCA_028646575.1). Lineage (NCBI taxonomy): Eukaryota > Metazoa > Chordata > Mammalia > Diprotodontia > Pseudocheiridae > Pseudocheirus > Pseudocheirus occidentalis. The sequence continues at coordinate 102,813,525 of CM053598.1, read as the reverse complement.
ATATTTCTTGGTGGGTAGATTTTGGAAGTTTAACATGGTGGTTAGTGTCAAATACACCAAGGGAGACTCAATTTCATATAGAAGAGGTCACCAGGTATTACTATACTAAAAAAAATTTGGACTTATATCTTTGTTTCCTTTTCTTGCTTCCTAATCCCTTGCATGGAATGAAAGAAAGAAAAGAAAAAACGGTATTTTGCAGCACCATCCAACAAAGTATTTAATCATTCTTACCTATATACAGGGAAGAATCTTTCCTTCTCACATGGTCATCAATGTAGGAGACTCCCAAAGGTTGCACAGGGGTAGCACCAATCCCTAGTAGGACCTGTGCACCAATGAGAAGCAAGTACATCATGTTGGTGGAAGTCCTATTCCTGCAGAGAAGCTCCAGGTCTGGTCTCTTGTTGCTGGTGGACCCATTGGCAGCACACACATCCCGTCCTTTGGCTCCCCACCGGATTTCTCCAGCCTCATACTTATATTGATGGGTCAGGAACTCAGGCAGTGCAGAAAGCAGAGCTCCCAGGGCCATAACTATTCCACCACAGCCTATTAAACGTGGTCGATGTCCCCTGGCTCCAAAGTAGCTCACAAAGAGGATGAGGGCCAAGTTACCAATCTCAAAACTGCTAGCAATTACACCAACGTCTGCACTCTGCAGGTTAAATCTCCGCTCTAGGGTAGTTAAGACACTGACCTGTAGAAAAAGAAAAAAAGAAGTGTTGACATAAAGGTAGAATCATTGTGGCTTCTTAGTTTAGTTCCTCTCTTGTCTTGGCTCAAGGGACTTTTTTCTATCATTCCAAGATTTTAGTAAGGCATAATTTGTGCAAATTGGTTTAGAACAAAAATAATTAGGAAAAATTCTTATTTAATATTAAGAGGCTAAAAAGTTTATAGAGTTCACTTCTCTGACATCACAGAATTCTACTTTTCCTTGAGATCTGTTTATTCCCAACAGTCTATTTCTATACCTGAAGTTTCTTCAGTGATCACTAAACAGTTTACATACTTATAAATTGAGATATTCCTAACTCCATTCTATTAATGGAATCTCAGAGTTAAAAGATCCCTCAGAAATCTTTCAGTTCAATTACTTTTTAAAAAAGAAGCCCACCCAACAAAGTTCCTGAAAATGACGATAAGGATGAGAGTAAATATTTACAGTAAACAGTGATTTAATGTTTGCAAAGACTTTACACCTTCTACCACATTTGATCCTTGCAATAATCCCCTGAAGCAGGTAGGTACTTTTATTACCCCCATTTTGAAGCTCAGGAAATTGTGTCTATGGTAATTCAGGTCTTCCTGACTCCAGGTGGAGCATTCTATCTCCACTATACCACTTGGCTGACATTCATCTTCTATATGAAGACTTCCAGTGTTAGTCACCACAATTCTTCTGGAGGGAGCCATTCTACTTTGGGACAGCCCTAACCAAGGAAGTTTTTTCCCTATATCGTGTTGAAATCATACAAAACAATTCGTGAAAACAAGCGATCCTTCAAACATTTGAAGACATGTGACAAGATCTCTACTCCCAATTCTTTTCTTCTCTAGAACAGACATTCTATACCTTCAAATGAACTCCTATATAGCATATGTGGAATCCTTAGACCACTATGGTCATCTCACTTTGTATTTATTCCAGCTTTCGGATATCCTTCCTGAACACAATATTCCAAATGGAATCTGACTAGAATAAAATACAGTGAGACTGTCACTTTCCTTGTTTTGGGGTCATGAAGCCTAAGTTCACCCTTGCATTTTTGGCTACAGTATCACACCGTTGACTCATGTTTGACCTTGTTATCCACAAAAATCTCCCAGTCTTTCACATGAGGTCTTTCACATTCTATCAATACCTTCTCTATCATATAATTATGTAGTTTATTTTTTTAATCCAAATGTGGGCCTTTATATTTATTCCAACTGTCTTTTAATCGTACTAGAGTTGGCAAACCATTCTAGCTGAATGAAACATTTTAAAATTACAATTCAATCATGTAATATATCAGGTGGCACTCTCAGGTTTGTGATATCTGCCAATTTAAAAAGCATGTCTATGTCTTTGTACAAGTCAATAGAGTCATGAAATTTGAGCTTGACATTAATCCATTTCAAGAACCAGCAATAGAGTGCAGTGCAATAATCCTCATATCATCAGCATCATTATTCTTCCTCTTCTTCCCTCCTGTAATGGTAATCAATTTGTTGGATATTTAGGGCTAAGTGGATAGGATACTTAGGGCTAAGTAGATCAGATACTTAGGGCTAAGTAGATCAGATACTTAGGGGTAAATAGATCAGTAACTTAGGGCTAAGTATAGA
>CM053598.1:102755697-102810691 GCA_028646575.1 Pseudocheirus occidentalis | reverse complement strand
GTGAATTGTTGATACTGTGAACATTGTACTGAATCTGATTTTGTAATAGAATAAACAGATTGTTCACTAATACTGTGTAATCCCAATCTTAAGAGCTGTTCACAGTAGCATTCTCTCAGGAATCTACTGCTGATTGGCTTTACACTTCCTTCCTTCTCCTCCTCTTCTCTTTTTTGACCAGAATTTCCATAATGCAGACTGAGCAAATTCCCATTTTGTTACACCATTGAGCTGAGTTCCTTAAGGAGGCAAGCCACTGTTACTCCCTCCTTCTAGAAAAGAGCCTGAAGCATAGGTTGTGCTAAATGCCACTGGACAGAACTCCAAGGTCTTTTACAGAAATAACATTCTATCAGTTTAAGATACTGAATCCTTGATTAGTCGCTGGGTTAATAAGTGTGATACTACCAGGACACCACTATTACTTAAAATAATAGTAACTGAATTTATGCAGTACTTTAAGGTTTACAGAATGTTTTATACTTTTATCTCATTTTATTCTTCCAAAGTCTATGAGGGAAATACTGCAGGTGTTATTTCCATTATACAGATGAGGAAACTCATCTGTATATATATATATATATATACACATACATATATATACACACACACACATACACACACAAATAAATTTGTATATTGTGAACATTGAAGAGTAATTGGCTAATGTGTCTTGGCCACATTTCAAATTCATAAACCTTAGCAGATGTGGTCAGTCATATTAATTACCCACATTAATACACACATATGTGGGTGAGAGGTAGACAGACAGACAGACAATAGAAAGGCAACTGGATAGATAGATAGTACCCCACCACTAGGACATTGTCTATCTAGTGAAGAATACCCAATGAAAAGAAAGCTTTTCTCAGAGACAGACTTCTATATTTATGTTTTTCCATATTTGTTTCTATTTGTGCTACCTGTTGAATTGAACCAACTGGCTTTTCATTGGAGGAAAGTTGTTTTTATAATTGCAAACTTTTCCAAAGTTGGCAGTGGGGGGCTGGAGGGAGCTAAAGTTGGCATATTGTCCTGATTAAAATAGATCAAGTGTTTTAAAAGGAGAATTTTTCAGAAGGTTATTAACAAATGAAATCCTAGGTTATAACCCAAGTCATTTTATTGCTTATATTATAATATTTAATGACAAATTCTGGACAATCTGTTTGAAATAGAACACCCTCTCTCCTTTGGCAGGTGTGCTATAATATAAAATAACTTTCAGGTGTGTACATTTATGACATCAGATAAAGGTGATAACTCCAGCAGTCATAAAATCTGTAGGTAAATAGGGGAAAATATAATCAGTCAATGGAAACAGGTGGATAGGGGGATGGAGAGAGAGACAGAGAGAGAGACAGAGACAGAGACAGAGAGAGAGAGACAGAGAGAGAGACAGAGAGAGAGAGAGAGATGAAGGAGGGAGAGAGAGGGGTAGAGAGAGGAAGGGAGAGAAAGACAGACACAGAGAGACAGAGACAAAAAGGACATACATCTAGCACAGGAGTCCAATGCCTCTATTCCACATCAACTCATTGTAGCAATGAAAGAAGGGTAATTGAAACATCTGTCCTTTGTCTTATATTTCTCCTTAGGTCCAACTACATGCTTTTCCACAAAGTTGCTCTACAAATGATTAAGCTGAGCAAACATTCTGAGGAAATTCTTTATGGATTAATTAAGGGATGAAACACTAAACTAAAAAGACAGTTTTAAGAAAACGGATCAATTAAGTTTATGTGATGCAATATAATTCACTTCTGGGTTTTATTTAATAAGGAAAGCACCAACCACAGCCAAGATACATGCAGAATGCAGCTGTCTTAAGTTATCAGGTAACCTGAGGGATTACATAAAAGATTTTGATAAATGGAAAAAATGAAAAACATCTCAGGAAAAAAAAGGACAATGGACAGCCATTGGAAGTGGCTGTGAGGTTATCCCAGAAGGTTTCTCTTAAGAAATGTTTAAAATGTGTTTTGCATGATTTCACGTACATAATTGATATCATATTGCTTATTTGCTCAGTGGATGAGGAAGGGCCTGGAAGAAGGGAGACAATTTGCAACTCAATTAAAAAAAAATAATGTTAGGGGTGACTAGGTGGTGCAGTTAATATAGCACTGGCCCCGGAGTTGGGAGAACCTGAGTTCAAATCCAACCTCAAACATTTAACACAAAACTAACTGTGTGACCTTGGGCAAGTCACTTAACCCCAACTGTCCTACCTTCCTCCTTCCAAAGAGTAAAAAAAAGAATGTTAAAAAATAAATTAAGATTGTAAAAAAGGATTAACGAAGAGTGACAAAGACAAAGGCAGAGAGAAGAAAAATAGTAAAGAGAGAGATATAAAATGGAAAGAGCAAAGGATGGAAGGAAGCAAGGAGAGAAGAAAAGAAAAGAAGGGAGAAAATGAGTCAATTTCAATAAAAAAAATATCCACACATTTCTGCTTTAAGAATGTCTGATGATTTTCAAAGTATTTCCCACTCATCCTCCAGGATGATTCATTAATGCTTTGTCCAGGTTCCCATTGGTTACACTTGCATAGGAAATCTTTTTAATTATTAGAAAAGTGACTCAGCCTCACACACAGGATTCATGGAGATCCCTTCAGGGTCTCCAGAACAACTGCTGGAGAACTTAAGAATGAAATCTTATGATGGAGGGTAGGCCTCCTTAGGAAAACAATCTGGGCAAAACCCGTACAATGACCCACAGCATTTAAAGGAAACCCATCAGGTGTGACTGACTGTTATAGAAGAATAACATGTTAGAACCAGACAGGGCCTCATATTCCATAGAGTCTGATCACTTCAGTGCACCCAGGTGAGGGAAATGAGACCCAGACTGGTGAAGGCCCAAAGTGAGAAAATTGAATTTGGGACAAGTTTTCTCATTCTTAGCCTAATGATCTTTCTCCTGTGAATTCTTATGACTAATCCAGTTTTTTAAGTGTGCAATCTCAAACTCAAGCAGGCTTAGAAGAAGAAATTCTGGATGCAGGACTAAAACTGGGATTCTTAATTTCAAAGTACTTTGACTTGAGAAAACATTATGTCAGTTATGGTACATCAAATGCACAAGGACCTAGACAGTGGCAAACTTTCACTGACCACATAATGTGTTGGTGAGGAGAGTGAGGCAAGAAGAAAGGTTCTGTTCTACCAAAAAGAATCACAGAATCTTAGTGTTAGAAGGGGCCATTTATCTAATCCAGGGAGTCTTATCCTCTGGTCCATGAATCTGTTTTTTTAAACCATATTTTGATAACTGAATTTCAAAATAATTGCTTTCTTTGAGAATCCTATTTTATTTCATACAATCTTTGAGGATCCTATTCTATGTTATGAATTTTAAAGCATTATGAGAACAAGTCAGTAGACTTTATCAGCATGCCAAAGGAGACAACACAAAAAAGGTAAAGAACCCTTGATCCAGTCTCACTGTTCTCTGAACATGAATCCTTCTGCAATATACCTGAGAAGTGGTTATCCAGTCTCTGCTATGCCTTCAGTGTTGGGGTAGCACGTTACCTGTTAAATCAGTCCATCACACTTTTGAACAGATTTCATTGTTAGAAAGTTTTTCTTTTCATGAATTTCATGAATCTCTTCAACTTCAAACCATTGCTTCTATTTCTGAACAAGTAGAACAAATCTAATCTCTCTTCCTCATAACAGCTCTTCAAACATTTGAAAATGGCTCTCATGTCTCCTGTCCCAAGTATTTTTCAGGCTAAACATTTCTAGTCTGTTTAATTGATACTTATATGGTATATTCTCCTGGCCTTTTCAACATCTTGGTTACCTTCACATGGAGTTGTTCCAGGCCTTATATGTTCTTTCAACAACTTGGCACCCAGATCTGCTCAAAGGATTTCAGCTATTATCTGAACAGGGGAGAATACTGTAAAATGCTCACCTATCTTTTTCTAGATATCTTAATAAAACTTAGAATAGTATTAGCTTCCTTCTTTCTTTCTTCCCTCCTTCCTTCCTTCCTCCCTCCCTCCCTCCCTTCCTTCCTTCCTTCCTTCCTTCCTTCCTTCCTTCCTTCCTTCCTCTTTTCTCTCTCCTTATGTCTCCAACTCTGTCTCTGACTCTAACTCTTTCTTTTTAATGGTAAACTTGCTGTTGACTCATGTCAAGCGTACATTAAAACAGAATCTAAAAGGACCTTTCAGACCATCTAGATCAGCAGTTCTCAAACTGTGGGTTATGTTCAATTTGTAACAATGAAAACACATCCTTCATATCAGATATTTACATTACGATTCATAACAGTAGCAAAATTACAGTTATGAAATAGCAACAAAAATAATTTTATGGTTAGGGGTCACCACAACATGAAGAAATGTATTGAAAGGTAGCAGGATTATGAAGGTTGAGAACCCGTCACTGATCTAGACTAACATCCTCCCCAGCAAGAGAGAGTGGCCAAGTGCCCAAGGTCACACAAGTAACATAGAGCAGAACAAGGCTTTGAACCCCAGTGCTCTCAGTAGCAGTCTTACTGCTGCATGTCTCAGATCTTTTTTCATTTTTTAAAAATTTCTCTGAGGTGTTTTGTTTTTCATGACAAATATTTCTGGATTACTCCCACCATGTGAGAACTATCTTGTAACAAAGTAAAAGAATTAAGCAAAACTAACTATATACAATTATAGTGACCTCATCTGAAAGGCATTCAACACTCTCAACCTGTAGCTCTCCCCAACACAACTCATCTGGAAAAGGAAAGAACTACAAATTCCTTATAATGAATATGCATAGTCAAGTCAAACAAATCTCAAATCTCTCTGTCTCTGTCTCTCTGTCTGTCTGTCTGTCTCTGGATATGGATATGGATACGGATATGGATATGTCTCACATTGCATTCTATATCTATCACCTCTGTGTCAGGAAGTAGATACCACATTTCATCATCTGTCTTCTGGAATTAGATCTTTTTCATAAGAACTGTTGCCTAGCTAAACTTTCTTTCTCTTCTAACCCACCATTTTGTACTTGTGAAGTTGATTTCTGGAACTCAAGTGTAATTCTCAATGTTTATCCCATTTAAATAATATCTTTGTATATTTGGTCTAATATTCTAGACTCTCAAGATCTTTTTGGATGTTTATTGTGCTTCCCAGCATATTAATTATCCCTTCCCTCTTTATATCACCTATTAATTTAATAAGCATACCAGCCACACCTTTATCCAACTCATTGGTAAAACCTGTAACCTTATAAGGCCAAGCAGAGATTCTTGGAGCACTCTGTTGGAGAACTCCTTCAAAAGTCAACATTAAACTATCAATGGCCATCAGCTAGGTTCGGCCATTGACCCTATTCTGAATCTACCTAAATATACTGATGTCTTACATCACTCTTTCTTTTTCACAAGACAAGCTTGAGATTTCGTGAAATGCAAGATCAAGCAGACAAAACCTGTCTGTACACTATTTCCTGATTTTCCAGTCTTGTAATCATGTCAAAAACAAAAACGAAAACAAAAAAAGAACTGTAGCTGAGTTAGTCTAGTATAACCTATTCTTGGTGAAACTATGTTGCCTCTGTGTGATCACTTTTTTTTCTAGTTGTCCACTAACTTCTTTGTCCAACTAATATTCAACAATCTCTTTGATAACCATCCTAGAATTTTGTTGGGAATTGAAGTCAGTCACAGGCCTATGGTTTTCAGACTCATCTCTTTTTTTCTTTTTTGAAACACAAGACTTTTCTCTTCTTAATTTCTGTACCATCTCTCTTGTTCTCTAAAAAGTCTTCAAAGATTATTAACAGTGGTTCAACAATTACATCTATTTGTGTTTTCATTATTCTAGAGTGTTCTAGGTTAATGTAGGTCAGGTGGCTCAAACTCAACAAAGTTAGGTAGGTGATCTCTTATTGTCTCCCCACTTATTTGGGGCATTGTCCCCAAATTATGCATTTTTGTTCTGCCTTTTCTAGTCCAAAGATAATTTTCCTTGGCAGAGAAAACAGGAACAAAATAAAATTTGAGAAACTTTGCCTTCTTTCTGTCATCTATTATTATCATCTTCTCCCCTATGAACATTTATTTGCTTCCTTCTGTGAACCTTCTGTTTTCCCCAATACAACAATAGTTTCCATTGTCCTTGGATTCTTTAGAAGTCTCAGCTCATTTTCATTGTTAGCAGTCCTGGCACTATTCTTATGGGATCATTCCATGCATTGGGATTTTTTTTCTGTTACCTGCTCTTGTTTCCAAGGGGCACTAGAGTCAGCTTGAATTGGCTCTGAGCTGATGGTTAAATTTTCAGTGTAAGCATTTAAACCCCCAAAATCATAAAAGATTATAAATCAGAACTTGATTTATTGCTTTGTCGATTGATTCGACTTAAGAAAGTAATGGAGAAAATGTTAGCAAAGATAAAACTGAAAATGGTATTGTGCAGCATGTCCTCCCCTGTCCCATAGAGCCAATTGTTAAACATTTACCAGCTTAATTCTATGTATACCCCTTTATAAGATGGTTGATAACTTTATTATTATGCATTCACACTGGTCTCTTAAGATCACTTCCTTTTTCTGCTAATTAGAATTGATTTTCTACTCTTTAGAATTTAATTTTTATTAAATTTGAACAGATTTCTTAAATAATTTTGGGCTATAGTATGATATTTTTATATGGTATATATACATATATTTCCCTGGACCTTTGGGAATATATTCTCCCTAAATCTAGACTGTATGCTAGACTATGCCTGGATTTTCTCTTCTCTATCACAATTTCTAAGATGCAGAGGTCACTTCCCCCAAGATTCCAATCATTTCTAATTCTAGAAACCAAGTTCCTCTATATCAGTGAGAATAAATTCAGAAAGTTCCTTTATTTGGTTCTTACACTATTTCAAAAATGAAATTTTTATTGAGACAAGTTCAAAAAATTAACAGAAAATTTCTTTTTCCAGTAAGTAAGCTCCCAGAGATGCCAGGATAAATAAAGTCCCCAGTCAATATTCTATTATAACTTCAGACCAGGCATGCAGGTTGACAAATTTCTCATCTAATTTCTCTTTTTTTCCTGCCCAGATGGTTTGAATTATATTCTAATGAGAATGTTTTTTTTAATATAGAACACTTTCTAGATTCATATTCCAGTTATCTCACCAAGTCTTAGTGTCATGTATGAGATGTAATTTGCCACCATGCTTAAGGATCTATAGTTCATCTTGTATGTGACCTATATTTTATGCATTTGTATATAAGTATCTGGTTGCATGGGTTTTTATTGTCTAGAAAAATCTAAGGCCATAGAGTTTCTTGCTAGCTTTCTTTAAAAGTGTGAAAAAAAAACAAAGACAGCCATCCCCCCCAAAACAAGTAGACAAGCAAACAAAAAATCAGGATTCCCTCACCCTCTCCTTGGGAAACTCTTAGCAAGGTTCTCCCGTCCTATTATTTTTTTAGAATGATAAGAGTATGATCTCATCTATCTAGTAACTAGTTATTCCAGTCAGATCCCTCTATTTCACAGTTGAGAAAACTAAGTGCTGAGGCCCAGAGAGGTCAAATATTTGCTGTAAGTCACACAGCTGATTGATCATTTGGGAAACTTTCAGAACCCCAATCCCCTCTCTGAGAAAAGTGTTCTTTCCGTAACATCATGATGCCACACGCTTTTTCAATGAGCAGATGCTGAGAGCAGACCAGGAGATGGGGTCCGAATACTAACCAATGGATCACATCTAAGTGTGTAACATGTGTAACCTGTTTGCTGTTATCTGAAATTACATGCAGTGATATTTGGGTAATGACTCCCCTCCCTGCCCCCTATATCGGAGCAACAAAACACCTCCGTCTGTATACCTGATTTCTCAAGCATTTTGCTGCTATGGTAATCAGTTTCCAAATGGTAACTTTTAGAACACTGTAAAATGCAATTTTTAAAACACATTGAGTAGTGTTTATTAGGGCAATTGTACCTTTAAGTCTCCCATGGTAAAAAGAAATGTGACAAGGAAATTTACAAAGGGTAAAGAGTGGCAAACAGACGAAAGAATAAATTGTTTTGCATAACAAAAATCAGCAATTTTATCAGTGCCAACATGTACTGTATCTTACTTTGCTCCATATTTTAGGATTTGGTATGACTTTTTTTTTAGAAGCTCAAATAGCAACTCCTTGGAATAGGCAATTCAGAACATCAAAGAAATAGTGTACAAAAAGTCTGTGAATTCAAGGATGCTATTTTCACATAATAAAATACTATGGTAAAAGGACACTATTTTCACATAATGAGATAATATGATGAAACTATAGTAGCAACCTTTTATAATAATTTTGTAGGGCAAAAGCAGGAAAGAAAAATACAACTATCATCTGCCTTATAAGCCAACAGAATATTTTACGATTCCACTCAATATTGACATAATGTTTCAAGAGAAATTATTTGACCCACGTTCCATCCAAGTCTGGATAGTTTTATAATTGTATCTTGCTGAATTAAGCACATCAAGAAATTGAATTTGCCTACAGAGCTAACAAGCTTCCAAACTTCAGGGCCAAGTCCATTCCTCACTTAATTTCATTTGGTCTTTGGAGAGCAAATATTAAAAGGCAAAATCCACTGTTTGCATACATTAACACATACATGTGTTTACAAATACACATACAGACTATGCAGTAGTTGAAAATATTTAAAAATAACTATACGAAGTATACAGTAGTTGAAAATATAGAACTTCATGATTCGGTGATTTCTGTATCATTGGAGGTGCTGCTGTAGTTGATTTTTGTCTTGTCACTGGACGTTAGTGACTGGAGGAGAGAGTGAGGCCAACAAAAACTTTGTGTAGCTCTGTCTCACTTAAATCTGATTCACACGAGTCAAGATGTCCCCCCATGTCATTGGTTCTCTTTGAGAATGAAAGATGAACAACAACAGAATTTCATGATTCTGTGATTTCTGTAGTATGGGTAGGGCTCTTTTACCAATAGTGATTGTAGGCCCCTTGAAACTGAGTTGATCTTCTTAGAGAAGTAGTAAACAAAATCATCATAGCACAGTCAAATTGGTATTAGCCCATTCTAACTTCACTAAGCTGGTCTCAGATGATAGATCTTTTTGACCACCTTAAGAAAAGCATTATTTCTAGGAATAAGGAGATAACACTGCTATTATATACTGTTCTCTGGTCAATTCAAATATGGAGCATTATGTTCAATTCTGTGCATCACATTTTAAGAAGAATATTGATAAGTTGTAGTTTCCAGATGAAAGTAACCAGAATGGTAAAAGACCTCAAAGCCATGTCATGTGATAAGAATGGGGGGTGTTTAGCTTTAGGAAGAGAACATGACTCCATTTTTTAAGGCTATCATTTGTAAACCATTAAGTCCAGAGGACTGAAAATGGAATTCACTACCACCTCCTGCCAGAAGGTGATGAACTTAAAAACCAGAATGAGAAATATATTTTTTGGACATCACCAATGTTTAAGTTTGTTTTCCTGAACTATGTGTATTTGTTATGAGGATTTTCATTTTATTTTAAAAAAATTCATCAGTGAGGGATACAGTGTGATGGAGACACAATAAATCCTCATAAAAATTAATTATTTTTAAAGGCTACCATGTGAAAGAGGCATTAGTCTTGCTCCATTTGAGCCCAGAGAACAGAATTAAGAGCAAGAGGCAGAATTAGCAGAAGTAGCTTTAGATTAGAACTAAAGAAAGAACAGCTAGGTGGCATACTAGATAGAGTACCAAGTCTGGAGTCAGGGAGATCTGAGTTCAAATCCAGCCTGAGAGGTTTACTAGCTGTGTCACCCTGGGCAAGTCACTTAACCCTGTTTACCTCAGTTTTCTCATCTGTAAAATGAGCTGGAGAGGGACATTGAAACCCATTTCAGTATCTTTGCCAAGTAAACCCCATGAGTGAAAAAACAACTTAACAAAACAAATAGTGAAAGACTAAGTCAGGAGGCAGTGGGTTCCTCCTTGCACGTCTTCAAACAAAGACTGGATAAGCTATTATCAAATATATCATCAAAGGTATTATTACTCATGTTGGTTTAACCAAATGGACCCTTCTAGAATATAGTTATCCCTTCCACAGCATGAATTTCCCCATCATGGCTTCCATAGATTGTGTAGGTCAGCGTAAGGAATAAAATGGGTATTTTGGGGGAGTCTTGTGGAAGCTGCAGATGACATATGAAGGCCAGCAAACGATATGGAAAATGTTCAGAAACTCAGAAATGCAGAATTGTTGTATAAAGGCATTCTGGTAGACTCTGGCATCAAAAGCTAATATATGATTTTCTAAGGGAAAATGAAGGTGAAGGATTTACCCCTATCGATTTTATATGGATTTTCCAGATCATGGGGACACTGTCCCCATAATCCCCTTGATGTGGAAGAGTATTTCTCAAGGACCAGTCCTTGAATGAGAGGTGATCACTAAAATCAAATCCTAATGAGTTTGTCTTATTTCATATGTTGACAGAGTTATCAGACTGATAGATAAGTAGAACATCTTGCTTTCTTCAAGGCATTTAAAGAAGCCACTTATGTGACCTTCTCTCTGTGAACTAGAGGGACATATGTGTCTGGGAGCCTAGTATATTAGAGTACCATTTTTTTAGTACATTTGGGTATCCACTTCCCTTTAGGACAGTTTAGTACTGGGATATCTTTCTATACCTCATATCTAAATCTCCCTCTAGAACTAAATCTAACCTAAAGAGGTTACACTCCTATATCTGCTCTCTAGGGCCGAGTAGAACAAGTCTAATCCTTGTTCATACCATAGCCTTTTAAAAAATAACTGATGGACTGACTAGAAGAAAAAAGTGATGATTAATAGATTGATGTCAGTCTACAGCAAGGTCTCCAGTACACTTCTTGAAGGCTCAGTAGAGCCTTTACCTGGCTCTGGTCAACATTTTTATAAATAACTTGTAAAACAAGCAAACACATAAATGAATGGATAAATATGAATAATTGAAAAATGAAATTCAGAAAAATAAATAAATAATTGGAATAAAGGCATGGATGGCATTTTAAAAAGAAAATATACAGAATGAAAAAGAAAATATGGGAATGCTACCTAATATTTTGGATGACTGTAACAGCAATCAGTTTAGCAGATACTTATTACTTAGTAACTTAGAGCTAAATATGGAAGGTGTGAGCCCTGTCCACTGTTGAGAAGGTGTGAACTCCCCTGTTGGTGGGAAAAGGGGACTGGCTGAGACAGGAGGCCAGTGTGTGTATATAAGTAAAAATTCCAGGGACAGAGAGACAGAATTGGAATTTTCCTGTTGGAGGAAGCAGGATTGTCTCAGGATCTGGGAGCTAGGCTGCTGAATTGAAGAAGTTAATTGGAGTTTGAGAGAGAGAGAGAGAAAGAGAGAGACGGACAGACAGACAGACAGACAGAGACAGAGACAGAGAGAGAGGAGAGACAGACAGACAGACAGAGAGACAGAAAGAGACAGAGACAGAGAGAGACAGAGACAGAGACAGAGAGAGAGGAGAGACAGAGACAGAGAGAGAGAGAGAGAGAGTTTCTTTGCCAGCATCTGGAAGCTGACTGAGAACTGAGATAGAGTTTTCCCGAGACCAGAATCTGGTGGAGGCCACCCAGAAGGCTGATATTCCTTCTGAGTTCTAGGGCCAGCTGAACTGCTGGAGGACTGAAGCAGCATGACTGTGATAAGACTTTTTTTGTTCAGGGCCTGGCTAATCCTTGAGTTCCAGGCAAGAGAGGTGGTGAAGGGTTTGAAATGTGCTGGACCCTGTGAACTTCACTGTGTGCCAGGGACTGCCCTGAGGACCAGAAAAAGACCTGGGAGTTGTCTACCTGGCAGCTGCCTGCTTCTGAATCCAGGGTGACTGTTTGGTGGATTCAGGAGGGAGCTGGGACTATAGAAGGGGATCCAGGAAATCAGAGAGACCACACAGAGTCAAGATGAAGAAAAGGCCTCCACTTGGATGAAACTGAGGTTTGCTGGACACTAAGGGGTGGAGGGTTTGTGTGGTTTTCTAATTACTGCATTTGTGATTAATGATCTTTAGTAATTGTGAATCTAGATTAGTGACTGATTAAGTTCATGGTTGCCCCATGAGTGGAAGTTTGATTATTGTATTGTATAGACCAACTTATTAAGTTGGTCTAGATCCAAAAATACTGACATCCTGGAACTACAGGCGTGAACTCTCCATATTACATTTAATCAAGATAAATAGAAAGGACTACAAGTGAGTTTGAGTTTCACAAATCAAGGAAAAGAGGGGAAGGCAGAACTAGAAAGCAATTTCATATGAAAAAGACTACAAGTTCAATATGAATCAACCAAATGATAGCTACCTAAAAAGCTTAGACCCATTTTTGTCCTAAAGAACTAATGAGGAAACTGCTTTTCTTCCTTGCAAAAGGGAGATAGGGGCTAAAGATGTTGTGTGCAATATACCATTGTGGTCACTGTGCCAATGGTTTTTCCTTCATTCTTTTTGCTTGTTACAAGAAAGAGTTCAAGAACAAGATATCAAGGGGAAATAACTATAGTATAAATACAAAGGGCAACAAAGAAACATTTTTTAAAATGAAATGTAGCATTTTTTTTACATACAAAACTTTCTAATTTTTTTTAATCAAAGTGTCCCTGTATTGATGCTGGATACTCCCTTCCCCCAACTCCTGCCATTGGATGGTGACTCTATAAGAAAAATAAAATCTGCCTCTTCCTTTTTCTGTGCTCTCAACTCTTCTAGTTTTCTGCCATTAAATGAAGTGAAATTTAATGGGTTATTAAATATTATTCTACCAAGCTCTGATCATTAATATTAATTGATGTTTAGCACTTTCATACAAGAAGTGAACCTCACTTTATGACTTGCAATTTGAGATGACATTAGGTTCTTCTAGCAGAAGAACTTCAGGAAGTAGAGAAGTTAAGTGATCACCTAATATCTTAACTCAAAGGAAAATGGAAAATGGCCATAGAATTGATATTGAGAACTCAGATCTTTTATATCAAAATAACACTCATCCCCTTGGACTACTTCTCAATCTATGTAATGGGGATCACAGATAACGGACCACTAGGTGTTGCAGCAGACAAAGCTCTGGACCTGAAATCAGGAAAACCTGAGTTCAAATCCAGCCCCAGACACTTATTAGTTGTATGACACTGGTCAAGTGAATTATCTTCTGTTTGCCTCAGTTTTTTTCATCCACAAAACGGGGACAATAATAGCACCTCTATCTCAGGGATGTTGTGAGGATCAAATGAGACAAAAATGTCAAAGTTCTTAGCACAGTGCCCGGTATATGGTAAGCACTATATGAATGTTAGTTGTTATGATTATCAGATAGGAATATAGTACATTAATCAAAACCCAAACCTCTATATGTAAAATTAATGGAGATCAGTTAGAATTATCTCCCTCTCACACTGGTGCTAAACATTCATCATAAGTATAAGATGGTGAAGGTTTGGAAGTAGGGAATGGAAGTATGTGACTAATGGGGTTGTAAATTTACCTTTCTCTGATTCACTGGGTTTTTGTTTTTGTTTTTTTCTTACCAGCTCATTGTTCTAATTCTTGGTACATCTCCCATAACTCTATTCCTAGACACAATCAATTTCAAGCCACTTCTAGGAAACTGATTTATTGTACTCTAATAATAATAAAGTCCCAGAATGTTAGGGTTAGAATGAATTGGAATCCATCGATTTCATACCTCCTCATTGCAAAGGGAGAAACCAAGGCTCAGAGAAGTGAAGAAAACTGACCTTACATTATCTAAGTAGATAATTAATAGCAAAGGGTCTGGGACTAGAATGTAAGCCTCCTGACTTCCACAGTGTAGGGACACTGTAGTAAGAACTATGGAGGAAAATTAAATCAAGAAGAAAATTAGTTAATGTACAATGAGCAATTTCTTATTCCTACTCACTTAAAAAGAGAAAATGACTTTCCCTCATTAGGTACATGTCCTACAGTTCACTGGGCAGTATTTCACAGAATGTTAGAGGTGGAGAGAACCTGTAGCCCATACAATCCAATTCCCATCTTTTCAGGAATGCCCTTTACAAGAGCCACAAGTGGTCTTGAAGATATCCAATGATGGGGAACCTACTATCTCTGAAGGAGTTCATTCCCTTTTTAGACATCTGTAATTGCTAGATAGTTTTTATCATATAATAAAACAAATAAAAGCTGCCTCTCTGTAACTTCCATCCATTGGACTTAGTTCTATCCTCAAAGACCAAAGGAAATAAATCCAATTTCTCTTCCATTTGGCAGCTTTTTAAATACAGAAAGATAACAATATTGTTCTTCTTTAGATTAAAAGTTCTTAACTTTTATTGTATCATAGACCCCTTGTGAAGTCTTTGGACTTCCTTCTCAGAATAATGTTTATCAAATCATGAAATTCACAGGATAGAAAGGAAATCAATTTTACTGAAATAGATATCACATATATATATATATATATTATATATATATATATAGAGAGAGAGAGAGAGAGAGAAAGGGAGAGACAGAGAGAGACAGAGAGAGACAGAGACAGAGACAGAGACAGAGAGTTCATGGACCTAGACTTAAGGACATCTGCTCTAAATCTTCTTCTCTTCAAGTTAAATAAATACCCCCCAATTCCTCTAAACAATCCTTTCATGGTAATTTGAAAAGCATCTATTTTTTTCAGTACTTGTTTCAATATATCAGTCCCCATTTCCATGTACTTATCTCAAAGAAGACATGTTTCCTTCAGTTCTTCCAAAAGGTTGTACTAAGTAACTCCAATTCAAAAGAATAATCCAGTCAGACTGGTCTTCTTATTCTTCCTACAATGTTAATTTTGGCCTCCATTCTTTTACTGATTCCTTTGCCCTAATTCTTTTCCTAGTTCCTTTCTCTTTGGTAGAGATAAACCCTTTCCAGGATTAAGGCACATTCCAAGTTAGACCTCTGCTAAGAAGCTTTCACTAGCTATTCCTATCCAGGAGTACCTTCATTTCTCCCTCCTGTAGCACTCATAGGAAGTACCACCCAGTTTAGTTTTTATTTGTAGGCCATGCTCCTTCCTACCCAAAATGAAATTAGAGCCTATCAGCAAGCCAACAAGACAAGGTCTCTTTTATTTGAATATTCAGTGAAACTAAAGCATTAGGTAATATTGCAATTGGCATCACAGAAACACTTTCTGAAATTAGATGATTGGGTCCAGTCCAGGAACATTCTCTCACATGATATTGGATGCTCAGGCTTTTCTTTTTTACATACAGCTCAATTTCTGTTACTTTGTGCAATTTTCCCCATGCCAAAGCACATTGATGTACCATTTGTTTCCACTTAGAAATGGTTTATGTTCATGTCGTGAACTTGTCTTCCTTTTTTTGCTATTGAGATTAAAAAATTTTGTTTTCACCATCATGTTTTCCATGTTTATCATGTTCCTGATTGTTCTCCAGTGTCAGGACTCAGAATTGATGGAAATAATCAACTCCCCAACCCCCTAAAATAGACAGACAAAAACACATGCATATAACATACAAACACATGAACATATTCTGCGTATACATGATTTTTACCTTCCAAAGTATATGACCCACAAAAATGGCTGCTTATATATGTGTAGAACCCAGGAGAATTGTCACAAATAAAAATGACATCACTGCCTTTGTTCTAGAGATATCCTACAGACAAATGACATAGAGGCAAAGACTCATCCTTTAGCCTCTATGCCCATCCTTGCTTCATTTCAGGAAATAGTCTCTGATCTGTAGAACAAGGAACAACAGAATTTGTTGGTCTGGATAGAACACTTGGCATTCATATTTATGCTGAAGACAAAACTAATCTACTTGCCATTTCCTAAACATATTATCTTTCCTTTCTCTATGACTTCCTCACAATATTCTTTGAAGGCTGTACCCTAACACCTCTGAGAGTTGAATTCCTCCAATGACCTTGTGTTAGTTATCTGTTTACAGGCTGCATCCCTCAGTAAAATATTAGCTCTTTGAGATTAGTACTTGTTTTTCAGTCTTTCATCTTTGTCTCCCTTTGCACATAGTAGGCGCCTTTCACATGGAAGGTCCTTAATGACTCCTAAAATGAACTGATATCCTACCCATCCTTCAAGGACCCGCCTGATCATTATCCAAATGCCACTTTGTCCAAGTACTCATTGCTGATGCCCTTTGCCATAAACGCTGTCTCTTTTCTGTGAATTTAACTGTCTGTTGTTTGCAATATATCTCTATGTGCCTTATCATCCTCCCACTGGATTGCAAGCTCCTTGAAGTGTAGGGTCCAAAGCCTATTCATCTTTATTTCCCCCTCTCCAAATGGCATCTAGAACAGGGTCTTGTGTAGAGAAGATAAGTACTTGTTGAATAGCAAAATCATATGCAACTTTTAATTGAATGATCTTCCTAGGAACCCTGGTACCTAAGAAGACCAGGGACTTTCTAAGACATTACTATGACTTAAAAGATAAATATCCCTGTCACTTCCTAGTTAGATGTATCCTTGGGAAACACTATTTGGAATCCTCACATTTATTAGAAAAAGAGAGAGAAAACAATAAAAATGTAAAGCACTCTATTACAAATTTAATAACATGGAATGATAAATGCCACAGTATTTTGGAAATGGGGGGATTAGATAGAAGAAAGCCCGTGCACTAACCTCATGATGTAACTAAATGCTGAAGCAGGAAAAAGGAAAACAAATAGTCTCACTATCTCATGGAACATGGAATGTGACAGATTATAAAGGACTTTCAGGAATGCCATGAATCAATGGTATTTGTTTGGAAGCCAGAAAGTGAAGTCATGACAATTTTCTCCTGTAATCAAATGTTAGTTTTATTTACGAAAAAGCTTCCATATGGAATTCTTTCTCAATAAAAAACTATAGAAGTAGGCCTGAACAAGCAATATGCTCACGTTTGATATATGATAGGTTACATTCATTTTGAGGTTACTTGAAAACTGAGGTCCCTAGTAATAGGTTTTGCTTATAGTAATACTTTGCAGAAAACCACGTCACAATTAATTGCTTGACACTCCTCTTCACTGTTTCATTAAGAAATGAATCCACAGCTAGAGGCATTGCTTTGGAGTTACCCCACCACTCTGTTGAAACTGATGATCATATTGTTAATATCTCAAGTGATCAAGTTATATCCTCCCCACCAAGACACCAGATAAATTTATTGTATTAATAATATGGGGTTATATATAGAAATTACATTGCCTTCATGCCTGGAGGTCATTTCATTTTACAGGTTTCTTTTTTCATGTAAAATGCATTTCCTCAAATATACTCTTAGAGACTGGACTTGAAGAGACATGTCTACACTGCTACAGGGCATGAAATAATTGCTGGGTAACTCTATTCCCAAAGGGAAAAGAAGCCAAAACTGGTTTCTTGATGGTTAAAAAAAACCCAACTCCTAGAGCATCCAATGAGAGTGTATTCTAAGTCCCAGGTTCCTTGTAGTTTTTACAGTAATATAATTAGCCTTAACCTGGATTAAAAACTTTGAAGCAGTCAATGATTATCTGACCCACTACTTGTATGGCCTTAACAAAATAGAGCAGTTGTATGTGCAAGTGTGTGCATGGTGTGTGTGCATGTATGCATGTACATGTGCATGTGTGTATGTGTGTGTGTGAATGAAAAAGTGTTTTTTGGATGAAGAAGGGTAGTGGGCATAATGTAGTCCAATTGGTGTCCAGTAAATTCTTTACAATACCATTGTCACATAAAAGGTGTATGAATCTGTCTTTTTATCTATGTATTGACTAATCTAAATGAACACAAAGTATAAATGACAAATTAACTGCTTATGTTCAATCCATGCTCAGCATAGCAGCATAAAAAAGGCCACTGACCTACAAGGTAGAAGATCACAGCATCAGAGATTCAGAAATGAGAGGGACCTAAGAGTTCATCAAATCCAACACTCTCATTTTATAGGATGAGAACATTGAGTCTGGTGGCTCATCCAAGGTCATGCGGTCATTGAGTGGCAAAGCTAGGCATTCTGATTCCAGAGTTAGCATTCTTTGCACTAGGACCACTCTAAGTGCTCATCCTGTCTCTCCTACTGATTTCCCATGACACTGGGAGAAATTCCATTAACCTTTATTAATCTTATGGTTAAAACAGGGAGAAGAAATTCTAGAACTTTGGAGATGGAAATAGTGAAGAGAATATAGTCTACCTTGCTTGTTTTACAAATAAGGAAACCAAGGACCAGAGAAGCTGACTAACCTAAGGTTGGATTAAAGCAAACAGAGGTTAAAGGACTTGCCCAGGGTCACATGACTATTAAGTGTCTGAGGTCAGATTTGAACTCAGGTCTTCCTGACTTCAGCCCAGTCCTCTATCCACGAAGTCACCTAGCTGCTTCCTACTCTGGTTTAATGTTCTTTTAATTCTATCTAACTGTCCTTGCCTTTGAATACATAGGATGGGGGTGTTATAGAGGAAAACAACATACTAGGTATGGCATTCTTTGAGATCCTGAGTGAGGGTGAGAAAAATCATATGAGAGGAGATCATAATACCTTATTAAAACAATATCTTTTTAAAACATAAAACTTTGCTATGTTTGCTGGAAAATCTGGATAGTCATTGATAAGAAGGGAAAGTACAGATAGCAGTGATTATATTGGATGGGACCATATGGTATTTCAAGGTGCTGAAGGCCTCTACATTTCTATTTCTCAGTACCTTTCTGTGAGGGCCCTTAATAAACATCTCCTTCAACTTCCCAAAGCCTGAGTGAGGATAGATGGTGAGCAACACTTCTGACCTCCCTGAAGCAGGTGAGGAAACTAATGCCCAGAGAGCCTGACCGCTGCTATTTCTATTTTCAGCTAGGAGGCAAAAGTATGGTTAAGGAGCCAATGTTCCAGTATAGCTGGGGGCCTGTTCTCAATAAAAGGTCACTCTGAATGGCTAGCTAGGAGGTGAGGGGGAGGCTGCTCAGGGGGGAAAAAAGAAAAATTAATGAAAAGATTTAAAAAGAAACCCTAGGGATAAGCTGCTATGCTTTTGGTCTTGACTTTTGTCAAGCCTTAAGAAAGGTGTGTCTTTAATTTGGGATTTGCTAGAGCCTAGGAGAGACCATAATTGTCTCTGGAATGTAGTGAGCTATCTTGGAGCAAGAAAATGAATGGACGACGAACCTCAAACTACCTCTCTCAGAAAGCGCAGCACAGAACGTGTTCTGTAGAGGTTAGTTTGTGAATAAAGCAGTGTAAAGGCTTAGCAGCAGAGTCAGCATTATGGGCCCTGAACAGAACCAGCAAGGGGCCATGCAGGCAGGCATCTTGGGTCGAGGGGATGGGGGAGATGATGGCTTTCTGGACTACCCAACTGACCTATTCCATCTCTGGGCCCCAGATCACTACACAGTTCCCTCAGATATCATACCCCTCTCAGACCAGGGACTTAACCTTCTTGCCCCCAACTATTTTGCCTCAGCAAGCACTGCTTGGCCTGGGGACCTGTATCACTCAAGATGACAAGAATCAAGAGAAGTACACTGGCCACCAGTCTGCTTTCCACTCCACCTTCCCTGACTCTCTCG
Organism: Pseudocheirus occidentalis; assembly: GCA_028646575.1. Taxonomy (NCBI): domain Eukaryota; kingdom Metazoa; phylum Chordata; class Mammalia; order Diprotodontia; family Pseudocheiridae; genus Pseudocheirus; species Pseudocheirus occidentalis. Next base: position 102,791,089 of record CM053598.1, on the reverse strand, counting down.
ATAACAATTTTAGCACCAACCCTTCCTACTAGCTTTGCTCATCTGTCCTCCGATTCCAGTCCAGAAACCTCCTTTGTTATGATGCAACACAAAATTTCCTGAATCTAGAGTAAGAGGACCCGAGTTTGAACCCCGGCTCTGCCACTGACTAGTTGGTATGATCTTAAGCAAATCCCTTTACCCTCTGCGACTATTTCCTCACTTGTAAAATGAAGAGATTGATTTAGAGGACGTCTTGGCTCCTCTATAGCTTCAAATCTGGGATTATTCCATGATTCCCATGATCTTTTACTTGCCTGTTCCTTCCATCTTCTGGTGTTCACTGAAATGTAGTTTTCTCCTAAAAGTACTTCCTGCCAACATCTTTCCTGATGCCCTTGGTTTTTAATGCTTTATTCATCTTTAAGTTACCATACATGTTTCTATATGGGGGGTGTGTGAGGAAAAGAATAAGAATTTATTAAGTGCTTATTATGAGCCAGGCATGTGCTAAGCACTGTACAGATGTCATTCCATTTGATCTTCCCAACAACTCTGCAGTGCACGTGCTCATTATCATCCCCATTTTACAACTGAGGAAACTAAGGCAGAGAAGTCAAGTGACCTGCCCAGGGCCAGACAGTGTCCTTAGCTGACTTTGAACTTGGGCCTTCATAATTCCATGTCCAGTGTTATATCTGCTGTGCTATTTCACTGCCTCAGTATTTATATCTGTTTACATCTTGTGTTCCACATCGCCTCTACTCCCTCCACCCTCCACAGCTGTAAACTCTTTGAAGGCAGGGGCTATTTTTCTTAACATAGTAGGTCCTTAATAAATGATCATTGGGTTATAGTCAAATGAAGGATACTGAAAGAATTTTGATTATTTTGGCATACCAGAAAGATGGTCCAAATGACAAGAAATTCTTCTTCTACGGTTACTACTACTACTACTACTACCACCAACAACAATACTACCACACCACCACCAATAATAATAATAGCTAAAACATACACAACATTTTAAAGTCTGCAAAGTATTTAAAATATATTATCTCATGTGACTCTCCCTACAACCCTGTTAGGTGGTTGCTATTATTTTACAATTTTAAAGATGAAGAAACTAAAGATGGGAGAGGGCAAGTGATTTGTCTATGGTCACACAACTCTCCTAGGTGCCTCATTTATTTTCGAGATATTTTCTAATGGGATATGAATTGGAATATTTTTCTCCCACTATTTTTTGACAGAATAAAAACAAAAACTATGGGAGACATTTAAATATGAAAAATTAACAAGTATATTGCAGAGTTGTATGAACAAAAGAAGAAGGCATGGGTTTTTGTTGTTGTTGATTCATTTTTCAGTTATGTTCAACTCTTCATGACCCCAATGGAAATCTTCTTGGCAAAGACACTGGAGTAGTTTGTCATTTCCTTCACTACTTCATTTGACAGATGAGAAAACTGAGGTAAACAGGGTGACATGAATTTCCCAAAGTCACACAGCTAGTAAATGCCTTGAGGGCAGATTTGAATTCAGTCCTTCCAGAATCCAGGGTCAGTACTCTGTCTATGTACTGCACTATCTACCTGCCCTACTTTTGTAAGAAAGAGAGGGGAAAAATGTTCCTCAGTCATTGCATAAAACTTGGGTAGGTAGAAGGAGAAGGAAGGTAAATTCTAAGGATTTCCCAATAAATTCTTATAGACTTGGAATATTTCTTCATGTTTTTGTTGCTTTAGATACCCGTGAGGTCCCTGTGAGATCCAAGTGATGATGGAAGGAAGAATATGGATTCTTGTTTTGTTTTTTTGGGTTTTTTTTATTTTTTTATTTTTTTTTGCTCTTTGGAGGGCAGTATGGGTTAAGTGACTTGCCCAAGGTCACACGGCTAGCTTTTGTGTTAAGTGTCTGAGGCCAGTTTTGAACTCAGGTCCTCCTGACTCCAGGGCCGGTGCTCTATTCACTGCACCACCTAGTCGCCCCTGGATTCTTGTTAATAGCATAAGCTCTAAAAGTATTGGAAAAGCACATCTTTTACTGCAATCCCTTGTATACCATGAATGTGATTTAAGAGTCAACATTTCACAAAAGCTCCCCATAACTTTCCAAAAAGAAAAGAATTAGGGTTTTGAATCTTGCCTTCGTAAACATTCTCAATCCAGTCTATCACAGGATCGTTTCCTTAGGATGCTATCTATAATTTTATAAAAAGAAGTTGATCTTACAGATCAAGAGTTAGAGAGACCACAGTTCTAATTGTCAGGAGGTTTTCCTTTACCTTGAGTTGAAACTTGCCTCTGCAATTTCTATACCAGGGTCCTAGCTCTGTCCTCTTAGGAGAACTAGATTAAGTCAAATTCTTCCTTGGTATGACAGCTGGTCAAATACTTGAAGACCATTGTCTTAGAATCTTCATTCTCCAGCCTTTCCCTTCTCTTGGCCAAGTGCCCTCACTTGCTTTTGTCTACCATGGTCTCAAGCCCCACTCACCATCCAGTTATGAAATCTATCTTGTCAATGACCTTCTTAAAGTGATATCAGTGCGTACATAAAAAGACCAAAGATACATACAAAGACCCAAGTGCAATTGAAAGAGTACCAGGTTTAAAGTCAAGGATCTTGGGTTCTAATCCTTGTTCCTATACTGGCTGCTTATTACAACCAACTGTCCCCTGTTCCTCTTGCTGTGGGGGAATGATGATAGACATGAATGATCTATGAAATGGGAGGAATCTTACAAGATTTCTCCAGCACAACCTTCCCTTCTGTCATATTTAACAGGTTATACCTAGAAGTTTGAATGTGGGTGAGGAGCAGGAGAAGAGTCTTCCACTAAGCTTTTGCTAATACAATTATCCCTTTCACATTGCAACTTTCCCCATAGTGGATTTAATATATGATGGCATAAGAAATTAAATGGGAGTTTTGGGGGAGTTTTGCAGAAGCTGCAGACAACAGGAAGGCCAGCAGATCACACAGAAAAAGTTAAGAAACTCAGAAATAAAGAAAATATATGTATAGTATTGTATAGTATAAACCTAAATTGTATAATAAGGTATTCTAAACACCCTATAAAAATCTTTGGTACGAAAAGAGGGTCAAAAATTTTATGCGGATTCGCAGATCATGGTGGCACCTCTATAATTCCTGCAATATGGGGGGATAACTGATTGGAAATTATGTCTTCCATAATAGACATAACTTGGAACCTGCTGTGGACCCTGAGAAGTGATATAGAGCTCTGTTCGCTTAATGAGAATCAGACTCCCTTCCAAACTGCTTTCTAATTTTAGAGCTTCTGACAGTAACAAGCCACATATGCAACATCAATACAATTGCATGAGATTTAATTTGATCAGGAGTGCACAGGGATTCTGGAGTTTCAATCCATGATCTTCCTCCCTGGGGCTCTTTTGCCTTGCTCACATGAAGGGAGCAAGAACCTTGAGCAGGGGTTCTTAACCTAAGTCTATGAACCCCTAAGAGTTCTATGGCTAGATTCCAAGGGTTCCATGGACTTGAATGAGAAGAAAATCTTATATTACATTCCATCATAACTGGTTTCATTTGTAATCTTATAAATCATATATTATGCATTTAAAAACTTTATTCTGAGGAGAGGTTCATAGCTTTAAAGCACAGTGTGAAAGAGTTCTAGGACAAAAAAATAATTGGAAAACGAGATGCTTGGTTCCTATCTTTACTTCCTTAACTTGGAGCTATAAAAGTAGCAGGAGCCTAATGGCTCTGCTCTTAGTATTTTTCACCATCTTTTTAAAGTGGTCTAGGAGAACTCTGGGCCTCCCTCCTAGTCTTATTTGCAGATCTGTGGCTGCTCTGACTTGGAGTTAAGCCACATGGCTTTTGTCTTTCAATCCCTCTCCCATTTCCTCCCCTTATTCTTTTTGTGTTCACTAAGAAATCTGCCCAGAAATAGCCCACCAGGTGTAGGAGACCTAATCCACTGCCATCCTCCTCTTACAGGAAGAATCACATGACTTATGTGTTTAGTATTATTGTTAAGAATTATATTTTTATTCGCTAGTACTTGTTACGGATAGATCTGTCCATTGCTGAGCCAAGCATTCCCCTGATGGTTCATGGAACATGTATTTGACATTTCAATTTACCTTATATTAACATTTTTGTAACTCAACTGAGAATAATCCTAGAGTCTATGTTTGTATGATTTCCCATTGAATACCTCTCTCTTGAGAAAAAAACCATGGAGCTATTTTGTGGGCAGGGTTTTGCTGGTGACTTAGGACCAATGCCAAAAGATGCCAGGTACTTCAAACAGATCTAGGTGTATAATAGACTCAATAGTTGGGAGATCTGGAAGGGTTGGATCCCAGTCCAAAAGATCTACTAGTGCTTTGTTATTGTTCAGTCACGTCTGATTCTTTATGACTCCATTTGGGGTTTTCTTGGCAAAGATACTGGAGTGGTTTGCCAATTCCTTCTCCAGACCATTTTACAGATGAGGAATAAAGGCAAACAGGGGTGAAGTGACTTGTCCAGGGTCACATAGCTTGCAAGTGTCTGAGGCCGGATTTGAACTCACAAAGATGAGTATTCCTGATTCCAGGCCTGGTATTCTATCCACTGTGCCTTTCTATTAATACTACCTTGACCTTTAGCAACTGACTAAATCATTCTGGTCCTCAGTTTTCTCAGAGATAAAATGAGGAAATTGGTCTGGATTAAAGGTGTCAATTTCTTGACTCTTGGAGTTTGGGAAACACTTAGGGAAATAAATAAAAATACAATACAACAATAGATAATATTAATTTGTGGTTTTTTAAGTCAATAAGAGGATGTGGAATTTGATACCACTGGTCTAGATGATCTCTGTGAGTCCTTTCAGCTCTGCTCTGATGCCAAAAACTACATTTATCTGCAAATCCAATAATATACTCTTGCTTATACTTTCTCTGAGTCAGTATGCTCTAGTTAGAACTACAAAGGCCCTATAAACACAGTATTGGTCTTCAAATCTTGAGCAGTTGTTTAGGAGAGGACCTTGCACCAATGAGAGGGAATTTGTTATTGAGTCAATTAATAACTCAATAAAGTCAAAGCAGGACACAAGGATGCTGGAAAGAGAGCATGTCTCAGAGGCGTAGGATTGTAACCTGTTAATGAACCATGCTAGCTGAGTGAATTTGGGCAAGCTGTTACACACACACACACACACACACACACTCAGACACAGGCACATGCACACACATTCATGCATGCACACACACACACATGTACAGACACACATACACACATACACAGATACACACACACTCCATCTCCTAACTTCACAGGTTGTTCCCCTGGCCTGGAGCTCCCTCCTTCCTCATCTCTGCCTCCTGCTTCCTTACCTTCCTTAAAATCTCAGCTAAAATCCCATCTTCTCTAAGAAATCTTTCCTGGTTTCCTTTAACATTTGCCCCTTCCCTCTGAAACTAAATCTAATTTATCCTGCGATTATCTTGTTTATACATAATTGCTTCCCTCTTGTCTCCCCATCAGATTGCATGCTTCTTGAAGGCAGGGGCTGTGTTTGCCTATCTTTGAGTTCCCAGTGCTGAGCACAGCTCCTGACACTTAATAAACGCTTGCACTCTTGACTCGATGCTTTTCAATAAGCTTCTTTTCCTACGGCTTAGCTATTTAAAGTCCTGCAAAGACAGGTCTAATTTTTGGAGGTTGTTTTCCATCAAAGAAAAGCATTTATTCATTTATTTGTTTATTTGTCTGTTCACTTATATACTTATTTATTTATTCATTCATTCATTCATTTATTTTTTGCTTTTTGCAGGGGAGAAGACAAGACAATTGGGGTTAAGTGACTTGCCCAAGGTCACACGGCTAGTAAGTATGTCAAGTGTCTGAGGTTGGATTTGAACTCAGGTCCTCCTGACTCCAGGGCTGGTGTTCTATTCACTGGGCCACTTGGCCTCCCCCAAAAGGTATTTATATATCATAAATTAGAACAAGATAAACATTTCTTAAGAGCCTACTATGTTCCAGATGCTGTGGTAGATGATTTACAAATATTATCACATTTCATCCTAGCAATAACCCTGTGAGAGAGATGACATTATGCTCAGCTGAAGATACTGAGGTAGACAGAGGTTAAGAGACTCCCCCAAGGTCACACAGCTATTAAATGTCTGGGGCTGGTTTTGAATTCAGGTCTTCCTGATGGCAGTCCCAGAACACTATGCTCTACCTAGCTGCCTTAAGATAAAGGGTTCAGAGGATAGAGGCATCTTTAGTAGTGACAGAACTTCTTCTTTTTTCCTTTTTCTTTTGGAGGGCAATTGGGGTTAAGTGACTTGCCCAAAGTCACAGGGCTAGTAAGTGTGTCAAGTGTCTGAGGGAGCATTTGAACTCAGGTCCTCCTGACTCTAGGGCCGGTGCCCTATTCACTGAGCCACCTAGCAGCCCCAAGTAAAATAACTTCTTAACCTTATAATCATATCTTGGGCTAGGGAGTTGATCAAGGAACTAGAAGGGCCATTTAACCCAGTTCCCTCATTTTACATATGAGGAAACAGGTCCTCAGAAGTTCAATGCCTTGTCCAGGATCACACAAGTAGTTAAGCATGTGAGGCAGCACTTGAACTTTGGTCTTTTGATTCTAGAACCAGAGTTTTTTCCACTATACTCCATTGTCTCTCACAAATCCAAAGCTTTAGCTATAATACTACGCTGACCCTACAGGGTGGTACTTTTGAGTTTGTTTTGTTTCTGTGTGCCAAATTTCATATAGCTGCAAGCATCTTGTATTGAAAAGGAATCAAAATAAGCACACCAATCATCAGTTTTTCCCAACCTATCCTGAATCTAAAGAAACTTTTAAATTAGGAAACTTGGTCAGCATCCAGAGACAAATCAATTCTGTATAGCAGTCTAGGGACCAACCCAGGCACCAGCTGGACTTTTAAACTCTGAATAATCCAGCAGTTTAAGAGATGCCATTCTGAGAATCATCATTGTTTGGCCCTAGCTGCCATAGGGCTCACATGCAGACATGTTTCTAGTAGTGCTGTGTGTATGTACGTGTTTCAAATTGGGCTTCTGTGTCACAGCTGTGCTGTTTGGAGTGTTGGAGAAACAAACGAATAGTTACCATCTCTAATAGTTACCATCTTCTTTGGCTGGAAGAGAAAAGGGAAGAACAAGGGAGAGACAAAGAAAGTGGCTTGGGAAACAATTTCAAAGAAATGTTATGTCATCTAGGACTCTGGTTTAAAAAGCAGAGCTTAAACACAACTGGATGACCTGCAAAAATGGTATGGACTCCAAACAGTTTTAACTCATGTACCCGATAAGGGACAAGTCTAGATAACAAGGCGTCAGTTAGACCCTGGGCACATTCTTTAAACTCCCTAGTTCCTGGTTTTCTCATCTACATATGACATGGTTGTACTATATGGTCTCTGAGGTTCCTTCCGGCTCCAGATCTATGATTCTATGACCTATGTAATGCTAGGACAGTTGGAATTTAGAAACCATGTTCAATATGGGACTTTTCTTTCATTGTCATCTCACTGACCTTGTTATGAAGGTACTGAGGATTTCCCACTGTCAGAGGTCCATTGTGAAACAGAGGCATAAATAAGATTTCTTATTCACTATGCCATTAACCCTACCTTGGCTAATTTTAAGTAATATGGCTTAATTTATTAGGGATGTCTCATAAGATGGTGAGTGCAATTAAGTTAAACATCTATTTTTTGTTGTTCAGTCATTTCAATTGTGTCCAACTTTTCATGATCCCGTTTGGAGTCTTCTTGGCAAAGATACTGGAGTAGCTTGCCATTTCCTTTTCCAGATTATTTTACAAATGAAGAATTAAGGCAAGCAGGGTTAAGTGACTTGCCCAGAGTCACCCAGTTAGTACGTGTCTGAGGTTGGATTTGAACTCATGAGCAAACTGTCTGAAAATGTTCAGCCAAAGGCTAAATCTGACCAGGTCTGTCTAGGTCTAGTGGAAAGAAGCAATTCCTGCCCTGGATGGCAGGTTGGAATAGATAAACATGGATGTTCCTTCTAACTGTGAGCCTGAACATTCCTACCATAAGCAAAGCATTCCTATTGTTTATACTAAAGCAGTTTGAAGAGTAAAAAAGACATAGTACCACCAAGTTACTTTCCAGCATTCTCCTTTGCAGCTATTTTCTTTCATGGAGATTGATTAAGTTGCTATGATAGTTTGGGAAACGTATCTGCAGAAGCAAATCCTCTGTGGAGCACTTATCAGTCCATAACCACATGACTAGGGTGAGCACTAGAGCTGTACATATTCTAGGCACTTAAACAATAATACCTCACTCAGTGAATATTGGAAGGATGAAGCATAGACATACAAGCCAGTATGCTAGCCAAAAATAACACCAAGGAAATGCATATCCTGACCCCAAGTTGAAGCTCACTCGTGGAGAACCAGGCAGGCTGTTCATAACATCAGGACTAGAGAATAAGGAACATGAGATTTCAATTGCATTAACAGCAGGTTTTTTTTTTCTTTTTCAAGTCGATCTTTTTCTAATGCTACAAACTAATAGCCTTCCCATAACCATCACCTTGAGTGCTCTGAGTCTCGTCTCAATGCCCAGCCATAAAAAAAAGAAAAAAACCCTTCCTGTTGCACGTTTGAAATCACAGGGGTTTTTGTTTTGTTTTATTTTTGGTCTTCTATGCTGAATGTAAAAAGCATCAGTCCTGCTTCTGTTCCAGAAAATTGATGCCGGGAGTTGTGATCTTACACATTATAGAAAGCAGGTGATTTAGGTGTGATTTTTGGTCTCAGACTTTTTGTGTCTCCAGATGATGGAACTGCTGAAGCAATTGATTGTCTGCACAGCTCAACTGGAAAGCCAAGAACTCATCTCCCTCAAGAATTTCTCCTTGGAGCTAAGAAGGAATGAGAGTAATGTGGCCTGGAATGGTACCAGCAGGGACTATGTATGACTCAGGATTTGGGCAGCAGGAGTAAAGGGTAGATGTCAGAGAGAGATCAAATCTCTGAGACAGGCATCATGGAGAAACAAAAAGACCCTACTCTACTGCCAGATGAGCCACCAATTGTACAGGTGACAACAGATTACCCTTCCATCACTTTCTGCCAGTATGGCTGACTCTAGAGGCAACTAGATGGTACAGTGAATTGAAATCTGGTCCTGGACTCAAGAAGATCTGAATTCAAGTCAGACATTTACTAGCTGTGTGACCCTGGATGACTCACTTCTGTCTTTCACAATTTCCCTGACTATAAAACGGGGATAATAATTGTGTCAACCTCACAGGATTGCTGAGAGCATAAAATGAGATGATAATATTTCTATAGTGTTTAGCACAGTGCTAGGTTGCAGTAGCCATTTAATAAATGCTTAGCTTCTTCCTTCTTTCTCTGACTTTATCCTTTGTCTGTTCTACCTTCTCATACCCACCCTGTCAAAAAAAGTTACCACCCTAGAATGGGATTTTTCCCCTATATTCTGTTTTAGAATCATGGAATTTAAAGCTGAAAGGAGACTTACAGGACACTTAGTCTAATCATTTTATGTATGTGGGACTTCATACCCAAAGCAGAGAAGAGATTTGGCTATGTCCAGCAGAGGAGTAATTAATTTTAGTGAAAAAAAAAAGAAACATGGGAAAAGGAGCCATGTTTAACACTTGGGAGGCTATATTTCTTTCAAACTATTTTGCCTTGGTAGCAAAATTTTATTTTTGAGAAATAAGAATGGGCTACCTATGTATTTAAATGACATCCACAAGAGAAGTTAAAAAAAAACAGTTCAGTGGTTTGAAATTTTAAAAAGACAACTTATCATCTCATTCTTTTCCACATATGCCCTCCCCTCCTTTTTCAACTCCATGTCCTAGGTTTGGATTACTTAAGATCCAACTTGGCAGATGCCTGTCTCTTCTCACTAGAGAACACACTGCCCTTGGCATTATTAATGGTACAACATCTGATCAAGAGGAAGGGGAAAAAAAGGTAGAAAGAAGAAAGTTAGGGAATTGGAAAGAAAAAAAGAGGTGTGTAAGTGACTCTTAGTGTCTTGTCATTCAGCTCCTCTTTATACTCTCATAACAAAAGTATCTGATAAAATCAGTCATTTAACTAGCAAGCTGGCATGCTGAGAGATTGGCCCACCAGCCTCCTGGTGAAATTGAGGCCCCTTATTGCTCCCAGTAAAAGATTTGATTTTATTTGCTTAATTTCCAACTGCTCTAAAGCAACAAGGCATCCCATAGATTGATCAGTGTGATCCCACAGATTGATCCCACAGTGTGTTCAGAGTGCCTGGACAAGATTTCTAGGCCCTAAAAGAATGTGGCTCCCTCCCAAGTTCCTTCCAAATTGTCTTTCTGTTTACTGTGGAATGGCATTCCTGTATTGTGCTGTATTTCTTTGCTTGGAGGTAGAACTTTTGGGTTATTTGCTCACTAGCTACTGATGTTGCAATCCTATGGACTCATTAAAGAGTCCTAGGAAGTTACAGACCAGTGAGAAGAACCAACTTTAAATCCATGATCCTATGACATCATGTTTAATTACAAGGAAAATCTAGCTGCTGGACAGCCCGTAATTTATTTGTACTTAAAGTTTCATTTGTTTTCATTGGAACCAAGAAGCTAAGAATTCAGCAAAGCCAGGGGATGTGATAGGTAGGTTATGTGTGACTGGAGGGAAGAGCAGAGAAGCATCCCAAACCATATGTTCTTTAATAAGGTTCATTTCCGTCACCTGCATAGTTTGCCCTAGAGTTTTCACTCTTAACACTAAAATAAGAGGGATCCTATAAAAACCAATGAAGATTGCCAATGTACCTGTATTTCTCTGTGGTTTCTTAGCCTGCTACTGCCTTAGCCACATGGGGACAGTTTCTTTATTGACTAATTGATTTTTACAATCATTTATTATTTCTCCCTCCCCTCCACAGAACAATTTTTTAAAGATGAGAAATAAGAAATATGCATAGTCCACAAAAAAATAAATTCTCACATTGATCAAATCCAAAAAATATCTCAAATTCTACCTCTAGAGTCCATCCCTAGGAGGAGGGTGTTGCATTTCATCTTCAGTCCTCACCGAAAGGAGTTCTACATTTGGCCTCAGATGCTGATTTATTGATGACTGTTGATATTGAAAGCCACTGACTAAATAAATCTAATTTTTTGAATGACTTATAAACCTCAAGTTTGCATGCTAAAAGAAACCACAAAAGTAATGCTTCCTTCTTCTTTGGCTAATAGCCTTCATAGTGGAGGAGATAGGAGAATGCTTGTCCTGTTGAGAAAAATGCAGAGTACAGAAAAATCCTTCAAGATGATTGCAGCCGTGCCAACAATGCTGGCATGATTAGAAACTCCATCCACTTCAGAATAACCTCAAACCATAAGCAGAGGCCTGTGGTTGGAGTCTTGGATGAAAGAGCTCTGTGGTTCACCTTATTACGGGGGAGGGGAAACTGATAAACAAAAAAAAGCACAGACTTATATTTTAAAAGGCAAATGAAACGAATGCTCTTTTCAAAGGGAAGGCCTCAAACCTATGAGACTTAGTGAAGCCCAAATCACACCAGTATCATCACCTGTTATAAAGTAAACTTTTCTCACTGCTCTCTGTGCCAAGACAAGAGTTCAGACTATGATAACAGCCAGGGTAGCAGAAGGAGACAAGCAACCTGAGCGGTATCCAGAGCTGCTTTTATGCGACAAGCTGCCTTGATCACCGCTCTTATGAGAGAAAGGTTGACTCCTGTGTGCTTTGAGCACACAGCTCTTCAGTAAACCTTGCCAAGAGAACCAGGTTAAATGAGCACAGAGCCCTGTACCACCAGAGGCAATCTCACTACCTAGTCCAGGGCTGGCGTACCTATGGCCTCAAGGTCACATGTGACCCTCTATCTCCTCCAGTGTGGCTCCTTGACCAAATCCAGGACCTAGAAGGCCACATGTGACCTTGAGGACCTCAGGTTCCCCAGGCCTGACCTAGCCAGTAATTGAAGGAGCTTAGCTGTGTGATTTATTTGCTTTTCTCTTTGTTTTGTCTTCTACATAATTTCTGCATTTGGCACTTGGGAAGTAAAATGGAAATTCAGGCTATAATTGCAATAGGCAAATATGACATTGTAGCATTCAGGTCCAGACCACCAGCCTCCCACCCTCTCCGACATATGGAACTAATTGTCTTCAGAGATAAAAAGATCCTTTCATTGGTTGCTTGGACAACCTGTGCACCTTTCCCCAAACACTTTTATTATGATGACAATGGAAAAGAATGAATGCAAGGTGTATTCAACAGCTCTGTACACAGCCCCAAGCATGTTGGTGAAGACAATCCAGGTGCACACGTCCTGACTCTTAGTGCAATTATTTCAGCATTTACGGATGAGCTATAGTCAGGATGCCACTGAGGTTAGTGGCAGCTCTGTGTGAATATTGTTAAAGGCTAAGGTTCACCTTCAAAGTCATCAGCCATTGCCTATAACACAACATTGGGAGAGAGAAGGAGACATACATAACCACTCTAGTCTGAGCTAATCATTTAATATGGAGCAATATGGCCCATTGTCTTTCATAATGACTTACATTCATATAACACTTTTGTAAACATAGAATATACAAAGTGCTTTCTACATATCATCCCAGTGTGACATGTCACAACAACTCTGCAAAGTTGATGCTAAAGCAAAATTAAGTGATTTGTCCAAAGTCACGTCATTATCCAGTATCGGAACTAATACTCAAGATCATAGGATTTGGAGCTAGAATAGAATTTAGTAATCACCTAGCTGAAACCCTTTTGGCAAGCAGGTGGCCCAGTGGATAGAGTGCCAGGCATGGGGCCAGGAAGACCTGAATTTAAATGTGGCCTCAGACACGTATTAGGTGTGTGACCCTGGGCAAGTCACTTACCCCTGTTTGCCTCAGTTTCCTTATCTGTAAAATGAGCTGGAGAAGGAAATGGCAAACCACTTCAGTATATTTGCCAAGAAAATCCCAAATGGGGTGACAAAGAGAAGAACACAACTGAAACAAATAAATGATGACCCCTTTAATTTATCGATAATGAAACTGAGGTTGAAAGAGAAGCAAGATACCTAAAGACGATCTCAAATAAAGGACTTCTGATTCCAATTGCAACGTTCTTTCTATGCTACCAGTATAACAGCACATCTGTAGAAATCCATAACTAAATCGAGGACCTTGTATTTCGTAGGTGTGAAACTCCTTCCACTTACCACACGGCTCCCAGCACTTATTTCTAAAGCACACAGCCTTGGAGAACTGCTTGAGGCTCATACAGGTTTAGTGATTTGCTTGCCCATAGTCCCACAGCTAGTATGAAACTTCAACCCAGGTATTCCTGACTCCAAATCCAGCGGTCCTTAAACCATGTTGCTGCCTCTAAAGAACACTTTGGATATGTGGGACTTACGAAACTCATAACAAAAATGTCAAAATTTGAGTAACTAGAACCTTTGCATAAGGTTCTTTTTTTGTAAGTTCTTTGCATATGTACTCACATGTATACATTTATATTTGCACTGGAGAAAACATATTAATGTTGATTTGGAGAAGCATAGACCATCAAAGTTTCAGGAGACATTAGAAATGATCTAATTCAATCCTTTTATCTTATAGATGAGAAAATTAAGGCTTAAGGAAGTTAAATGACTTATCCAAGGTCATAGAGTTAATGGCAGAATCAGGCCAACACCATTTCCCAATTCCTACTCCAGGGTTCTTTAAACTAGATTATGCCACCTCACAATATGCTATATACGTATATTCTGCCTGATATAATTGTATAAGCACGTAATTTTCTTCCTCGCACACATGCACAAGCACATAGTCTTAATTTTCCCCAAGTGTAGTATAAATTTCAACCCATTAAATGAACTAATTCTATACTGCCCTTGTGGATGTGACTAACCCTCACCCCCAGCCATGACATCACTGTTTCCATGGTAACTAATGCACTTCAAAGGGAAAAATGCAGATGGTGGCTCAAAAAAAATCCAGACAAAATAAGTAACAGAAATCCAGCCCATGAAATAGTATGTGTTTGTGCAGAGGATACCTGTAATATAGAATCAGCTCAGTACAGTGATAAATATTTTAGTAGAATCCTTAAGTGGTTGGATATTCCACATAACTATAGCCTTATCAGATGACACTTCTGCCTTTGCATTCAGGGCTGCAAAGGAGGGGGGTGCTAGCCCCCAAGAGTGTGCAGGTAGAGGAAGAGCTTGCATTCAAGAGCACAGGTGCACTTTGAAGATGAGTTTTCAAAATCAAGAAACGTACTGTAATTTACAGTTGCATTGAAATTAGTTTTAACTGAGAATAGCCTATTTTAGAAACATTTGAATGCCCGGGAGAAACAAAAGAATAACTTACCAAAGAAAAAAGGGTACAAAAAGGGCAAAAAAATCTGAATTATTATGTTCTAAATATAGGGAAAGATTCAAATGCATATGAACTACCTGATTTTTCTTTTTCTCCTTAGCCAATAATATTTTTCAGTTTAGGGGCATGGATGCTTTCTCACTTACTGTTTGCATCTCATTGTTTAGATGTCAATGAATGCAGGTTTATCTGGGCATGAACATAAAAGCTGAGCATTGTAGGAGAGGCAGCTGGGATGTGACAGTTCTGGATGGTTTGACACAAAACTAGAATCTGGTTTTTAAAACATTGCAAAATGAGGTAGGTATGTTGATCAGTCACTGTCAAAATGTCACTTGGCATTTTCTGCATACAGAACATGAGCTTAAAGGCATGATGTCATTTAATCTTTCTGTTGGGGGAACCAATATTCCAAAAGTCATGTGATGATACAGTCATGTATATATATGTGTGCCTGTGTATGTATATATGTATATATGTAAATTATATACACACATATGTATATATGTGTGTATGTATATATGTGTGTACATGTATATATGATTTTCTAAATAAACACACTCCTTGATAATTTTCTTACATCTAATTCCCTCCACATTTATATGCAGCCACAGTTAAAACCCAATGGTTAGGGCTTTGCCCCACAGTGCCAAATTAAAAGGGCATTGGTGTCTCTTATAATCCTTTAGCAACTGAGCTCATCAGCAAGATAATAGTACAGTAATAATATCTAGTATTTACATGGTACTGTAAGGTCTATAATGTGCTTCACGTGTATTGCCTCTTTTGATTCTCACAACAACCATGTAAGATGAGTTATTTTTAATCACCATTTTACAGATGAGGAAACTGAGTCTGAGGAAAGTTAAGAAATTTGTCCGAAGTCACCTAGCTCCTCAGTGTTTGAAGTAGGATTCAAACTCATGCCTTCCTGACTCCCAGTATAGCATCTCCTCTCTCAACTGAGAGCATGATTCTTGGGGCTTGCTTCGGTTACCATTCATGGTAATTGCAAGAGCATCATAAATCCTTTTTATGGTTCTGCATTTTTGTGCTAGGTCTCTGTTATACTCTCTTGCTTACTCTTGGTTATACAGCACCTTAAAGTTATACTGCAATTATTCAACTTCAGATAGCTCCTATCTCCTAAACTACACTGCAGGTTTTGTTGGGCAGAAAGTATTGTTCCTACCTTTTTTTTTTTGATGACCCACATTTTGAATGAGCCATAGTTTCTACCCAACACTTTGTCTCTGACTAAAAGATGTGTTCCATTGATATAGACCATTCATTACCTTTCCAAATCTCCCCAATCTTCCAAACAAACATACTTCTGCTTAATACAAAAATTATATGTTGTCTACATTACATCAGAGGCCAATTACTGTTTTGCCAGCATAATTGAAATTTTGTGGATCTAAAGATTTTGGAAAATGATTTTTGAGGTTCTTCCTCATACCCACAAGCAGTGACTCGACTCTCAGGCTCATGAGATCATAGATTTAAACATGAAATGGCCCTTAAAGGACATTTAATGAGAACCTCTCATTTTGCCAATAAGGAACTGAGCTGCAAGAAGAGTCGACGTCAGCGGCTCTCAACCTGTGGGTTGAAACCCCTTTGGGGGTTGAACAACCCTTTCACAGGAATCACAGGGGTAACCTAAGACCATCAGAAAACATATTTCTGATGGTCTTAGGAACAGAGCCATGGCTCCTCTGTCTCCAGGAGGGTCCACCTGCATGCAGATATGCCCACATATGAGTATTAAAGGGTTGAGGCATTAGGAAGGTTGAGAACCACTCATCTAGGTGATTTATCCAAGACATAAGGGTGGGAAAGAACTGAGGTGGAATTCCTGGGGCCTCCAGAACAGTGGTCCTCAAACTCTTTGGCCAAAAGTTGACCATGATATTTAAGAACCCTTAAATAACAATTCCACCTGTTCTCACATGTACAGCTGCAATTTTGTGAAGCAGTTAAACTTTTTCAAGGATACATATTGCTATTATTGGGGCTGCACTAGTTTGGTCTTTAAAATGATCATTGCAATGTGCAGTGAAAAATTCATTTTGATATATTTGGGTTTGGTGAGGCAGAACAATAGGCCTGGAGACACTTACTAGCTGTGTGACCTTGGGCAAGTCATTTAACCAATGTTCATCTCGGTCTTCTCAACTGTAAAATGAATTTAATAATAGCACCCACCTCCCAGAGCTGCTGTTAAATACCCAAATGAGATGCTATTTGTAAAGCACTTAGCACGGTGTTGGTATATATTTGCAAAGTCTCCTGTAACTTCCTGTGACATATATTTAGAACCCAAGCTTCAGACCATACCTTAGTCACTGCTTTTACCCTTTCATAAACTTATGAGCTCACATTAAAAATAATTTTAAAAAACAATCAAAAATCAAGCTTTTTAGGAAACAAAGGGAACAAAAGGAAGGGAACAAATATTTATTAAATATCTACTGTATACTAGACACTGCTAAGCACGTTACAACTTATATGATCCTTACAACCACCCTGGGAGGTGGGCGCTGTTCTTATCCATATCTAGGACTCCTCCCAGAAAAGTCATTTATGATGAATAGAAAAGAAATCCAAGTAGTCTCTAATCACGATTCATAATTCTATAGTGTTTTAAGGTTTGCAAAACACTTTCATCAGAATAACCCTAAGGTCACTGAGATATATTTATCACCATTTGCAAGTAAAAAAACTGAAGCTCTGAGAGACTGTCACTTGACCATGATCACACAGCTAATAAATAGCTGCTTTTCCTCCAGTCTAGTGTTCTCTCTAGTACTCTCGGGTGCCTTCCAATGCCAGAATGTAGAATTAGAAAGTCCTTAGAGGTCGCCAGGTTCCACATCCTCACTCTCACTGTCTTGTTTTTGAAACATCACAGATTGTCTTCATCTAAATCATGTGTTCTTTTGACGTCTCAACATTCTCTTCTTGTGATATCAGAGCAGCCTGTTTTTACCACAAGCTCCTTAATTAGAAATAAAGGGCAAAAGGGAAGAAAAAAAAGAATAAACAAAAATATTTCTAAACAGAATCTCCATCAATTGAGATTTCATATAAAATTACTTAAGCGATTATATACCTATTTAAATGATTAGAAGACAACATAAAACAACTGGCAAGGATTTGTCCAGATTAGAATTAAATTTAATGCTTTGAATCAATAAATACTCTCTTAACTACCGGGAAATATATTATGTAATATAAACCAAGTGTAATAGAAAATCATTTGGGGAAAGCAGGCCTTTTTTTTCAAATAAAAGTCTAAGATAATATGACTCATTAATACATGGATTTAGAGATATCTTGGGTTAAATCTTTACTCCCCTCCCCCCTCTAAAGATGACTACATAAAGTTAAATCCTGCTATGAAGTGGTTAGCCTCTAACACAAGGATTTTATGGTACATGATATTGCCAGTTTGGCTCTCTCTTGCATTCCACAGAATGTAAGCATTCTGGCCAAGAAGACAGCAGATCAGACCTTTGTAAAATAACATTTCAGGATTTGTGTTTTGTAGAATGACATCATGTAAAAGTCAATTAGGTTTGGTGAACTGATATGGGAATAACAAAATCAGGCAGAGTATACTTGGATATACATGAAAAATATTATTATTCCCATTCTACAGATGAATAAATGCACTAAGGTTTAAGGAATTTAGGAGCAGGTCTGGAACTACAATCTGATTTCTTTGTATTTCCAAACTAATGCTTTCTTTCTCCTCTAACCATCTCTTACTTTTTCCCTCCCTCTCTCCCTTTCTTTCTTCCTCCCTTCTTTTCTGGCATCCACTCCCTTCCTCCCCTTCTCTCTTTCTCTCTTCTTCCCACTGTTCCTCCTTCCCTTTGCTTCTCTTTCCCATCCTGATCCCCACTGTCTCAGTCATCTTTCCCTCTTCTATCTCTCCCTCCCTCTCTTTTTTTCATTCTTTTCTTTGCATTTAATGTAAAAGATATTTAGATTTTTAAATTTCAATTCAAATAAACTTTTAAATTCATTTTTATGATGACTTTCACTTTCTTTTGAGCACTTTCATTTTCTTCTTTCTCTCCAAAAATATAATTTTTATTGTTCCTTTTTAATACTCAGACATATACTGCTATCTGGTCTTGCTCTGCCCCAATTAGAGCCATCTCTTTTCACAAATAAAAATAAGCAAGCAAAATTGACCAAATGACAGTGACCACATCTCATTGATTGCACGTGAAAATGAGACAACCTTAGTCTTCCACTTCTTCTGAGAGGAAGGAGGCATGCTTCATCAACTTTTCTCTGGGACCTAGTCCATGCCCTTTGTACAACTATGAACAGAGTATTTTCTCCAAGTACAGTAAGACATATTTTGAATTTTGCACATGTTCTCTCCTTTGTTTTCTCATTTTGAAAGCTGACCTTTGAACTAATATGCAAAAAAGGGGAATTAGTCTATTCACAATGACATTCACTTTTTTCTTATAGTTCTTAGTTGTTCTTTCAAGATAGCTACATAGTAATGACGTTTGAATTGTGAGTGAACAAACTGAATTAGTGTTTGGTGAACTGGTATGGGAATAACAAAATCAGGCAGAGTATACTTGGATATACATGAAAAATATTATTATTCCCATTCTACAGATGAATAAATGCTCAAATAAATTGAGCACTGACTTATTCACCTAGCAATATATTGACATAGTACTCACTAGGACTTACCCATGACCATATGAGAATATTTTAAATTATAAAGAACCTTTTCCCCCAAAGGGCTTAAAGAGTTTGTGGTTGTACTAACTGACAGTGTCCCTCAAAGGAAACCAAGTTAAGTTCAGTGTGTGAGGAGGAGGAGCCCACTCAATAGGTCCTGGATGGTGGGAAGACTCTGGAGATGGTACTCTTGGCAGAAAAAGATTCTAGGATACTAAGATCCTGTTGCTGGGGGAGCAGCAAGATGGGACTGCACAAGACCGAGGAAGAGCTCATCAGAGATTTAGAGAAAGCGTGGAGTTAGGGCTAGCTGGTATTAACCTATCTTAACTATTTATTCTTGATCACTAAGGTTCTAAGATCAGTTGTTTCTCTAAGAAAAGCCAGTAAAAGTTTGTCTCTCCATGCCCTGGAGCAAAACTTTATTCACCCCACCCTGGTTATAAGTGTTCATTTTACACAATAATGGAAACAGGTAGGTCATGCATTCAATAAGGTTGATAGCAGGACCAAAGTGTGTAGCAAAATTTGGCTTAAAACCCAACTTTACTAGCTTTCAAAGGAGTGCTTGAATCTTGTTCCTCTCTGCATAATGTGCATCATGCTTTGGCAGTAGAACTGTATATTGACTTGGCTTGATAAATCACTTTGATATTGTCAAGATGATCAATCTGACTTTGAAAGTGACTGCCCACCATGCTTAGCCTAGAAGGTTGTATCATAACTTTTTGCTTTGAATGTAAACTAAACCCTCACCATAAATAAGATCCACTATATCACAACAATTTAGTATAAGGCACATCTGTTTCTAACCCTATCTAAATGATATTAATTACTAGATGAACATAAGGGATTTATATATAACACTGTTTCTCTTATATCAGGGCAGCCTGGTGGCATAGTGGATAGAGCACTGGGCTTGGAATCAGGAAGACTCATCTTCCTGAGGTCAAATCTGACTTCAGACACTTGTTAGCTGTGTGACCCTGGGTAAGTCACTTAACTCTGCCTCAGTTTTCTCATCTATAAAATGAGCTGGAGAAGGAAATGTCAAACCACTGCAGTATCTTTGCCATGTCATGATCATGAAGAGTTGTACATAACTGAAATGACTCTACAACAACATCCTTCCTTCATCAAAGTCCTATATCAAAACCAAGATGCAGCCTTAAAGCCACTTTCTCTCCCTGTGTATTTTTGTCTTCTTATGTATAAAAAAAAATGACAAAAACTTCCCTTTGCCTAAATGCCCTAAGTTCTTTAAGTTCATTGGGAAGAAATGGGTCTAGATTTAAAAGAAAAAGAATCTTTGTCCAAGAAGGGGTTAACAGATTCAGAGCAACCAAGATAAAATCTTTATGGTTTAAGATTATAGTTCTGGAACAGAGGTGTCATTCATGCAGCCTGGGAGCCATTGCAGTCCCCAACGTTGCACTGTGCTGCCTGAACTAGATTAAAATGTAATTGGAAAATATTTAATGAAATAAATAAAAATTCAACAGAACACAGGCTTTCAAAGTTAATGTGTAGACACAGGTATTCTGATATATGGCTTGGTAGCCCCTTGTTCAATTTGAGTTTGATGTCATTGGTGATGCAAGTCCATCTAATCTAATCCAACCCCTTCATTTAACAAAAGGTGAAACTGTGGCCAAAGAAGTTAAAGTAACTTTCCCAGGATCACACAGGTTGTATCAAAGGTGAGATTTGAATCCAAGAACTGACTCCAGAGCTAATGTTCTTTCCAGTGCATCAAACTGCTAAAGTAGCTACAAGTTTAGATTTAGAAAAGGACAGAGAAGAAGCGTAGAAGGGCAAAAAAGAGGTCACATCTTTCTTCCTTGGCATCATGCTCATAAATGAATCAGAGGAAGAGATGCTACTAAATGAATCTCTACCCTGATCTGGCTGAGCATGGAAAAGGTTCTCACAGACACATTCTTTCTACTATCCAGAATAGTTTCTCTTAATTTCTTAAACTGAATTGACGAGCCAGAGGCTAGAGCAAGGTAGATTTTTCTTTTACCTAGAAAGGAGTAAAAGTAAGTAAATGAGTAACTAGAAGGCAATAGACCAGATTACCACCTGTGACCATTAGGGTTCTAGTCACCCAGAAAGGAGAGAGGAGTCTCTTCCTGACTAAGTAATCAACAGACCTGAACACTAGAACTTCAAGCTTCCTTTTCCTGAAGCAAAAAGGCTTTCTTTGTGCATTCTTCCCTATTTCTTTCAAATGGCCCTTGAGGCTATTTTTAGCTTTAGGTTTTTTATTTATTATTGTTACTGCTGATTTTCAAAAGTAAATAAAAACAAGCCATAACCAAAGCAAAAAGAGTGGA
Source organism: Pseudocheirus occidentalis (assembly GCA_028646575.1). NCBI lineage: Eukaryota > Metazoa > Chordata > Mammalia > Diprotodontia > Pseudocheiridae > Pseudocheirus > Pseudocheirus occidentalis. The sequence goes on along the minus strand of CM053598.1, from coordinate 102,769,613 downwards.
AGGCAAATAGCCAATGTTTTCCTTTCCCTAGATGGAGAATATGAATCTTAGGCCTGGAAGAAATCAACATGCCTGAGAAAATGATGAAGAGAGGAAACTCAAAAAGAAAATAGCTCATGTTTGGGCGGAGGGGACTTTTCCCCCATAATTTACCAACTCATTTTTCAAATGTGCTTTTTGACAATCACTCTTTCCAAGAATGAAGCTGGAAACCATTTCCTTAATTGAATGTTTTCTCCATACACACTTGTATAATTTGTTAGTTCAGGGCAGGGTCATTAGGATCTTTAGCTTTTATCTGCTGAACTCCAGACATGATTATCTCACCTGGCCTGGAACTATGAAAGCTGGACTAAGGCACAGAGTTGGTTAAAAGAATGTGAGCATGGCCGCACCTTTTGACCAGAGAAGAATTTTAGTAATAATAAGAACTCACCTTTATTGTCAATAAATATTCTATGGGCTTGATATAACTTGTAGAATCAGCTATAGAATCCTCTTTTGGGCTTGCCCCCTTCCTCCCTTTCTACTCTTTACTTCTCTCAACATAGCCTAAGATGCAGTAGCTGGGCCTACTTGCTGTTCCTCACACACAGCACCCCCATCTCTTGACTCCTTGTGTTTCTGCTGTTACCCAGATCTGAAATACTTTCACTTCTCACCTTTGATTTTTCTAGTTTCTTCAGTGTACTTTAAGGCTCAACTCAAATCTAACCTTCTTCAGGACTTTTCTGCCTTCCCTCCCTGTGCATTTTTTATTTATTTGTCTTGTATAGTTGTTCATATGTTTTCTCCCCCATTAGAACGTGAATCCTGGAGAGCAAAGACAGTGTTTTTGCCTTTATTCATTTTTTTGTTTTCCCCATCATTTAGAACACTGCCTATCACATAGTAATTGCTCAATAAATGCTTATTTCTGACTGGCTAAGTATTTTCACAATTGAAGTAAGGAAAAGAATGCTGGGCTTAGGCCTAGGTTCTAATCCTACCTCTGCCACGTCCCAATTGTGTGACTCTTGGTAAGTCACTTAACCTATGTCTACCTCAGTTTCTTCAACTGTAAAATGAAGATAATAATATCACCTACTTCCCAGGGTTGTTGTCAGAAGAAAATGAGATATTTGTACAATTTGTATACAGAACAATTTGTAAAATTGTTGGTAAATTTGTAAAATCTGTAAAAATTTGTTCTATAAAACTCAGACTCATTCAAAAGGCCTAGAGGGCCACATATGGCCTCGGGGCTGTAGGTATATATAGGTATGTAGGTATAGTATATATACTATATAGTCTATTTCTTGAGTTAAAGAGAAAATAAAATATGACCATAATTGTGATAGTGGACAAAATGAGACTGTCCTAGAAGGCAAGAGAAGTTTCTACTCAGTTTCCATCAACATTTGCTCCCTTCTTCCCAAAGTAATTTGGGATATCCCACTTTTATGATAGAGATTTGATCCAAAATTAGATAGACAACATGTGGTAGCACTCAACACTTGTCTGTACAGTGTGAAACGTGGACTGAGAAACCTGATTTGTTAGGAAGCAGTTTTACATAGGCTGTCTGAACAAAATCACCCACATGGAAAGAATGGATCAAGATTTCTACTACAGCCATGCTTCAGGAAGCTTGGAAGAAGTTCATAATAAACGTTGATGTATTTCCATTGGGCCAGTCATGCTACATGAACAGAAAGTGTTAGAACCCTAAAAAGAAGGTAATATCTGAAACTAGTTCTGTAATGCAAAGCATGCCATTGGGCAGCCTATTTAAATGACAAAGATTCTCTGAAGGGGAACTTGAAGACCTGTGATGTCTTCCCTTAATCTTGGAAATCAGTCTTAACACAACATAACTTGTACATCATGACACGTCCCCTAGATAATCAGGTTCTCTGAAGAGTGGCATGTTCCCCTAAAAACAAACTAATAGTCAAACAAACAAAAACAGTGCAGGGTGAATGCTGTGAGGATGGCAAGGTTTCAAAGGTACCATCTGTAGGCAGTTTTATAGCAGCTCCCAGATCAACATACTCTAACCAAGAAAGCCATCAATGAGGGCAGTCAATCAGTGGCTCAGTCCATATATTACCTGTGTCCACACCTCTAGGAAAGATTCTTAGAATAATCATTAGTGCTTATGTTCCCAAGCCTGCAAGCTCTTTTCACTTGGGACCATCACCATGATCTATCTCTTTCAGAAGAAGCATGAGATTTCAGTGTCAGAGAACTAAGCAGCAGATTGGGATGGCAATGTTGAGCCCTCAATCCCACACTGTTCTCATCTTGCAGGCTTTCTGCTCTATAACATCTCTACTATATCTCTCTACTATCTCAGAGGGTTATGCGAGTTAGATAATAAAGATGATTGTGGAGCCCTGCACAAAATATACAATGCTACATAAATTCTAAATAGTGCCACCAAAGAAGATGGAGCCTTTGTTTTAAGTTAGTCAAATTCCATTTTCCCAAATACAATAAGTTTTTCAATTCACAGTTCTTATCTCATTAATTAGATTTTGCATAATAAAAGCCATGGGAGTCTAGCTTTACCTTACTGCCTATATTTAGAAAAATTTCCTCTTTGGATATGGAATTATTATACTATTATGCATAAGATTATGCTTGCTACTGTATTTTAAAGCTTATACAATCAGAGAATAGCTTTCCAAATTAAATCTTCCCCTTTTCAAACAATTATTTTTCCCTCATGGACTGAAGTTGGAAGGACAGAATGAAAATAGGCAAGGGAGGCAAGCAAAGAAAGAAAGAACAGATTAGTATTTTCCTAGACCTTTTTTGAAAACCAAGTGATATATATTCCTTTGAACACTTTGCAATAGCCCTTAATTGGAAAATGCACTCTCAGAGTTGTTCTGACCATGCCAACCATGCGGGTGCAGAAACAAATGAAAAACAATCATTCCCACTATAATTTCAAGGTTATTTGAAAAATCAGGGGAAAAAAAAGAACAATTGATGAGCTCATAGATCATCTGCTCTTTAGCTTCTACAGCTATCTTGTGAATTATAACAATATCTATTCTTGAGGTCAGTGAGTGACTCATCAGGTGATTTGGGGGCAAGTCTTTATACATTCCTGAAGTTGTAGTCTCCTCATCCTTTAAAGTAGGCATAATAATAGGTGATACCAACTTTAACCCAAGGACCTGTGGTAGAAAAGCCTGCAGGATTCTCCACGGTACTTTTAGGGCTGCCAATCTATTTGTTTGGGGAACTACCTTTCATTTTTTCCAAGTCTTCATCTCATGGGATGAAGGGCTGTCAGAAAGTTCCTGATGAGTGCAGAGAGGGAACTATCTTTAATTGTACCTATCTAGCTGGCTCTTTCTCTTAGAAATTCCAGCAAAGAACACAGGGAGACAAAGAAGAGTGGGCATGATGGCAGCATCCATTTCGGACACATCCAGGTGAGACTTGAAGAACTACCCAGTGGGATCTTTAAGTTGGTTGCCTTGATCCTAAGTTAAAATTTGTCAAATAAATTTTCATCTATGAAATGGGAAAGTGTTGTTAGCACAAAGACACACATCTACGGATGCATGAATGATCTAGGTATGCTAACCTAAGGTTGAACCAAAATAATCTATGAAGCTACTCATAAGAAAGCTTTAATGAAATTCTGGAGGTGCATTGATTATGACCACTTTTCCCCAGTGGCCATCACATTTTCCACATAGAATGTAAATGTGGGTGCTAGTCCTGTGAGTCATGAAACACCACATTATCTGAAGAACAAAGGTTGAAGATCACCTGAATGGTGAGGTAGAAACTGTGAAGTAACCTCAAACAGACTGAAAACCCTTATAAAAACGAGAAAGCAGAATTCAGTTCAGTTCAACAAGCGTTTCTTAATCACCTACTCTGAGGCATAGCCAGTAGGTGACCTTCAAAGACCCTTCTAATTCTGAGACTCTATTGTCTCCATGCCATGCACTGACCTAGCTTCCTGATGGATTAAGCCAGAAGCTGAAGTCTACACTTTCAAGGCACTTAAGTGTGATGAGGAAGAGGAGAGAAGCATGCACACATAAATACAAAATAAAAAAGTAATTTGGTTGGTGGAAAGAACTGAAAAAAATCCTAGGTGAATTTGGGGAAATGAATTGTAAGAAGTAGGGCGTATAGAGAATATCCATGAATCAAAAATGATGAGATCAATTTGTCACAGAGCACAAATGAAGGATAACTGATCCTATCCCCTAGCATTGATATCCATACAATATAAGGAGAATTTACCAAAGGCCCACAGCACGTTGAGGGTGGGGGAAAGCTCTCCTATTGTTATAGGATGACATGAAGAGCAGGATGGGCAGTCAGGGATGAGTTGACATCTACATGCCTGAAAGGATATCCACATCTAGAAGGTCACAGACGAATTTCTGTGTTAGGGTTTGTGTTTCTTAATAGAATGGCATTTTTTAAGATCACAAGAACTAGAGGCAAAACCCTAACTATTCTCTGTTCTCTTTAAATGCTTTAGCAGGGAACACAACCAGGAACACAGGATCTTAAATGCAGCTTTAAACCCAGAAACCATCACCAAAAGAGGCTTAGTAAACAAAAGTAAAAGGAAGATGATAAAGAAGAGGGGGAAGGACATGTACACACTCCCATTTGTTTATTTGCAACCATTCAGAGGGTTAAGGATTGTGTCAGGCTGTGTTGTTTTCCACTTTATAACATGTTCACTGTTTGTTGACAGGAAGGGATGAATGGGGCTTTTGTTAAAGTCAAAGAAAATGCTAATGACAAATTATGATACCTCAGAAAGTAAAATAAATGTCATCATATGAAAAAAAAATTCAGTCATTTGAGGAACAGCTGTGTGGGTTTCCATAGTTTTCTATATAGGATTTCAGCTACTAATTCCTCAGACACAGAGAGAGGGCCTCCGTTCTTAGGAGGGATGAAGCTTAAGTGCAGAAAGGAGGGAAATGAAAAAAAAAGAGGCAGCTTGGGTCTGTGGATACAGCCCTGTTTGTAGGGACAGGAAGAGCTGAGTCCATGAATGCCACCTCAGCCACTGACTAGCTGTCTACCCTTAGGTGGTAATTCAGTCCACATGAGCCTCAGTTTCCTCAAATTTCCTCAAAATCAGGACAACACAGGATTGTTGTAAGACTCAGATGAAATAACATGGATAATGGCTATGTAATTGTGAAGCACCATTATTATGAAGACGGATGACTAAAAAAATGAGCACTAAACAACAGAGTTAGATATAACTTTGGATTTTCAGACCATTGAGATTTCCTTTGAGTGAAACTGTTTTAGTCCCAAGTGGTCAACAGATGGTCCCAAATTTTGCCATAAGTTTTAATTATTATTTTGATTGCACTAAGTTCAGTACTTTGGAAATATCTTCTTCTTTAAATTCTAATATACTCATATTAATGCTCTACTCGGAATGTGCCTGGGGCAGTCCTTAGAGGAATCTCTGAATAACCTGAATCCATATTTTCCACTTATAAAGTCCTGTGGAAATCTGACTTAGGACAGCTGATGTAAATTTATGCACTCTGTCACATAGGCTTTGCTTTTGGGGGGGCAGGGCAAGAAACATATTTTGAATATATTCATTGGTCAGGAAGTATCATGCATTAAAATTCTTCTTCAAAATCATTGGAAATAGAGCAGGGATAAATGAATGTGAGAAATGAGAAAAGACCTAAGTGCCAAATATTGGACTCATTGGAATTTGCTATTTCAGGAGCCTTTCTAGCAAGGCCTCAGAGAAATAAGTACTTAGATCATAGAAATAACGTGTAGAAGGCCTGTTCTGAACTACAACATGGTTTCAGGGCAAAGGGTAGTTGGAAAAATAGCAGATTGCAGTTCCTTTATGGATTCAGAGAGCTTAGGAATGGTGGTTCTTAAATGGAATTGGCTTACAAAATACTACATGTGTATCTATGTATCTAAAGGGGTATTTTCAAATGTTATGCTTCTCCTTCATCTACCAACTCTTTCAATGTGATCCCTTTCTCAGTCCTCTCTCTACTGGGCAATAGAGCAAGGTTGATGGGAAAGACCTAAAACAGGTTAGTAATCTGGGGTGCATGGTAATCCTTGTTCTGAGCAAGCCTGGGGCTGGAGGGTCTCTTGAGCTTGGGGGTTTTGAGCTGAGGGGGCTATGCAGATCATGTGCATGGGGCTAAGCTCAGAACAATATGGTCAGTCCTCAGGAAGGGAGGGGCACCAGGTTATGTAGGAAAGGGAAGAGCTAGAGGAATACAATAAGTCAAATCCCCTGCGCTGATCAGTGATGGGATCAGCCCATAAGTATTGCCTGTATTCCCAGTATGAGTGAGATGAGACACAGCATTTTAATAAATAAATAAAACATTTTTTCTGAGAAAGAATCCATAGGTTTCAGCAAACTATCAAAAGTGTCCATGAAGCAAGAAAGGTTAAAAAAACCTGACATTTTTAACAAAGAAAAATGAACAATCTTTTCAGAACAATGGAAAGCCTATATATACACAACCTGACTACCCCTGGAGGCTTCAGACACAATCATGTATAAGGGCCTCCTGGGGCATAGGGTCCAGGGCATTTTTCCTACTCTCTTTAGTATATGGCTATCCTTGGAACAGTTATTTCTATATATTAATGATAATAACAAGTAATATGTATATAGGGCTTATTATGTGTAGGCACTGTGCTAAGCACTTTAAAATTATGATGTCATTTGATCCTCATGACAATCCTGAGAGATAGGAGCTATTATTATCCCCATTTTACAGATGGAGAAACGGAGGTCAATAGAGGTTAAGTGACTTGACCAAGATAATAGTGTCTGAGGCCAATTTAAACTCAGGTCTTCCTGACTCTAGGTTCAGAGCTCTATCCACTGAGCCACCTAGCTGCCCCTAGTTACTAAGTAAGTAGTACTAAGTAAGAATGGATTCACATTCCATAAATCTCCATGGTAAAAGTGTGGGGGGAGATGGAAAGATAGTGATTTTATATACTTCCCTCCTATCAATGGAAAAGTGGTAAATTAAGTGTGTGGTATCCTGAATATGCTTTCAGATGTGGCAAATAAGAAAGTTTGTTTTTGCTTAATTGTTTTGCTTTGATGTGAGAGAATTGTATTTTGGGGACTGGGGAAGCCATAATGTGTTTTTTAAAGTATATTATTTTAAAAAGGAGAAAGTACTTTTCAAACCTTAAAAAGGAAAACTCAGTTTTTATACTATTTAATTCCATTCTACAACGTGAGATCCTACTATTTACGAGGCACTCACTGTGCAAGGCACTGAGAGCACAAGGATGAAAAAAAAACCACAATCTTTACCTTCAAGATGAAACGTATCAGAGCATTTATGATAAGGGGCACAGAACAAGCAATGAGCACTTAGCTCTCTCTCTTCTAAAAATTGACTTTTAAATGAATGAGCTGAACTTTGTTTTTAGGAAACTGAGGTTATATAATCTACTCACTGTAACAGTGGGGGTTCTGTTCTCAGCTTTATCATCATCTTAGTTATGTAAACAGACAAATAATTTCACTTTTGTCTAGAAAATCAAAGGGTGATATTTTCCTTTTATCCATCCCATCTCACAGACATATTATGAGAAGTAATCAACTAAGGCAAACTAAGAGGGAGGTGTGGAACAAGGAGGAAGTACAAATCATAATTATTATTGTGGATTTGTTTATCATGCCTAGCAGGAGGTTGACCACTTTCAGAATAAATGTCAGGGAGTAACATAGCAAGGCCATCCTGCCTGGCATTCTTGAGCTCGGGCTGGGGCTAGACCAGCACTGCATCAACAATCCCCTTTGCACTATCTTTGCCGCACTCAGACACAAGTGAGAGAATTCAGGGCAGCTAGGTGGCACACTGAGTAGAGCACCAGTCAGGAGGACCTGAGTTCAAATCTGGCTTAGACACTTAACACTTACTAGCCATGTGACCTTGGGCAAGTCACTTAACCCCAACTGCCCTGCCTTCCCTCCTCCAAAAAAGAAACAAACAAGTGGGGGAATTCAAAGTTCCAAATATTACTGTCAGTACTGTATGAGCCCAACTTACTTCCCTTGCCTCCCCACCTTGGCCTGGAATATATCACAATAACGACGCCAACCCTTGCTTTACCTTATTAGCCAGCAAACTATAGTAAGATATCTTCTTTGGAGCCCAGTGAGGGACAAGGCACACACACAGGCACAGAACACACAGCACTTTGTCCATGTTCTTTGCAACATGACACCTATTTATCTGAAAGCTAATCGAAGAGATCACAGTTCCTGCACAAGTGGCACCATCTAAAAAGGTAGCTGTTGTGTGTGTAAAATAAATGGAAAGGAACCCTCTCATTCAAGCTGCTTTTGCTCAGTGTTCTAATAGCTTTTTATAAAGTCAAATGAGAAAGTACCGGTAATGTTGGAAACCCACCAAGTGACAGTTGAGGGCTGAGCAGAGCTGGCTCAGGGCTGCCTCACATTAAAAATGAAGTTCAGGTGATGAGTGAGAGATGCTTAGACCATGTCACTTCTGCTCGGTCTCAATGCCATCCCTTCGAGAAAGGATTTGGGCAAAATAAGGTAAAATGAAAGAATGATCACTTTTGTTCTTTTCACTTTCAAGTATGGGGAACAAGCAGGCAAAGCTGTGTACCAAGCTGTCATTCTGGGAACACTTTCCAGAAACAAACTCTTCTACACACTTCTTAATTAAGCACTTTTAAAACTTGTGACAATTTCATGTTGTACTGGAGTTATATAGTATTTATATGAATGGTTACAAATTTGTCACTCTATGTAACCATGGTGTATTGAAATTTTAAAAAAAAATTAAGTTGTAGTCTTTTTAACTACTGTATTAATTCTGATCACCACCTGGGAAAATTCTTTCTCTTGACTGTCTATTTCTCGGTTTTGCATGCAAAAAGCATCGTCAATGTGACACTTCTTTATAAAATGCAAAGCTGGAGGGGTGTCACTGGGCATGTGAAATGTAAAACTATTAAACATGCAGGCCTAATAGTAAAGAGACTGATTTCTCCAACCCACACATGAAAATTAGTATCATAATTTTGTAGTCATGCTTCTTCTCTCTTTTTTCTTTTTTTTTTTTTTTTTTTTTGGTAAACACTAAAGAGCCTAATTCCCAACTACAGTTAATAGGAATTGCCTGGGTAAAGCTCTGCCTGAGACACCAGAATAGCCCTTTAAATTGTTCATCCAGGGAATATTAAAATGTATTTTGCATGTAAATCCCAATCACAGTAACCCAGGAGGTTCCAGGGGTTTTAATTTCCTGTGCCACATCCTAACCCAGGTTATTCTTCTGTAACTTGAAAAAAAAAAGCCATGAATTTACTAGAGACAAGGCTGCCTTGCAGAGCAAAGTCCCAACTATATCTATAGGTTTTTTTATAAAATCTATACAATCAATGTGTATATAATAACTCTATCGCTCAATGCATTTTCTATATTATGCCTCCTCTCCAAATAGCTCAAGACGTAAGCAGATGTTGTGTCCTTGCAACTAGGTCAGTTCAAACTGTAACTCTCCTAAGCAAAAGACCTAAGAAGACACAAATTAAATTGCATTCCCTGCTCTGCACACAATGACTGTCAAACCCAGAGTTCCTCTCTTATGCCGAAATGATTATTTCACAACTGGTTGGGCAGCAATTTGAGTGACAAGGTGATGGAATATCTTTCCCACCGCCTGGTGGTTTGTCTGAAGCTGACTTCCAGTTTAAAACAACAACACCACCTAAATTAACAAAATTTCAGAAGTGGGAGACATAAAGCTTGGCAAGGTATCCAAATGAGCCTTATCTTAATCTTGCTGAGCCTGGCCAGCATGACTGATTATATGACTGCATTACCCTGGAAGGCCCTAGACTCAGCCTAAAAGACGCTGCTTCTAGCCTTTTAGAACTGCTGGCAAAGAGTCCCTGGCTTCTCAACACGCAGTGGTTCTCTTGGGTTTCAATCTCAGTGCTGTTTCTGCTGGAGAGGAAAAAAAAGTCTGGCTTTCCAAAGTTACCACTGAAACTTTAAGTTAACTTCCTTCTTTGGAGTTGTGTGGTAAGAAAGCATTGCAGCTTGGAAGCTGGAGATTCCACTAGTGTCAAGTGTGTAGCTAGGTGGAAATGTCTGATATTCAGGATGTAGAGATAGTGGGATGAATTTTCTAGCCCTCAAAAAAAAAAGCACAAACATTTCAAGATTATGAACAAGAAGTAGCCTGCACCCCCTTCTGAAACTGAACAGGCAATGCAGATCATTTGTGTGGCTTCTTCGTAATGTGTATATGAGATGGTCATTTTCTATATGTATATCTGGGCAGAGGAAAGTTTGGCAGTATTCAGTGGGATAATGTGCATTGGATATCCTACACTATTTCAGCTTTGCACCACTCATGGAGATGCATATGTATAGGGAAATCGTATATGGAATCATTATGGGGAAAACATAACCTAAATAGGTATGCTGTGTGCACCAAGGGATAGGGATTTCTTAGGTTTCCTGGTGATAAAGTTTTGAAGAACCAAAAGGAAGAAATATGCCTTCTTTACAGACAGCCTGAATATTCAGGACTTTATTTTTATCTATGCATGTATGTATTATCCACAGAACAGCCTCACACAATAAATGAAACAGAAGGAAAAGTCATATTTTTTTTCTCTCCCAAGTAACAGATGACCAGAAAATTTGTCAGTTATATAGTAGAGCATAGCTGTAAAACAGACAGTTGATCTGGTCAGCTCTAGCAAGCAAACTCTTGATTTTGGAGAAGAGTTCATTGGAGAAGCAGCAAGGCAAAGACATGCTAGATAGAAAGTCAGTGTTTTCTAAATATGCTATTTGAATGACTAGAGATAATCTCTCAGTGCCCCAAGCAGATACTAAGTAATAATGAGTTGTCTATCAATATCACTGGGAGAACTTTTCCACACTGGAAGTTTCTCATATTTTTGAATAGAGGAAAGTTATCAGAAGAGGCAGAGTGAGACAGAACCCTGAGTTCTTTATTGGTATTCTAAAGTGTCAACACGAATTAAACATCTTAGGTGATTCCTACCCAGATCAAGTCACTCAGTGGAGGTGGGGAGTGTGTATGTGTGTGTGTGTGTGTGTGAGAGAGAGAGAGAGAGAGAGAGAGAGAAGTATTTTATAGTACTTACTATATAGCAGACACTACATTGTACTTTTTACAAAAATCTCATTTGATTCTCACAACAAACTTGAGAAGTAGGTGCTATTATTGCCCCCACTTTACAGATGAGAAAATGGAGGGAAACAAAGATTAAGTGACTTTCCCAGGATCATATGCCTAATAAGTATATCAGGCCATATTTGAATTCAGGTTTTCCTGATTTCCAGCCCAGACCTCTTATTTGTACCACTTTAGCATTGGGTTCTGTTATCTGTACAACCAAAGGTAGTTTTCATTACCAAAGGCTAAACATATCCTCAAGTTGGTGACATTCTAACCTGGAGGTACTTGGATTGCACCAGAATAATGAATTGTCAGCATAATTTCTTCTAGCACTTAAATCTAGCACAGTCTGTCTGACACCTGCTAAGATTGGTCTACTATCCCAGAGCTTGTTCTCCCTCAACTTACTCACTGGCTGTTCTTTCTTCTTGATAAGACTTAGGTTCCCCCACACCCCTCCTCCCAAGTCTCTTCGGTGATTGCAGCCTAAACTGAATGATACAATCTTCATTAGTTCTGTTCAAGAGACTACTCGTACTTGTCATAGATAAACTATGAATCCTACAGGGGGAAACTGGTTTGTGCTGGTAGTATGTTCTAATTCACTCATTATTGGCTACTGTGTAGAGAACTGGGGAGTAAATTATACAGTTTCCTACATTAATTTATGTATATATAGACAACATGAGTACACATACATCTCTTCCATATACAATATATTGTATTTATGTATGTATATACTTAAAGTGAATTTATTGGCTTAATGAAATTATCTCCATGGTAGTTCTGCCAAATATATGAAGGTATACAAAATGAATTACTTCCAGGTGTACCACTGATATATAAGATATACTGCACAACCTGTGGGTAACAGTGTACTTTAATTACGCATAAAACAAGGCATTAGCAGTTTTCATGATATGAATACCTAAACTGAACAAAAGAGTAGTTGGTTATTGAGTAGGTTGAGTAGTAGGTTATTGCAGATGTCATGGAATGAACATGGCATGTCAAGTGATAGGATCTAAGACCTTTCATTTCAGTCAAAGAAATAAGGGGAATAATGGAAATATTTGATTTTCAAGAGATCTCAAGCCCCGGAATACTACTTACTGCCCAAAGAGTCAAGCTCATTTTAAGAAGCTCTTTCTAACTATTAGACAATGTCTTTCAGACCTAAGCCTCAGTGTAACTTGTACTTCCCCAAATAACAAAATCTGTTAACTAGAATATTTTATGGAGAATATGTGGCATTCACTTTGGAGCTGTTACTCACCTTGATCTAAGGTAAGAGAACAATGAAATCTCCTGAGTTAATTTTCTATCACCTAGTTTCATAATTGCTCAATAAAGCTAAAAGGCTGTAGCAATTGATTCCATTTTCTGGTCATTGGTCAGGGGAGAATTTTATACTGTGGTTCTCTAGTCTTGTTAAGTGTATCTAACTGAATCCAGGTCTAAGAAAGCATCCTAGAGTCTAAGTTTATAGCTTAGCTGAGGACAGGCAAAAAAGAGGGAGAAAGTGGGTATTTGACAGTGCTGAGTCATTTACAACAGGCAAGCGGTTTCCTCAGAAACACAGTGACATGCCTTTTAAGTATTAAAAATCTTCTTTCTGGTACAAATGAAAGAGTGCCACATTTTCCTGTCTCTGGCTACAGTGTTGCAACCACATTGAAGTCAAAAGCAGATGGCAGTAGGGAATTCACCTCTAAGAATGGGCAGGCAACACAAAAAAGTATAGAAACTTGAAGCTGCCCCTCAGGTACTTGTAACTTTATCTTAAACCATTGAAGATGGCTCTTGGCAGGGATAAAGGGAAAAATAAAAGAAGAAATCACCTACATATCTTTTGAATAAGATACTGCATTTTTACTGGACTGTTGAATTCCCAAACAATTGGTGAAAGGTTAAGCACCTAGAGAAAATATTGTATAATGGAGCTATTTTCGTTGACTAGGAAGTAAAGGACAGATAAAGCAAATAGACATCTCTCTGTGTGTAGGTAACCTAAACATCACATGCTTTTCTCTACACGGGGTCTCTGGCAGACAAGATTAGAAACTGGCTAGGAAATGCTCCATCCCCGACTCTACATTTAGTCTGGTACCCCTGCCCCACACTGAAACATACAGTCCCTCAGCATTCTCTGTCCCTGCTGTTTTCTAGATATACTTCAGCAGTTTGAGCAGCCCGGCATCTCCCCAACCATGGCAACCCTCTGCCTCCTCCTCTGCACCACTTGCTAACCTTAATGCCAAGCCGAGGTCATGCCCGCTAACAAGCGAGCGTCCAAGCTCCCCTTTCCTAATTCTTCCCTCGGAAGTGGAGAGCCAGTTACCCAGGCAAGGGCTGGGCAGTGGGGCCAGCGGAGCGTAGTAGGCAATGGAGACTCACCAGGTAAGCGCCCACCGTGCCCTGCGCCAGCATCAGGGCGCATTCGGACACCAGGAAGATCTTGATGTTGGAGAAGCAGGACACCTTCTTTTTCTTCTTCTTGTTCCTCTGCGCCTCATCCCCCTGCAGCTCGCCGCTCCTGCCCCCGTTGCCACCGCCGCTCGAAGAGCCGCTCGGCTTCTTCCCTTGCATCCTTCCTCCTCCTCCGCTGCCGCTTTCCCGCTCCCCCTCTATCTGGGTGCTGAGGTGGTGTGTGCGTGCGTGTGCTGGTGTGTGTGTGTGTGTGTGTGCGCGCGCGCGCGCGTGTGT
>CM053598.1:102717454-102755197 GCA_028646575.1 Pseudocheirus occidentalis | reverse complement strand
CGCTTCTGCTACTGCCACTGCCATAACCAGCACCGTTCTTTCTCTTCTCTTTTCCCCTCCTTCCCTCGTTTTCCTCTTCCTGATGAACGGGCGCTGCTCCTTTCCCTCCTTCCCTCCTCCTCTGATCGCTGGAGCGCTTCTCTCTCTCTCTCTCTCTCTCTCTCTCTCTCTCTCTCTCTCTCTCTCTCTCTCTCTCTCTCTCTCTCTCTCTTCTGCACCCCCACCCCCACCCCCTGGATTGGGTAGTGCCTGATCTCGCTTCTTTCTCCCAAGCTCTGTACCCCGCGGAGTCAGTTCCCAACTGCAGCCAGCGCCCTGGGGAAGGAAGCTCGGAGGGAGTCTCGGCTGGCTGCTGGAGGCAGACAGCTCCAGGGGGTGCCGGGCCCCTGGGGCTAAGGGCGGTGCCACTAAGGGAAAAAGGGAGGGTCTGCTTCGCTGGCGGACACCCAGGTTTTCGGCTTGTTTTCTGGACTAGGAATGGGGGTGGGAATAAGTATGGGAGTAGGGCAACAGGGTAAAGATACCCAGAACGGGGTAGAGATAAGAAATCTGGACAGGAGAAAATGGGTGGAGGTAGGAAGGAAGGCAGTACCCACAAGAGGATAGTACTGGGAGCCGTGGTGCTTCAAACAGAGAAAAGGGGCACGAGCCAATCTGAGCTCCCTTTTTGTCCAGAGTGCGAGGACCAGTAGAAGCTTTTCCCCGGCCGGAGTAAGCGGCGGAAGGGCTTTTCTGATTGTTCTCCAGCGCAAAGACAGTGCAGTGCTAGCAAGGAGAAGAGAGAGATGCCCATTCTTTCTGCAACACCAGCCACAACACCCGCCACCCCCACCCCACCCACTCCGCCCCGGGAGGGAGCTCTGGCTCTGACTCCTACGAGGTCACCAGTCCCTGAGAGAAAGAGGAGCAAGGACCTGAAATGTGTGGGGAGTTAATTTGCTTGTTGCTGCTGTAGCTGCCAGTCATTCCAGTCGTGTAGGCAGCTGCAGCCAAGGGGCAAGTCGGTCTCTCTTCAGGTCATTCACTACCTCACCACAAACGGAAAGGGATCTAAGGACAGGAACGACTCTGACATCAGCTGAACAGGCCATTATCCAAAAGTTGCAGTTGGATACCCATTACCTCTGACTGCCCCACCACACTGTTGCTGCTGGAGAAACCTGTGGCATGCAATTCTTAAATAATCCTGAGTGCCAGCGAGTATTTTGGGTCTCAAAGCACTGACTACAATAAGATCGCACATTCCAGAGACACACCTTGGAAAAGCTGAATAAAAACCGAGCATGTGCCTAAAGGAGGGGAGCAGGGCTATCTAGCTCTCTTAAACTGATCCTGAGACTCTTTATCCCTTGCTAATTCTAACTGATTCCGAGAGGTTGTGTAGTAAAAGGGTTAGAGGACTGGAATGAGACAAGTTGGGTTCAGTTCCTGGTTCTACCTGGGTAACCATGGCAAAGCCACTTAATTTCTCTTCAGTTCCATAACCAGGAAGCAATGACTAGACTCTTGCCTTCCCAGGGGTCCTTCTATCTCCCCCTCCCCTCCATTTACTCCTCACTCTCAAGTCTGCAATGGTAAAAGCTACACCAATGGCACTCTGTCACCTTCTTCTGGTATAGAAATTGCAAATTACTTCTCTGTCTTTCTGTCCCTGGTCTTATGAGTCCATAAATGAAGGGAGCTAAGTTATTCAGTGGCTAAAACATGGGACTTGGAGTCAGAAAGACCCAAGATGGAATACTGACTCAGATATTCACCAGCTATGTGATCCTGTGCAAGTCGCTTAACTTTTCTATGCCTCAGTTTCCTCATCTGTTAAACAAAGATAATAAACACAAATAATAAACAAAGTTGTTGTGAAGTTCAAATAAGTTGATAGATGTAAAAGTGGTGTGCAAACCTTAAAGCACTATATGAATGCTAGTTAAAGCTATATAATAAATAATAATAATAACAATGTTCATAGAAGTGATGACCTGCAAGGTCTTTTCCAATTCTAAACCTATGATTTCAGGGCACTTAGTCACAACATTCTGATTTTTAAAAAAACCACAAAACTTATTTATTAAAAAAACTTTTGAAAGTGATAAACTGTCATTTGCAGAAGCTTAATACTTTTTTTTATTACGAGAATAAATTTGAAAGCTTAACAGCAATTAACTACCTATGTACTTTCTTCAAAAGTACTTGTCTCAGATTTTATTATTCAAACTTATTGGGTATGAATGAGTGAGAGGAGAAGGGGGAATACGATTAAGGATTATTGCCATTGCATAAAAATTATAAAATAATTGAGTGTGGCTATTTTTTCCCTACAAGGCCCAGACCACTTTACAGACATGATCTCATTCAAGTTCACAACATCCCTTTGAAAGAGAAAATCTCCCTAAGTTCTTTATTTGAATATTCTCCCTGGCACCAAATGTAATATTAAAATAATAATAATAATAATAATAATAAATTCCCCTTTCCAATTTTCTCTAATTCCTGTCAACGACAGACATCCCTATCCTCCACCAGTACCCTACATTCATAAATCTGGAGTCATGATTTATTGACTCTTCTCACCATCCCATCCTCATACACAATTCCTCCTCTTCTCCCTCCTTACTGTTTCTCTTACAGTCTAAATGATCAGTGATATCTTTTTGGTAGCTCTAGGCAGCTAGGTGGCACAGTGGATCAAGTGCTGGGCCTAGAGTCAGAAAGACCTAAGTTCAAATTCAGGCTCATAAATTTATTAGCTCTGTGACCCTGTGCAAGTAACTCAACCTGTCTGCTTCAATTTCCTCCACTGATGACAGGAATGATAACAGTACCTACCTCACAGGTAGGTTGTTATAAGGATTAAGAGCAGTATTTGTAAAGCACTTAGCATTCATTGCCTGGCACATGATAGGTATTATATAAATGCTTATTCCATTCCATTCCACACACACCCCCATATTCTTTCAGTCCATTTCTATATCCATCATATGATTAATATTTCTCATCTATACATTCCTCACATACTTGACCAGCTCTCATTTATTCCCTAGTGACTAGGAGCTATTAATCTCTGGTATTTCTTTTCCCTTAATTGCTACATATTTGTCTCATTATATTCCCAAAACATTGGTTCCATATATAAACATATTGCATTTTGCTTCCATAATTAAACGTTTCACTTGAGGTGAAATAATATTGGTGAGGGCTATTTGTTTCATAGCAACAATGTTAAAAATGGAAGATGTATTTCTGGTCAGCCTGGTAACTATAAAGATTAAAATCAATCTTTATCTGAGACTACACATTAAGGCTGTGCTGAGTACAGAGAAAGTTAATTCAGATGTGGGTAGATTTGGTACACCAAATCATCCTAGAGACCCTAGAAGTTTTTGACTTGTTACTAGCAGAACTGGTAGTGACTGGGTCCAGGAGGGAACAAAGTAAATATATCAGAGACCTCCTAGAAGGAGGATATGAACAAAGGGAATTCTTTACTATCCAGAAATCCCCTAATCTGTAGTTTAAGATCTGCTTGGAAATGACTACTCTCTGATGACTCTGGTTATTATTTCTCAAAGGAAGAAAATTATTTAGGGTCCACAGGAGAGGGAAAGTATAATCTATCTCCTAGAGAAATGGAAAAGTGTCTGACTCGTAGGGCCATCTGCGGATAGCAATATATTTGAGTGTTAGGCACAGAGCCTGACCACAGCTGTCTCTGACAGTAGTTATGTGACCTTAGACAAATTACTTGAGTCCTCTGGGCAAAGATTTCCTAATGTGTAAAACAGGACAATAAACCTATAGTACCTATGGTTGGTGAGAGAATCAAAAGAAATAATATGTATAAACTTTATGAACCTCAAAGGGCAGAATCAATATCTCCAAATATAGTACTTTTACATATATCATCTCTAAGTAACACAGGCATTATTAGTCTCATTTTACGGATGAGAAGACTGAGGCTCAGAGAGGTTAGTGTTAAAGTAAGCCCATATCACATAACTAATGTCAGAGGTGGACTTTGGTAAGTCTTTGTCACTCCAGGTTTTGGCATGCCTCCCTAAACTGAGTCCTTAACTCATTTGATAGATAGTACATTTAATAGGATACTGATTTTGAAATGACAGGAGTTGGACTAAAAACTGAAAGTTCTTTCCCTTCTCTATTCCCTCCTCCCCCATTTTATCAAGCATTTAACTTGATATCTCTTCTCCATTACGGGGACTGTTGGGAATAAGGGCAACCTTCTTTTCAATGAACTCTCTTTAGAAAGTGCTTAATATCTCTGTAATATTTAATAACCCGGTGAATGAAGTCTCAAACTGGACTGAGAACAGAAGAACATTATAGGAAACACCAAATTAAGGATGTGACATGAACATCAAAGTATTGATTTAAAAATGAAGTTGGTTAGAGAAACAATATGGAAGATGAATGTAAATTTATTTTTTCTTGGGAGGGGTAGCGAATTGTTATTTTGTTGGTGCGGAAATTCCCCTCCCTAATATACATGTGCAAAGTGGTCTATAATTTATAGCCTAGGACACTGAAAGATTATCTGATTATCGACAAACATTTACTAGAGGCCTTAAGGGGCATTGTACCTAGGTCATCTATATTACAATTAGTAGGAATCTCATATTTTGCACACCAAGGACAGACTTTTCTCTATGAGTATTGTACCATATTTTGTTTTGTCTGTAATCATAAAGGAAAGTGCATCTGTTTCTTCAGTTTTTTCAGTTTGTATAGACATGAAGAGACATGTCTCTAGGGAAAGGGAACTTTTTGCTTCTCAGGTAGTATGTTGGGGGTTAAGACTAGGATTATAGATCTTCCCTGTAATTACTAGTAACCAGCCATGAAAGTAATCATGTGCCTGGAATCTAAAGGAAAGCAAAACAAGCCTGAAGGAAATCAGGCAGTAGGCTTAATGACAATCAAATGCAAAGCCTAAAAGGAATTTAATATATCCTGATTCCCTTTTCTGTTTAGTTGATTTTTTTATTTATATGCAAATTAGCGCTTTGGGGGAGGGGGAGAACAGTCTTTTTTTTTTCTCGTAGTCACATTTTTGTATTCTTCCAGCCCCATATGCAGTGAGGAGGGAAAGGGGTGGCAATAATATAATTTATGACTGACCTATGCAGTTATTCTTTTGATTCAGATATCCTCCCCTCACTCCCTTAGCTTAATTATTCAACAAGATTCTATGATGGGAACAAAAAGAAAATTTCCTTTAAAAATACAGTATCAGCAGAAAATAAAGCATTGATAGCTTATGCTCACCTAAGATGTTTGACAGTGTCATTGAGAGTGTCTTGCATAGAGCCCAAATGAAAGAGGGGTTCCCTATCTACCAAAGAAAAGGTTCTGCAAATGCTTCTATTCTCAAATGATATTTTATTAATTACATCAAGTCCCTGGACCATAAAACATCCTCCATAAAATGAATAAGCACTTGAAATAAATCAACCTATCTGTACTCAAAAAGTAAAGTGGAGCAAGAGGATGTATTGAAAGAATGTATTGCCTGGATTATAGCATTGAGTTGGTCCAATTGAGTTGCTTCAATACTTCAGCGCATCTGTGTTGTGATCAATGGTCAATATTCTTTTTGACAATGAAAATTAAAACCAATCCACATGCTCTCATTCTGCACCACTCTTGTCCATGTTGTCCAATAATTTCTGTCTAAAAGATCAACCCAACCTACCAGAGGCCATTCTCTAGTTCTTTTTAGAATCACTGTGGATAACAGTGGAGAAACTTGGGCTCTTCATAAGTTTTCCTATATTTTTGTCACGTTAAAATCAGCCCATCTCCATTTGGGAACACACTTTTCCTAGATCATGTCTTTTGCAGCATTTCTTGTGCACAAGTCTAGTTTCAACCAATTATAACCACTATATATCTCCATTGTTCTTTGGAATACACTCCAATGTTCTTTGTGTGTGTGTGTGTGTGTGTGTGTGTATGTACACACACACGTTCGCATGCACACACACTCACACACACACACATACACTCCAGGTATAGCCAGATCCTAATGATGGCTCCGAATAAATAATGAATCCTGTAAAGTGGTCACATTGAATTTACACTGCATATTTCTATTTGACTGGAACCATTTAACATATTTTACATAATTATAATAACTTCAGATAATGGAAATTCAAATACATGCAAGCACTTCCTTGGATTCATTATTCACACTAATTGGCACCTACCAGCATTATTACTTTCCATGACTCTCTACCACATAGCATCACTGAAGGCTACCTGCTGCCTCTAAAATAAAAGATATTCTCTTCTCTTTGGCATTTAAAGCACCTCACACTCTGGATGAAGCCTGTGGGTTTTGGGGTTTTTTTCAGGCTGGTTACCACCACTGTCCCTCATTTACCCTATATTTCAACCGAACTGGCCTACTTGCTGACTCCCTTTTGTAGATATTACATTATATATCCCACTGCCACATCTTTGCACAGGCTGTCTCTTATGTCAGGAATTCTCACCCTACTCACCTTCACTTCTATGAACCTCTATATAATTTTAAAACTCAATTCAAGTCAGGCATTTCCGAATCCCCTTTCCCTATCATTTCATATTTCTACAAAACACTTATTAATTTTTTTTATCTACAAACATTCAAGGCCCTTGAAGCAGTAAACTCTCTGACTTCTTTAAATTTGCATTCCCAGTGCCTGGCATCTTAGTAGGCACTTAGTAAATGCTTGTTGATCTATTGAATACTACGAGTATAAGAAAAAGATAGCATTTTGTTTCAGGGGACATTTTGAAATTATTAAATGAGTTGCACCATTTCCCAAATATGTTCTTTCATTCCTACTTCAATCCTGTGCCCATTCATCATTCAGTTGGAATGTTTAAGAGGTGCATACACACACACTCACACACACACACACACACACACACACACACATGTACGCATGCATGCACACTAAATTAACTGAATGGGCTATCTGTCTAACTAGAAGTCATAATCTGGACAATGCCATTCTTACAGTTAAGTCACACTCATTTGATTCACAATTGATTTCACTGAGAAAGCTCTGAAAACAGAACAATGTCATCCATAAACAGGTACATTCCCTATCTACAAAAGAATTCCCCTTTCATTTAGATTCTTCACTAGACAGTCTCTGTAACAATGGTAAGCACCTTTTATAATCAAACATTCTGCTATTGTATTGGAATGTTTCAATAGTATTCAAAATTAATAAGTACTGGGTCATGAAATAATTATTTTTCTTGACTTGTTGTTCAAGGAATCTGGCATAATTTCAACATAAACAATGGAGATATCTTGTTACTAACTTCTGTAAAAATCAGTATTCACTTACATGATCTTTTTTCCTTTTTCTTTTTTTAAATTTATTTTTTTAATTGATTTGTTTGTTTGCTTTTAGTTTACAAGATTCCCTTGAGTTTCAAATTTTCTCCCCTCACTCCACACCTACCCCACCCCCTTGGCAGTATGCAATCAAGTATTGGTTCTGCAAGTATTTTTCACATTAGACATTAGTCTGGTTGTAAAGAAAGGTTGTAACCTATGGAATGAACAGTGGGAAAGAGGAAACAAAACCAAACATGAAAAAATAAAGAGAGCAGGTAGTTTGCTTCAGTCTGCATTTAAACTCTGATCTTTCTAGATCTTTCTCTGAATGTAGACATCTCCTTCCATCATGAGTTTTTGGAGTTGTCATATTGCATTGCTGAGAAGAGTCCAGTCTATCAAAGTTGGTCATCACACATAAGTTGTGTTTATAATTTGTGTACAAATTTCTTTTGGTTCTGCTCTTCTCACTTAGCATCAGTTCATATGAGCCTCTCCAGATAAATATCCTGAAGTCCATCTGCTCCTCATTTCTTATAGCACAATAGTACTCCATTACATTCATATACTACAACTTGTTTAGCCATTCCCCAATTCATGGGCATCCCCTTGATTTCCAATATTTTGCCACCACACAAAGGGCTGCAATACATATTTTTGTACATTTGGGTCTTCCTCACAGTTCTGAATCTGTTTGGGATACAACCCTAGAAGTGGTTTTGCTGGGTCAAAGGGTATGAAATTATTTATAGCACTTTGGGCATAGTTCCAGATCACTCTTCAGAATGGTTGAATCAGTTTACAACTCCACCAACAATGCATTAGTGTTCCAATTTTTCCACATCCTCTCCAGCACTTATCATTTTTATGTTTTGTCATCTTAGCCAATCTGACTGGTGAGATATGTTATCTCAGAGTTGTTTTGATTTGCATTTCTCTAATCAATAACTATTTATGGCATTGTTTTTCACATGCTTATAGATATCTTCAATTTCTCCCTCTGAAAATTAACTGTCCATATCCTTTAGTGATTTAACAATTGGGGAATGACTTGTATTCTTATAGATTTGATTCAATTCTCTGTCTATTTTAGAAATGAAGTCTTTATCAGAAACACTGGTTATAAAAAGTCTTTCCGAGTTTCCCCCTTCCCTCTTAATCTCGGTTAAATTGGCTTTGTTTGTACAGAAACTTTGCAATTTAATGTAATCAAGATTATCCATTTTGCATTTTATAATGCTCTCTAACTCTTGTTTGGTCATAAAGTCTTCCCTTCTCCATGAATCTGACAGGTAAAATATTCCTTACTTTTCCAGATTGCTTACAGTATCAGCCTTTATACCTAGATGGTACACCCGTTTAGACTTGGTTTTGGTATATGGAGTTAGATAATGGGATATGCCCAGTTTCTGCCAAACTATATTCCAGTTTTCCCAGCAGTTTTTGTCAAATAGTGAGTTCTTATCCTAAAAACTGTGGTCTTTGGGTTTATCAAACAGTAGATTACTATAGTCATTGACTACTGAGTCTTTTGTACCCAATCTATTCCATTGATCCACTACTCTATTCCTCAGCCATTACCAAGTAGTTTTGCTGCTTTATAATACAGATTAAAATCTGGTATGGCTAGGCCACCTTCCCTAGCATTTCTTTTCATCAATTCTCTTGATAGTTTGGACCTTTTGTTCTCCTAAATGAAGTTAGTCACTATTTTTTCTATCTCTATAAAGTAATATTTTGGTAGATTGATTGGTATGGCACTAATTATATAATTTAATTTAGGTAAAATTGCCATTTTTATTATATTAGCTCCACCCAGCCATAAGCAATTGATGTTTTTCCGGTTAGTAAGATCTGACTTTATATGTGTGAAAGGTGTTTTGTAGTTGTGCTCATATAGGTCCTGGGTTTGTTCTGGCAGGTAGATTCCCAAATATTTTATAATATCTACAGTAACTTTAAATGGGATTTCTCTTACTATCTCTTGCAGTTGGACTTCATTAGAAATATATAGGAATGCAGAGAGGATTTACATGGGTTTATTTTATATCTTTCAACTTTGGCAAATTTATTTATTGTCTCAAGTAGCTTTTTACTTGATTCTCTAGGATTCTCCAAGTATATCATCTGCAAAGAGTGATAGCTTAGTCTCTTCTTTGCCTAATTTGATTCCTTTGATTTCTTTTTCTTCTCTAATTGCTACTGCTAACATTTCTAGTACCAGATTGAATAAGAGGGGTGATAGTGGGCATCCTTGTTTCACTCTTATCTTATTGGAAATGCTTCTAGTTTATCCTCATTATATATAATACTTGCTGATGGTTTTAAATAGATGCTACCTATTATTCTAAGGAAAACTTCATTTATTCCTATATTTGAATAAATAGGAGGTGTTTTTAATAGGAATGAATGGTGTATTTTGTCAAAAGATTTACTGGATCTATTGAGATAACCATATGGTTTCCCCTAGTTTTATTGTTGATATGATCAGTAACACTGATGGTTTTCCTTATATTGAACCATCCTTGCATTCCTGGAACAAATCCTACCTGATCAAAATGATTCTTGTGATAAGTTGCTGTAGTCCTTTTGCTAATATTTTGTTTAAAATTTTTTGCATCTATATTCATGAGGGAGATTGGTCTATAATTTTCTTTCTCTCTTTTGTCTCTTCCTGATTTAGGTATCAGTACCATATTTGTGTCATAAAAAGATTTTGGTAGGACTCCTTCTTCACCAGTTTTCCCAAATAGTTTGTAGATGGGGATCAATTGTTCTTTAAATGTTTGATAGGATTCATTAGTAAATCCATTTGGCCCTGGAGATTTTTTCCTAGGGAGTTCATTGATGGCTTGTTCAATTTCTTTTTCTGAGATGGGTTTATTTAACCAATTCACTTGCTCTTCAGTTAATTTGGGCAACTTATATTTTTGTAAATATTCATCCATTTCACTAAGATTGTCAAATTTGTGTGCATATAATTGGGCAAAAAATTCCTAATTATTGTTTTTATTTCCTCTTTATTGGAGGTAGATTCACCCTTTTCGTTTTGGATACCCAAAATTTGGTCTTCTTTCTTTTTTTATATCATATTAACTAAAGGTTTATCAATGTTATTGTTTTTTCATAAAACCAACTCAGTTTTATTTATTAGTTCAATAATTTTCTTAATTTTAATTTTCTTAATTTTTCCTTTGGTTTTCATTATTTGTCACTTAGTATTTAATCAGGAATTTTCAATGCATTCATTTTCTAGCTTTTTCAATTGCATGCCCAATTTATTAACCTCCATTTTCTCTAATTTATTCATGTATGAATTCAGCAATATAAAACTTCCCCTAAGAACTGCCTTTGCTGCATCCCACAAGTTTTGGTATGATGTCTCATTATTGTCATCCTCTTCAATGAAGTTACTGATTGTTTCTTTAAGTTCTTCTTTGACCCACTCATTCTTTAGGATTAAATTATTTAGTTTCCAATCTGTTTTTTTTTCTGTCTTTCCATGGTCTTTTATTGCATGTGATTTTTATGGCATCATGATGTGAGAATGATGCATTTAACATTTCTGCCTTTCTGCACTGAATTGTGAGGATTTTATGCCCTAGTACATAGTCGATTTTTGTGTATTTTCCTTGTACCACTGAGAAAAAGGTATATTCCTTTTTATGCTCATTCAGTTATCTCCAGAGATCTATCATGTCTAGCCTTGCTAAAATTCTATTTGCCTCCTTAACTTCTTTCTTGTTTATTTTGAGATTGGATTTATCAAATTCAGAGAGGGGGAGATTGAGGTCCCCCACTAGTATGGTTTTGCTATCTATTTCTTCCTCTAATTCCCTAGACTTTTCCCTAGGAATTTGGATGCTATACTTCTTGGTGCGTATGTTAAGTAAAGATATTGCCTCATTCTAGATGGTGCCTTTTAGTAGGATGTAGTCTTCTTCTTTATCTCTTTTATTTAGATGTATGTTTGCTTTTGCTTTATCTGAGATAAAGATTGCTACCCCTGCTTTTTTTTTTTTGCTTTAGCTGAATCATAATATATTCCACTCTGTCCTTTTACCTTTACCCTGGGTGTATCCCCTTGTTTCAAATGTGTTTCTTGTAGACAGCATATTGCAGTATTGTGATTCTTAATCCATTCTACTATCCACCTCTATTTTATGGGAGAGTTCATCCCATTAACATTCACAGTTATGATTACTATCTGTGACTTTCCCTCCATTCTATTCCCTCCCCTGTTTATATTTTTGTATCTTCCTTTTCCCTTCCCCTCCTCAAGAGTTTTCCTTTTGAACACTGCCTCTCTCAGTATTCCCTCCCTGTGTTCCTCCATATTTATCTACCCTCTCCTCTTTCCCTCCATTCTAAACACCTTCCCCCATTTTAGACCCCACCCCCCTCACCCTTCCTACTGTCTGTAAGGCACAATGGATTTTTTACTTCATGGAGTATATTATTCCTTCCTTAAACCCAAACCAATGAGAGTAAATTTTGCACAGTGCTCTGCTCCCTCCCTCCTTTCCATCTATTATAATGAGTTTTTGTGTCTTTTCATCTTAGGATCCTAAATTTAACTGATTATATTGATCCCTCTTTGAATCAGAACCAATGAGAATAATGTTCATATGGTGCTCATCTCCCTCCTTCCCCTCTACTTTAGTATGTTTTTATACCTCTTTGTGTGACATAATTTACCATTTTCTACCTCATCATTTCCTTTTCTCCTATTACAGTCCCTTTGTTCCCCTTAGTAGGTTTTTTAAATCTTCAAATTAGTTCATTTATACCCACACCCTCTATGTAAATCCCTTTTAAGTGTTGCAGTAATTATACAAATTTCAATAGTGACAGGGATCAGTTTCTCATATAGGGATGTAGTTTACTCTTATTGAGTCCCACGTTATATGCCTGTGTGTGCATGTGGTGTGTGTGTGTGTGTGTGCGTGTGTGTGTGTGTGTGTATGTGCTTTCCTTGTTTATGTCTTTCTTGGGTCTCATAAATGGAGATCAGTTTTTCCATTGAAGTCTGGCTTTTTCATCAGGAAAGTCTGGAAGTCCTTTATTTCATTAAATGACCATCTCCTTGCCTGAAAGATAATCCTCAGTTTTGCCCAGTAGTTGATCTTTGGTTGCAGTCCTAGCTCTTTTGCCTTATGAAATATCAAATTCCAATCCCTCCGATCTCTTAATGTAGAAGCTGCTAAATCCTGTGTAATCCTGACTGTAGTTCCATGATATTTGAATTGTTTCTTTTTAGCTGCTTGTGGTATTTTCTCCTTGACCTTGTAGTTCTGGAATTTGGCTACTATATTTCTTGGAGTTTTCAATTTGGGATCTCTTTCAGGATAAGTCTGGTGAATTCTTTCTATAACTTTTTTACCCTCTGATTCTAGGACCTCAGAACAGTTTTCTTTGACAAACTCTTGGAGGATATTGTCCAGGCTGCTTTTTTCATCATGGCTTTCTAGTAGGCAGAGAATTCTTAGAATTCTTGTCTCTCTTGGATATTTTCTCCAGGTTAGTTGTTTTTTTTTTCCAGTGAGATATTTTACACTTTATTCTAATTTTTCAATCTTGATGTTTTGTTTGACTGATTCAATGCATCATAGAGTTCTTAGCTTCAATTTGACTGATTCTAATTTTTAGTGAATTATTTTCCTTGACTAGTTTTTGAAGCTTCTTTTCCATATGTTCAGTTTTTATTTTTAGGGAGGTATTTAATCCAGTTTGATTTTGAACTTCCCATCCTAGTTGTCCAGTTTTACTTTTTAAGGATTTGCTTTCTTCAGTGAGATTTTTTTTTTCCAATTTGGTCACTTTAGATTTAAATTTATCTCCTATCTCTCTTAACTTGGTTTTTAAAATATTTCTTGAGCTCCTCCAAGAGTGCTTTTGGGGCTTGAGACCGATTCATCTTTCCTTCTGTGGTCTCCAGTGATAGAGTCTATGCTGTCCTCTGAATTTGGTTGTTCTTGCTCACTGTAGAAGGACCGTATGGTTCTAGATCTCACAGATTCCTTCTTTCCCATTGTGATTGCCTATGTCCTGAATTTTTAGAGTGGATGTCTGCTTCAGGGGTGCAGATGTATTGCACTTCTCAGGCTGGGAGGTAGGAGTTTGGTTGTTCACTTTGTGAGCTGTAGTCTCTAAGTGTCTGGACTGAGGCCAAGGCCAGGACTCTCAGTGTTACCCCTGAGTTACCCTGATGCTCACAGAGTAACCTGTTGGGAAAAGGTGGTCTGTCCACTTTAGGTTTCCACCTCTGTGTCTCTGGGCTCCAACACAGGTAGGCTCAGCAGCTGGAGGTCAGCAGGGCTGGTGTCTTCAGATTCCCCTGGTGGTGCTAAGGCACACCTGGGCTTGTGCCGTTAGTGCTTGCTGGCTCCACCCCCTGGGTTTAGACTCCATATTGCCTCACTTCCCTCTTCCTCAACGATTCCCAAACCAGAGGCTGTTTCCACTAATTCAGCATTTTACTCTGGGTGGGACATTTGTCTCTTGGTTTTCTGCATTAGGGAGGGGGAATCAGAGCAACTAGGTTTTATTTTACCATCTTAACTCCTGGAAGTTCAGGTTTATGATTTTTAAACATCCAGGCTGCAGGCTGGTAGTCCCAGGAGAAGCTGCTGTCCCTGCTGCAGGCCCTGCATTTTGTCTTACCCAGCTCTGAGGATCCTCTGTCCTGTGGTAAGATTGCCCTTGGGGTGGGTGAGTCCACTGGCTGACTGGGGCTCCTTCTCATTCTGCTGTAGTCTGCTCTCAGATCTGTGCAGGTGCAGCTCCTGTGTGCTCCATGTTCCCTCTGCCCAGACCTATATAGGCACTTTCCTGTGCTGGGAATCTGCCATGCTCTGTCTACCAATGGGTTCTATCACCTAAAATATGTTCAAATTCACTTTTTAAAGTTTAGCAACAGAATTTTTGGAGGAGCTTAGAAAAGTTACTGCTTCCTTTCTGCCATCTTGTCTCTGCCTGATCTTTTTTCTTCATTCATTTCAAATTTCCCAATGTTTAAGATGTGCCTGAATATGTCAGGTCAGAATTTTTGAAAATGTATCCCACATTGGCTTATCTTTGTTATTATTGTTGTTTCAGTTGTGTCCAACTCTTCATGACCCCATGGAATTTTCTTGACAAAGAAACTGAAGTGGTTTGTCATTTCCTTCTCCATCTCATTATATAGTTGTCGAACTGAGGTAAACAGGGTTAAGTGACTCGTCCAGAGTCAAGGGTCTGAAGCCAGATTTAAACTCAGGAAGATGAGTCTTCCTGTCTTCATACCCAACACTTTATTCACCATACCACCTAACTAGACCATCTCATCTTTAGCTTTTCTTTTAATTTAATTCTAGTTTTCACCTTTGCTCTGATAAGTTGGTCTCAATGTACTCAGGTGAATTGGAAATGGTACTCACATGATTGTTTCTTTTCTTTCCTTTTTAATATTTCTTCCAATTACACATAAAAATGATTTTAGTCTTCATTAAAAAAAATAGTTCCAAATTCTCTTCCATCCTTACTCACTTTCCTCCTCATAGAGAAGGCAAAGAATTTGATATAGATTATTCCCTAATCATCTTTGGAAATAGATCTAGTACTGATATTTCTGGGTAAAAGGTTATGTAGGCAGTTTAATAACTTTTTGAACATAATTCCCAATTATTCTCCAAAATTGCTGGATCAGTTCACAATTCCAGCAACAATGAATTAGTGTCCTGATTTTTCCATATCTTTACCAAACTTGTCATTTTCCCCTTCAATAATTTTAGGGGCGGCTAGGTGGCGCAGTGAATAGAGCACTGGCCCTGGAGTCAGGAGTACCTGAGTTCAAATCTGGCCTCAGACACTTAACACAAAAAACTAGCCGTGTGACCTTGGGCAAGTCACTTAACCCCAACTGCCCGCCAAAAAGCAAAAATAATAATAATAATAATAATTTTAGCCAATCTGCTACGTATAAAATGGTATTTCAAAGTATATGATTGTAGTATGTGATTTTGATGGACTACTACTGTGCCATAAGAAATGATGAGCTAAATGATCTTAGAAAAACACAAATAAACCTGCATGAACTAATGAAGAGAGAAATGAGCAAAACCAAGAGAAAGTTGTATACAGTAATGATATTGTTTTAAGAACAACTTTGAGCAAATAAATTATTTTTGACATTTTAAATACCCAAATTAACTACAAAGGACCTACAAACCAAGATGCTATCTGTATCAAGAGAAAGAATTATATATGTATATATATATTTGTGTCTAATGATAGCCATCTCTAGTGTGGGAGAGGGAGGAAAAGAAAAAAAGTTGGGAAAAGAAATTTAATGATATATTTATTATATATTTAAAAGGGATAGCAAATTATTTTTACATGTAGTGGGAAAATAAAATACTAAAAAAATTTTGAAAAGAATTTAAAAAAACAAAAATGCTTGTTTTATTGCATAAATTAAATAAAAAATATTTTAAAATAAATTTTATAAATAAAATTAAATAATACAAATTTTATAAAATAAATATAAATTTTATTTAATTTATAAAATACAATAATAAATTTTATTTAGTTTATAAAATAATTTTTTTAAAAGAAAAAAACGATATGGTTCAATTCATTTTTGTGTTTGGTGCTCACCATGTAGAATATCTTCAGTTAGTCAACAAGCATTTAATTACATTTATTATGTGTCAGGCATGGTTCCAAGAACTGGGGATACAAATAAAGGTAAAATCATTGCCTATCCTGAAGGAGCTCATTTTGTAATGAGGTACCAATATGTACATGAAAATCAAGATACATAATATATAGATACATAATATTGTAGAATGTCATCTGAAAGGGGAGGCATTAATAGCTGGGAATGTATAAAACCTATTTGTAACATCTATTCCCAGAAAGAACAGCCTTAGAGGTCAAAGAAACATGGCTTGTGGGATTCTGTAAATAAAGACAAGTCTGATTCTATTTCAAACAAAATTCTCCACTATCTTAAATCACTGGTCTCACCTAAACACTCTTATGAGATTAATTAAAGACTTTAAGCCCTATCAATATGGTTTCATGAAATTATTTACAACAGAAACATCTCAACATGAACTCAACATGATCTTGAGGCTACACAAAAGTTAACAAGTTATAACCGAATTCTAAAACATTATCTATCACCTCCCTCCCCCACCCCACACCCCCAAATCACCTCCCATCTAGTCCCTATCACTTATTTGGGAGGCTGAGTAACATGATCATGTCTTTCCACAGAGAACTTTGGGGTCAAAACATTGGTAGCCACTTGTTTTCTGCTTTCATTCATAATAAAAATTATATTGACCTACTTCAGTTCCTTCAATAGTACTTCAATTTATTGA
Organism: Pseudocheirus occidentalis; assembly: GCA_028646575.1. Lineage (NCBI taxonomy): Eukaryota > Metazoa > Chordata > Mammalia > Diprotodontia > Pseudocheiridae > Pseudocheirus > Pseudocheirus occidentalis. The sequence goes on along the minus strand of CM053598.1, from coordinate 102,738,478 downwards.
TTTGGGGGCAAGAACTTTACATTAGACTACCAAAGGTTAAATGAATTTTCAGAGAAAGTTTTTTTTTTAAGTTTCTTAGTGCCATTTGCCCTCTTTTCTCTACTCTTCCCATAGGCAATGCTGAGGCAGAAAGAGGTCCAAGGGCTATTTTACTTTGGTCTTTATTTCATGGGCTTTGATGACTAAAGAATTCAAGCCTCTTTTTATTTAGTTCAGCAGATTCAGTCTGTCTTTGGAATCACATGAAGCACTTTTAGGTTTATAGAACTAACCATATGTTGTTTTCAGCTGGCCTGGCCTTTGAATACTCTGGTTTATTTCCATAGGAAAACAAAGTCACCATTATTCTTGCCCCTCTACAAGCACTAAGGTTACCCAGAATATAAACCTAGAAATAACGTTTATTTACATAATAACAAAGTTTAAAAGGACTTGGTCTCAAATCTATCAACAACCAAGGAAAAGAGGAAGGTTCCACTTTATATGGCAATCCATAGGAACCTTCCAGCTTATAGTACACTGTGTAACTTAAGGATGCTAGAAAGACAAGTTCTCCCCTTCAACTAGGACCTACATAGACCATATTACACAGTAAAGTCAAAGGGTAAGGTCCACATTTGTTCTTTCATTTCATAACTATGTGCCTTGTTGATCCAGTCCCATGATGCGCTAGCCTTTTTCCCTTCTTGGTGCACCATCAACTTGATGCTGGTTCAGAAGTCCCAGATTTCACTAATGGCTTCCTTCCAGGGTAAAAGAGATACTGTGGTTTTCAGCAGAGATTTCCTAGATCCATCTGTGCTTCTGTATCAGTCTCAAATTGACTGGTCTTTATTTCCTGCTGCTTTGAGGTCCACATGCTACCACTCTTCAGCTGTGTCTAGTCTCCAGACCCGGCATGGTATATCTTATATGCAAGCAGATCCACTAGCATGTATGATTCTTTTGAATATTCCAAAGATGAAAGGTGAAGGGGTTGTCTGATTTCTCTTGATGTTCACTTACGGTACTAATGATTTCAGGTAGGAGGGGTTTTTCCCCAATTAAAAAAAATAAAACATTGTTATTTTGTGTAGGAGATGAGTGGGTTAATTTTATGTGCAAGAGGAAAAAAAAATGACAATATCTTCCACTGTTGCTGGGTCATGGCAAGATTTCACAGCAAGTGGCCTTAGTATAATTCAACACAATGAGAAACTGTTGTTCAAATAATTCACATGAACCAGCCTTTGCCAACTTCAATTTTGTTCACAGGCAAATACCAAGTTGGGAAATAAAAGCAAAGAATGATTTTTATTGTCACTGTGATGGAAAATAGATGTTTAGTTTCTTACCCAATGAAACAAATTTTCCCCCTTGAAAAGGCTTCTAATCTTGTGTCCTGCTAAGGAAAGATTTGGGAATAGGCCAATTTGTTTGAATTAAATCTAGCCTTTGGGCTGAACCGAAGATAAGTGAATCAGAATTGTGTAGTAAAAAGAATATTTTATTTGGAGTCAGAAAGCCCAGATTCCAGGCTTGCCTCTATTGCTTACTACCTTGCACTAATTGCTTTGATTTTCCAGACTTACTTTCTTCTGTATAATAAGGGAAATTAGTTTCATGATTTCTAAGGTCCCTTACAATTCTAAACCAGATATTTAAAAATGGATTCAATGAACTTAATTCTAAAATGAATACACACACATATACACAAAAATATTTCTTCCTCTTTTGTTTGCTACAACTAGGTTCTGATAACTTTCAGTCTTGCAGGACCTAATGCTTATCACTTAACCATATTCAAATCTTACTAATATTACAGTATTTACAGTATTTACTTGTTTAAGCAAGTATAGAGGGGAAAAATAATAGGGTATAGGAAACATAAGTTTTAACTTTTAAATAAAATTGTATTGATATGTTCTGTTTTTAAATCTACCTCACATCATTTACATCTCCTACTGTGTATCTCCTCTCTCTCCCAGAGTCATCCCTTATATTTTTAATTTTTAAAAATGTTATGTGGCAGCTAGGTGGCGCAGTCAATAGCACACTGGCCCTAGAGTAAGGACAATCTGAGTTCAAATATGACCTCAGACATTTGACAGGCTTACTAGCTGTGTGACCTTGGGCAAGTCACTTAATCCTAATTGCCTTCCCCCCTTCAAAAAAATATATTATTCTAACCTTTCAATTATACCATCACCACCACCACTACCATGAGCAATTTAAAAAATAGAAATAAAGTTCTCCAAAGATATTCTTAGTCCAGCAAAACAAATTCTTACCTTGGCCATATCTGAAAACATGTCTTTATTGCCCTTTAAATTCAAATCTCTGACAGGAGGTGAGTGATGTGTTTCATTTTCATTCCTTTCAACTCAGAACAAATGATATTTTAAAAAGATGAGTGAATTTGTGATTGAAAGGAGGGGAAGACGAAGAGAGAAAAGAAGTACTTGACAACTGGGTTGAGAATTCAGCATAATATAATGAAAAGTATGCTGGAATTGTAGTAAGCAGGCAGTGAGGTTCAAATTTTGCCTTTGACATTTCTGGTTATTTGACTTTGGGTATGTTGCTATATAATTCTGAACCTAGTTTTCTCATTTATAATACACCAACAATACCTTAAACCACAGAATTGTTCAGAGGATCAATAAGATAATGTACCACAGTCTTTTTTAATCTTTTACAAAAACTAAAGTATTATATAAATTTAAGTTATTATTGAGGAATGGGAAAATATGAAACTGGGGATCTGTTGGGAGTCATGAGATCAGAAAGAATAAAAGTTTGTGAAAATTAGAATGTTAACTTTCTTTGAGTCTTCCTTTGTTCAACTACCCTTGAAAATGTATCATGACACCTTCTAGACATTTCATTAGCTTGACAAATGTGTAGAATACGTCTCCTTCCTTTGGCTCCAAATCCTATAGGAGTGATCAGGAATGAGTCCATTCAACTGTTAGTGTAAACAAGATTTTCAATACTGGTCCACATGTTTAGAAATCCATTAAAGTGCAGGCCACATGAATTTAATTAGGTAATTAATTATATCCAGTTTTAATTACAACAACTAATTGATCCAGGACTACTAGCATGATACATGTAGACAGTCACTGATTCTAGGCAGTCACTAATTCAAGGTTACGGTAAATAGACAGAAGTTTAGGCCCTACTGGCCTACTAGTTCGTATATACTAGCCAATTTGCTATTTTTCCCTACATTTTTTTTTCTTTTTAGTAAGGTTACAGATTCAGACAAGAAGCATTAGACCTATAAGCCACATGCCTAGACTCTAATGGATTCTCCCATAACTTGATCTTTAAGATTTAAATTTGGCCTTCCTTCCTTCCTTGCTTCCTTGCTTCCTTCCTTTTTTTTTTTCACAATCGAGGTTAATTGACTTACCCAAGTCACGCAGCAAGTAAGCGTCTGAGGCCAGATTTGAACTCAGGTTCTCCTGACTTAAGAACTGGTGCTTGATTCATTGCTCCACCTAACTTTCCCCAGGTTGCCAAATTTTCTAAGGCAGTGGAAAAGCATAAGTCCTGCTGTCAGATAAGGCTTTGGGATGCTAACTGTTTGGGGAAGTCACAAATTTCCCCTGAAGGAAATAGTAGGGAGGGATGTATTGTGAATTGAAACTGATATAAAAACAAAATATATCAACAAGAGTCAGGATGGACCTATTCTTTCATGAAATGAGGAGGCTACTTTTATCAATGCAGACCAGCATCTTCCCTAAAATTTATAGTTCTAGATTTTTATTTAGAACACTGAGGAGTTAAATGACTCATTCAGGATCACAAAATCAGTGTGTGTTGGGGATGAGATTTGAACCCAGGTCTTCCTGCTTCCCATATTGCTTCTTTGTCTAGTTAAACAATATGTATATGGACCTTTCTTCTACTTTCACCACAGTTGTAGGTCAGGGCGGGGGGGCAGAGAGAGAGAGACAGAGACAGACACAGAGAGAGACACAGAGAGAGACAGAAACAGAGAGACAGAAAAACAGAGAGACAGACTCAGAGACAAAGACAGAGAGACAGAGATGGAGAGAGACAGAGGGAGGAGAGAGATGGATGAGAATGAAAGAGGGGAACAGGGAAATGTTACATAGGTTCCATGGTCAATAGGCTAGCTACATAGAAGTAATTGTTCTGATCATATTATGATATATTCACTGGGGCTGTTAGTATCAAAATAAACCATCACCCGTTACTACTGCCTCTTAAATTCTAATTAGTTTCCCAGTTTAGAAAAAAACAACAACAAAAACCTTTTCTGTCACTGGGAAACAGCTTTCTTGTTTTTATTTTCAAACCTCAGAGATTATTTTTGAATCAAAGGTTTATTTCCCCATAGAACTCTAAGAATTTCTAAGGGCACGAAGGGATGACTTAGGTTTTACAACTAGTTTCAGAACCTTAGTGGATCAGTTAATTTAACTAGCATCCGAATGGCTCCATGACACATAAAATCTACCTGTCATCCACCTTGTTTAATTTCAGTCAACAAACTTTCATTAGAGACTCACCAGATACAAAACATCTGGCTGGGATCCTTGCCTTAGACTTTTTCTTTGTGAGAGTAGGGCTGCCTTCATTGATGCCTCCAAATGAAAGAATGACTCTTTCTCATATTTACCTCTAAAAAAGCTTCTACAGTTTCAAGGGAATTAATGAATCAGTACCCATCCAAAATCGAATATAACACAAATAAAACTCAATGTGTTAACTTTTACCAACCAGCCAGAGGACACATTAGTTTAAGACTAAGTAAACAAGGAAAAATAACTTTAATCAGATAATACAGGAAAAGCTATTCCAATGCACACATGGGTACCCAATGTTTCCATTCCACCAATGAGCGAGCGACACATACAGAGAATACATGCCACCAGGTATCATAATAGAAGTCTAACATATAGAGAACAAATGTGAACCACATGGCCAACCCCACTTGATAAGGGCACACACATAAGGGGTATGTATGGTCAGCACATGTGAAGGGTCAGGGAAACTTGCTCTGCAATTGATGCATGGTTGACAATATCCTCCAGTGATGTTTAATACTGTTCTGGACTGTTGTTTGCTGGGTTTGACAGCTATGCCCCATGCTGAGGATGTTGTTTGTTTGGTTTATTATCTCTATGATGGAAGTTTTTTGTTTTTGTTTTTTTAACTGGATACCACATTGTTTTTGCTGGAAAACTCTGGTTTTATGTTTGCTGAGGTTATTATGTTTTGTTTTTTAGGCTGTGATAGTCATTTCCTGGCTTTCTTCTCTGATCTACTGTAGTATGATAAGCCTCTCCTTTACAGTGACATCCATTTTAGTATATAGCAAAGTCTATGGGCCACAGATGTCCGGATGAGGGCAGCCAGCCAAAAGAGAACCAGAGTGCCCCAGGCTATGATCAAGACTCTTCTTTATTGCCAAAGTTTGATGTGGATTTGAGGTCCATTGTTTGAAACAATTATTCGACTTGAGATTGGAAGTTTCCTTGAAATTCCCATTTAATTTCTGTCATTGCTTCTAAAACCCATTTTAAGAGGGAAAGGTGCCCAAGCAAAGATAGGAGCTATATATAAAGCCTGGGACAACAAAGTCCAGTACACTCCTCAAAACCTTTTACATTGATATAACAACAATGTTGAGGAAGAGCAAAAGATAAGCAAAGAAGGCAAAGTCTATCCTCCTGGCTCTTATTTCTGCCTTCACATATACATCTATCAGGAATACACAATAAAATCCTATGCTTTTGTACAAAATACAAAACTTTTTTCCCCTGCATCAACACTGAATTGTTCAGAGCTCCTTTTCCCCCCTCCTCCAAATCAAATCTAGGTTGTCTTTTTGTCTAGCTATAACAACATCAACTACATTTTTTAAATTGCTCAATAACAAAACCCTTTAGAAAATAAATGTATTAAACATTATACACTGCTCTTTATTATATCTTCAGAAGTTCACATTGGATAGATGAACAGCATTACACTGAATGGGAATTTTTCTTTGTTATTCAATAGTGATACCATAAACATCCCAAAGAACAGAGGAAAACAAGCCAACGTTCAGTTATTTCACATGGAACCAGTGGTTCCCCATCCTTGTCATCACCCAACCTTCCCAGGTCAAGCAATAAAAGTTCCTTTAGGGCTTAGGAGATTTGTCCTTTAGGATCCCATAACTGAAAATTATCTACCATTTCTTGCTAAACATGGCATACAGACAACACATTCACATCTGTGTCTTGACTTAAATCTGATTATTTAACTACTCATAAAGTTAGCTCCAGAGTGTCCTTCACAGGTTCCATATTCCATCTTAATCAATGACATTTTAAAAACCTGAAGGAGAGGAGATAAAAGGTACTTTTGTCACTATATCCCAAGTATGCATTAGCACAAAAAGCTTATACTTTTGTTTTTTATTCACTCACATTCAACATATTTTATAAATAAGAAAGATTTAACCATTCAATTCTAAGTTGAATACAATATAGCCAAAGTTTCTACAGTGAAGTATAGCTAAGGAGAACTATGCCTTTGTCAGCTCTTATAGTGGAGAAAAGTAGAAAAAGAAACTAGACAGGTGCAGAAGGAAAATGTCCATTATTTTTCTAAACTTAGCCTTGAACTTCAAGACTGAAGATGTGATAAGGACTAGTTTTTAATTAACACTACCTTAAAAATTAATTTAACAACATTTATTAATCACCTACTGTACACAAAGGTTAGGTCTTTGGACTTTTAAAAATATACATATTCATATACATATAATATATGATACCATATATAAGCCATATATAATATGTGTTTGTGTGTGTGAATGTGTATATATATATATACATATATATGTATATGCATATACATATATATATATGTATATGCATGCACGTGTGCATTCTCCTTACAGGCACCCATACAAGCCACTAAAAAAGTTGTTGCTGCAAAGGACGTGTCCTTACATTTTGCCAGTTTGATATTAACTTTGTTTTGTATTTGACCAGAGTTTTGTTACCTCACCATTTATATTTTATTCATTTCATTATAGTGCTTATATATATCATAATTTCGACTATATTTTCTTTTATTTTTAATGCCTTTAAAAAAAAACATGACTGTCACTGCCCAATAACCTTTTTTTTTTTTTAACAAAAGTAATCTACCCAGTAACAAAGAAAACCAGTCAGGCAAAATCTAATAGTAATCCATTATATCTGATAGCATATTCAGTTTATTATACCTGTAGTCCTTTACCTCTCATTCAAAAGAGGAGGGAAGTTTATTTCATCATCTATCCTGTGAAATTCAAATTGGTCACTGTTGTTGTTGTTTAGTTGTTCAGTCACATCAGAATCTCCATGACCCAGTGGATTATAGCTCACCAATACTATCTATGGGATTTTCTTGGCAAAGATACTGGAATGGTTTGCCATTTCCTTCTCCAGTGAACTAAGGTAAACAGAGTTTACACAGTTAGTTAGTGCCTGAGACCAGATTTGTAGTCAGGTCTTCCTGATCTCAGTCCCAGCATTTTAAAAAAATTATTATTATATTGATCTGAATTCTGAGGTCTTTTAGCTTAGTTTTTCTTTACATTGTTGTGGTCGTTATTCATATAATAATACTCTTAGTTATTTTTTTAAATCTATGACAATTCTTTTGAGTCTTCCCCAAATTTTTGAATTCCTCATATTTTATGCCTCAATAATAACTCATTCCATCCATATATCATAATGTGTTCAGCGATTTTCCATTCAATGGATACCTACAGTTTCAGTGATCACTTTCCTTTTGCTATTAAATAAAGTGCTGTTATGAATATTTTGTTAAATGTAGGACCTTCGATTCAATTCTATAAGCATGCTATGTTAGGCACTGAGCTAGTCATGGAGCATACAAAACCAAATACTCTCTTAGGAGTGTAATAATAATAATAATAATAATAAACCATGAAACTCTGTTGTACTGCTGAACACTTGAATAAATCACTTAAATTCCATCTCTTGTCCAGTGTCAAATGTATGGTTCATCTTGATAATGGACACTTCCACAGATGTTATAGAAATCATCTCCTCCTGGGCTATCAATACATACATACAGAAGCTCTCAAATTCTCAGGTTCATGAAGTAGCCACCAGACTGAGGATATCCAGGTCAAGACTGCTGTCCAGTCACCAATTTTGGGAAAGGGATATAATGCAAATAAGACAACTAGGGAAAAATCTAGCATCAGACTTACCTAATCAAATATGTATTTTCACTGCCATGCAGTTGTCATTGTCTCAAGTGCACCTGTATTCCCTCCCTGAAAAACCAACAGGGAGGCAGCCTGAGTCCTAAGCAACATGCTCCAAAGAGAGAAAGCTTAATAGATAATTTTTGTTCACATTAAGGGATAATCCTTTTCTTCCTTTCTTTCTAGCCTAAAAAAAAAGCAAAACAGTGTTCTAGTTTGTCCAACTATTCTTGAATACAATTTGGAATGATGCTAAAAAGTGATTTGAGGAAAATCATTTTTTTCTCTTATATTAGTAGCCAATGGAAGACTGCTGCTGTGAACAGCTTTCAAGGTTCTGATTACATAGTATAGCAAACTATTTATTCAATAACAAATCAGAGGAAAACATTCACAGAAAATCAAGGTACAGCATTCACAATGTTACAACTTATCAAAGAAAATCGAAATACAGCATTTACCATGTCACAACTCAACAACTTATCACTAAAATGGTCACATAGTTTTCACCAAAGTACATTCATTTAGTCAATCACAAAATCCTTAATTCAATCAAAAATTACAAAAGTCAAAGTTCTCCACCCCCAGGTCACAGTAAATCACAATCTTCTCAGTCAGTACACAATATCCCAGTAAAGTCTTCTTTCAGCTTGACTCAAGACTGGCTCTCAGCTTCCATGGTTCCTCTTCCATGGTCCCAGCTCCAACTATCACCTGGGTTCAAAGGCAGGCAACTCCCAGTTCCTTGTCCAGATCCGTGTCCAGTTCTTTGTTTGGTTCCCATTCCATATTGAAGCTCACAGTGTCCAGTCCACCTCAAATCCTTCACAGTTCCTGTTTCTGGGAAGACAAAGCCTGACAGAGCCACAATAATATTCATACACATTACCAGCACCATCATCAATTCTCTATCTGCCTGTGAAATCAACACAGACCCACAAATAAGGTCCAAGAGGTCAGCACAAATCATCAGCAAAGTCCCAGGACCTCCAAAACCCTCCTCCAGGACTTCTGTGAACATACAACCAGAAAATCCTCTTTCAGGGCTTCCAGTAAGGTCCCAGGGCTTCTGCACAAAGTATCACAAATAAACATTCACACAGACAGAGCAGACAAACTGAGTTCTGGAATGCTACAAATATTTTCTTTCTTGATTCTGCTGCCACAAGAGTCCTCTTCTCAGTCCTGCTGTCTCTAGCCTGGGCCTCTCCTTATACATGGTAATTAACTCCTCCCCTTCCTGTTGCAGGAGTTCATGAGGTCTAGGGTTCACAAGTTGTGGGGTTCACACATTCTGCTTCTTAACAGAATGGCTTCAAAGCTCAAAATAAACTTGAACTGAAACAAGGTGTTAATTCAATAGCTGAAACAAGATGTGAACTAGTATGTGTCATTAAAAGCATCAAGTCTATGCCCTTGTTCCTTCCATTGTAATTTAGGGTACCCTAGCTCATGAATGGAAAAAATGACCATAGTGGTCATGGTAGAGATGGATCCTTTTGTCCAGAGGTGGTTGAGTCTCATGATCAAGCCCTGTTCAGAGGAGCTGAAGACTTTTATCCTACCTCCTCATTAATATTCCCACCTCCTAATTAATTGTTTATCAATCAGTGTTGATTTTCACCTATCAATGACACCTTCTTTTTCTAAAAGGTATTCAGGATCTCCATTAGGTATCTTTTGTTACCTAGAGAAACCACTGGCCCTCAATTCATTGATTATCGGCAAGCCTAATTAATAAATTGAGCATTAAAACTGTGTATCTTGTGTTTTTCATTCAACTCAGTGATTAAAATGAACTCTGTAATGCAGACATGATGCTCCTAAGCATATAATTCTCCAGTGTGAACAGTTTCATTCTCTATTCCCTATGACTGAAACTCCCCTTCATCATCCTGACTTTATAGCTCTCCTTCAAGTATCAACTTAAGTCCTACCTTCTACAAGAAACCTTTTTGAGTCTTCCTTAATTTTAGAACCTTCCCTCTGAGGTTATCTATAACTGTGAGCTCCTTGAGAATAGGTACTTTTTTTTGCCTTTCTTTGTATTCCCAGTGTTTAGCACAGTGCTGGCACTGTGTAAACTGGCACATAGTAAGCACTTAATAAATGTTTGTGAACTCACTAAAGTAAGAAGAAATAAACAACAGATATACCCAAGTATTGAGGGAAAGTGAATTGTTATAATACACAAATGTTATAATTTCATTGTAAGAAATGATGACTAGATAATGAATACCAAGAAGCACAAGAAGATTTAAAGGAACTGATACAAAGCAAAATAACCTGAATCAGTAAAGCAATATATACAAGCACTACAACAATTCAAAAAGAAAGACTGACAACAAAAAATGACATTCAAAACTGAATGCTTATGAAATTCTAACAACTAAGTTAGGTCAAAACAAAGAGATACACATCTCCCTTCATTGTTTGCAGAAGTAGGTGAGTATGAGTATGGAATACTGAATATATGGTTTATCTATTACTTCATTTTGTTGAATTTTCTACCTTTTTTTATAATGAATAACTCTCTGAGAGAAGTAGTGAGAGGGACATATTGAGAAATGTAGCTGATATAAAAATAAAAAATGTCAATTTATTTTAACAAAAGAAAAAAATTGAATGAATTAATTCCTAAATCTTTGTATAAATCCCACCTGGTCATAGTGTATGATCTTTGTGATATATTGCTATAACCACTTTGCTAGCATTTTATTTAAAATTTTTGCATCAATATTCATGAAGTAAATTAGTCTATATTTGTTTTTTTTCCCTCTGTTTTTGTTCTCCCTGGCTTAGCTATCAAAACCACATTTATGTAATAAAAAAGAATTTGGTAGGATTCCTTTTTTATTCATTTTTTTCAAATGTTTTATATAGCACTGGGATTAATTGTTCCTTAAATATTTCATAGAATTCACTTGGAAATTCACCTAGTCCCAGAGATTTTTCTCAGGGAACTCACTGATGATTTGTTCAATTTATTTTTCTAAGATGGAGTATTTACATATTCTATTTCTCCTGTTAATTTGGGCAGTTTATATTTTTGTAAATATTCATCCATTTCACTTAGATTATCAGTTTTAATAGCATATAGTTGTTCAAAATAACTCCTAATAATTGCTTTAATTCTATTTCTTTGGTGGTACTCCCCCCTCATTTTTGATATTAGTAAGTTGACTTTCTTCTTTATAAAATTAAATTAACCAATGGTTTCTCTCCCCCATCCCCATAAAACAAGCTCCTAATTTTATGTATTAGTTAATTTTTTTACTTCTAATTTTTATCAGTTTATCCTTTGATTTTCTATTTTTATGTTTAATGGGGATTTTTAATTTGTTCTTTTTCTAGTTTTTTTTTAAATTTCATGCTTGATAAATTGATCTGCTCTTTCTGTCTTTTAGCAATGTATGCATTTAGTGACATAAATTTTCCTCTAAGTACTGCTTTGACTGCATCACATAAATTTTTTAATGTTTTCTCATTGTTATTCTATTAATTAAATTATTTATTGTTTTTATGATTTACTCTTTGACCCACTCATTCTTTAGGATTACATTATTTAGTTCCCAATTAATTTTCAACCTATGTTTCCATAGCTCTAGATTAAATGTAATTTTTATTGTATTATATCTGTTTCTCAACATTTGGTTGTGAAGTTTTTATGTCCTTATGCAGTGTCAAATTTTGTGAAAGTGCCATGTATCATGGATAAGTGGATATATTCCTTTATATTACCATTCAGTTTTCTCCAGAGGTCTATGATATCAAAACTTTTCTAAAAAGCTGTTCATCTTGACTTCTTTCATTTTTATTTTATGATTAGATTTACTAGCTCTCAGAGGGGAAAATTGAAATTTCTCACTAGTATAGTTTTACTATTTCCTCCTATAATTAATTTGACTTTCCCTTGAAGAATTTGGATTCTATGTTATTTGGTGCATACATGTTTAGTATTAATATTACTTCATTGTCTATGGCTTTGTTTACTAAGATGTAGTTTCTTTGCTAATCCCTTTTAATTAGGTTTCTGTTTAATGATTTCTCTTTCATGTTTACCTTTTTATGTTTATTCTTGAGTCATATTTGAAAGTCACATTTTTCTATTCAAATCCAGCCTTTTCATTAGGAATGCTTTTTTTTTCTTTTTGGAGGGGCAATTGGGGTTAAGTGACCTGCCCAAGGTCACACGGCTAGTTTTGTGTTCAGTGTCTGAGGTCACATTTGAACTCAGGTCCTCCTGACTCCAGGGCTGGTGTTCTATTCACTGTGCCACCTAGCCACCCTGATTAGGAATGCTTGAGATGGGGCCGCTGCTCTCTTGGTCTGTACTCTTACCCAGGAAGGGATCCTGATCCTTTCAGATTTCAATTGATGCTTATCCTCAAGGCCCCTGTCCCTTTGTTATTGGAAGTGATATTGTTTTTCAGGGTTTCTGATCTCTTGGGACTGCAATTAATTCTCAGGACCCCTCATCCCTTGGCTCTGGAAATGATACTGTTCCTCAGGATCCTTAATCTCTTGTGACCAAAAGCAATGCTGTTCCTCAGGGCTTCCACTCCCTTTTGTTCGAAAGGGCTCCTCTTGGCCCTTGAACTATGACCCAGAAGAGGGTGTAGTCAATGGAGCTGTCAAAAAGCATCTGGTCCTATACCCAGTGCTAGCACAGGAGTCCCCTATAATTTCTTTCTAGCCAGTTGTCAGATTCCATTACCATCTACGGCTTGAGAGCTCTCCAAACTGCTGCTGTTTCTGTTACCACCTCCTGGTCCCACAACTGTTGTTTCATCTATGTGGGCTCCAGAAATGTCTCTATCCCCATGTCATAGATCTTTCTTTCTGACCTCCTAAGTTGTCTTTGGCTGGAAGAATGTCTCTCTCTGACCTTTGGTTGGCTTTACCACTCCAGAATTTGACTTGAGGCATTCTTTTAAAGTGGTTTGGAAGGTAATGTTGAAAGACCTCAGCTGAGCACTTTATCTTTATTTATGTGATTTTAGGCTTTTTAAGGCTGAACCTCTCATTCAATTATCTTTAACATTACTTTATAAATATATCTTTGTAATGACAAAAAGTATTGCTCCCCATGGCAAAGTGGGAAGCAAAATTGCATGATGGCTAAAGTCAACACTAGGTTTGGCCATAGTGGACCTGGGTTTTAATCTTAGCTCTATTATTTACTACTTAGGTAACTTGGAAAAAGTTCCTTTAACTTGTCTGGGCTTATAAGGTGACTGGAGTGGTGATATTTTAAATCTCTTTTAGTGCTAAATACTATGAACCTATGTTGAATCAATTAAAGAAGAAATTCCATGGATGTTAAGGGTTGCAATAAAGTCTCAAAGTATCTAGATCAGGTTGGAGAACCTGCAGGCTCGGGTTTACATATGAGCCTCTAGGTCCTCATGTATGACCTTTTGGGTTTGGGATTCAGTCAAAGGGCTGCACTTAAGGACCCAGAGGTACACATGTGGCCTTGAGGCTTCAGGTTGCCCATCCCGAATCTCGAGGAAAATGAGGTTGACAGTTGAAGGAAGTTGAGTTTTTGAACCTTGTCTAGGGTACAAAAATGGCTCATTTAAACTACAAATATGGTGCAATAAAAGGAGAGAATTGAAGACCTGAAGGAGAATATAGAAGAACTAAATATACAACCATACGTGCAAAACAAGCAATGCTACTCTCACAGTCATATTTACAATGTGTTCACAAATTAGAAAGATATATAATTATATATGTTATTTATTTTATATAATAGTATTTAAAATATTTCTTTTTCCCCCTTTTCCTTTTGAATCTCAGTGGTACTAATGGAAGGGACATGGATTTTTCATCTATTGCAAAATGATAATTTGAGTAACAGTTTTGAGAGCTAGGAGAAAGAAACTTCCATGTACCAGATGGAAAGGCTTGTTCTATGAATCCATTACAAATCACATTTTATAATTCTCTGATGCCACAACTTGTAGATTAAACTGTTCTAGAGAAATAGTGAGAGGGAATGATTTTAATTACCTACCCATGCAGCAGGCATATGTGATGGGGGAAATTTATCTTTTTAAAGATCTACAAGTTAATTTTCAGTGAGTTTATCACAGTAACAGAAAAAAGCCAATTTTATACCAAAGAAATTGTGTTTTCTAATTAAAATTAAAGGTCTTCTTCATATTTACTACATATACATATGCATAGGTGTGTGTATGTGTTACTAGGAAGTATTGGAGACATTTTTTTAAAAATTCAATTAAAAAAAGAACTGGAGATGTGCATAGGAATAGACATCTGGGATACTCTGAAGTCTTTGAAACTAAGGATAAGAATCTTTGACCAGAGATTGCACTGTGATGGGAAGCCACTACTTTGAGGAGTAGCTTGTCATTATTGAAGCAATGGTAATAAAAACAAAACAGAACAAAAATCAATCAAACAAAATCTTTTGTAGTAGTAATAACTCAAAGAAGATGGTATGAGAGATGACTGGTTTTTGAAAGTAGCTTGTAATAGTCCAGATGAGCAGTGCCTAGCCAAGACCAAACAAGGACTGAAGAGATTTACATTCAAATATGAGGAGGTGAACTGATGCAGAGTCAAGTGAGTAGAACCAGAAGAGTAGTTTATAAAATAATATCAATATTGTAAAGACAAACTTTGAAAGACTTAGGAACTCTGATCAAAGCAATGATCAACCATCATTCCTGGAGACTAATAATGAGACCTATTCTCTACTTCATGATAAAGCAGTTATAGACTTAGAATGAAGATTGAGACATAATATTTTATTGTTTTTGGACATGGCCAATATGAGAATTTGTTTTACCTCAGAGGTTTGTTTTTTCATTTCTTTCTTTAAAAAGGTGGGTGGAGGTAGGAGAGAGAACAGGCAGATTTTGATAGATTGAAAAATAATAATTCTAAATCATTGAATGCAGGAATTTTACCATAATCCTGGCTTCAGGAACCATATCATGGGACCAATTTTAAATTTAAAAAATACTATACAATGAATGAAGTACTTTTGGCATTTCAATTACCAAGCCCTTTGCACAGAGTCCAAAGGAGATCTTCCTGAGACTGGGTCTGGCTTTAGTATTTATTTCCATCTTTTATATTTCTATTATTTATATTTCATTTCATTATGTATTAAGTGCTATGGCAAAGAGCTCCTGTTAGAAAGAAAATACTCAGAAAGACTCAGAGAATCTTGGGCAATCAGTCAGTGACCTTATTTTTCAGTGTTCTTTTAGATTAGGGACCTAGCATGGTGCCTCATATATAATATTCACCATAAGAAGTTACTTTCCCATCCATATACTTTTTTAAAAAAATAAATTCTGAATTTATTTATTTATTTACTTTTAGTTTACAACATTCAATTCCACAATTGCTTGGGTTCCAAATATTCTCCCCATCTCTCTCCTCCCCCGTCCCCATCCATATTCTTTAGCAGCTATACCCACAATTTTTTAAGTCTACTGTTACTAAATTAGTTAGGATATGGAAATTTGAATTCATTGAAGTGAAGAAAATTAATATTATGCCATATTATTTAATAACCAGTATTAATCTGTGATCCATCCTTTTTCTTATTTTGTCAGTTCCACTTCTGAAGGACAGGAAGTTTCTGTAATGTGTGACTGAACAATATGGTCATTCCCAACTCCTAGGGCATCTGCTTGGGCTTGGTCCTCAGTCTGGATTGGGTCCCTCTCAAGTGAGACTCTGCTTCTATTTACACCATAGACAGAGAACCAGGTTGAGGGAGGCCCTCCACAGGAGACAGGTGTCCAGGCCTTGCTTTCTAATCAAAGCTAGGGGTGACTTGGTTTATGTTGGGGAGATAAAATGGGGGGGGGGAACCTTACTGAGGTGGGTTTTGCTTTTCTAGCCAAGATAGCTAGAAGTAGCTAGGACTCATAAGTCAATAGTCATTCCTTAAGTGTCAGATGGGCTGATCATTCATGTCCGCAGGCAAACCCACCAACAAATTAGACTTGCTTTATATTTGCCTAGGGAGATCCAAATGATATGCTGTCAGGCCAATCAGAAGAAAGACAACCTAGGTTTAAAAGGCCCTGTCAGTCCTCACTAAGGATCTTTGATCATAAAGGCCAATGACCCAATTTGTTGCTTTCTGTTAGCCTAAGTAATAAATAGATTAATCCTGCTCATAACTTCTATTGTGATCATAGATAGAGAGAAGCTTTCATATCATCTTTTCAGATTTTAAGTTTCAGGTCCTTCTCAAGTCTTATTCAATTCAACAAATAGCTCTAAAGCATCTAATATCTATGAGGTGTTGGTCTAGTCCAGCAGGAATCCAAAGACAAAATGGAAACTATGTCTACCCTCAAGGAGCTTACATTCTAGGGGAGATACAACTAGGACACAGGCAAGTGCCCACAAAATGCCTACAAAAGAATGATTCTAATAAAGGAAAATAGAGTGGTTTTTTTTTATATTTCATGTCAGGTTTTCATGCTCAAGAAAGGGTAGAAAGGTGGAAAAAGAAGAAATTTCACAAAAGTTCTACTCACTTGCAATTAATAAATCAACCTGAATCTTGCTCCATCAGTTTTTGTCTAATTCCTTTTTATATTCAGAAAATGATCTCTTACTGGAGAAATAAATATAATAGCATTATATAATACCATAGTATTATAGAGAATGTTGTATTACATGTAACATTATCTGATGATTTTCTAATTGCATGTCTATCTCATAAAGCTCTAATAGAAACTGTAGAATCACTGAAAACAAGATGTCATAAAGGCAGTGCTGGGTAGAATGATTAGGACACAGATCGGTGAGCTTCTTTCTCAATCTCACTTCTCATTCCAGTGTCATAGTATTTAGTGAATATGAGAAAAGCAGAGCAACCATGAGCCCAAGAAGCAGCACAAAAAAACTGTCAAGATTTTACTAAAATTACATTTGTGTTCCAATTTTTCTTCCTATTCAAAAAGGACAAAGTGGCTTACCACAGATAATCTGCATATTTAGTCATACAAGTTTATGGTTGCAGTTAATTACACATATACCCACATTGACTGAATTTGGCAGGTTAACCTCTATTAACATTGCTTTCAGCAACTCTATATTTTTCCATCAGGGCTCAGCAAGTAGAAAGGAAGAACTCATTAGAGCCTGGAAGCCCAAGAGCCTTATTGCCAGTGCTCTCCTAGAAAAACTGGTGAAGAATTATTTGAATCAGTGCAACACAGTGGAAAGAGCCCTAGACAAGAGGATTAGGAAAACCAATTTTAATTGCAGTTCTGACACCATATTAACTGTGTGACCTTGCACACGTCTCTTCACTTCTTTGTATTTCCAATTCTTGATTTATAAAATAAAAGGATTACATTTGATGAACTTTTTGGACCCGTTGAGCTCCAAGATGCTTGAAAGTGATGAGATCATAGGTCTGAATCTGCTGAATTTTCTAATGTTATTGGTGCCAAGCAATGGGAGAGGAAAAATCAAGAGAGAAGTAGAGGTTGAGTTATCTAATCCATACTGATCTCATCCTACTGGGTAAAAAAAAATGGAGTACTCCACTTTTCTCCTGAAAAATGAAGCAATGGCCACTGAAGGTCCATTTTGAAACTTTTATTTGCCCTTTTTGGGGCATTGCAGATCTGAATGCCTTACCTGAGCTGTTGTCCTGGGAGATAATGTTGAATGAAGCTGATAACAATAATCAGTGATTCCAAACCTTTTCAACTACGAGGACCCTTTCCTAAAGTGGCAGAAATTCATAGATGAACATTTGGTGGTGGTGGTATTTATCTGTTAATGGGAAAATATATACTGACATATAGTTACTAGGAATTCAATAGCTTTTAATAGTGGATTTGTATTTTATTCTTCACAACAGCACCTATGAAAAATAGAAATACACACACACACACATATATGCATGGCCTATGATTTATGCAGTCTATAGAGAATCAGTCGGCTTATTTACTGGGCTGAGTCATTTAAAGAGTCAGCTAGAGTTGTTTTGCAGCTTTCAGATATTGGAAATCTTGTTGAAGTGATGTAAGTTTCAACCTTGGATCTCATTACAAATCCAGTAGACCCTTTGTAATAGCTTCATTCTTTTTCCTCTCTCTGTCAGGGATCTGTGACCTATAGGTTAAGAACTAGTGCTATATATCATAAATTAATATGAACATTAGAGACAGAAAGTCTTTAGGGATTGTCTCACACAATCCATTCATTTTACAGATGAGAAAAATCTCTTTTTTTCTGAATTCAGCAAAAAAAAGGAATGAAGATACTACTACATATTTTAGTAGAATCCTATCATACTTAAAATGATCATATATTTCTGATTTTTCATGAAGGTCATGATTTAAAATAATAGGTCTTGTTCCTCACAAACTGTCAAAATATCATAGAAATTCTCTTTTTAAAAAAAACACAGATCTTTCATTATTTTATCAAATAAGTGATTTCATCAAACACTACAATAAAATAAATGTAAGGGCATGAAATGATTGTCAGAGTGACAACATACATCCATGATTACACATCTTAACCCAACAGTCTCTTAGTAGTAAGTCCTAGGAAATTGCCACCAGTTAGGTGTCTTGACCAGAGTCACACCTTTAATAATAACCAGAGGTGGGATTTGAGCCCCAGTCTTTCTAACTCTAAGCCTGTACACTTTCCATTATGGTACTGATGCCCTTTGTTAAATATCACTCATTATTAAGTTCATTAACGGCAATATTCTCTTTCTCTCTCTCTTTCTCTCTCCCCCCCCCCCGTGTGTGTGTGTGTGTGTGTGTGTGTGTGTGTGTGTGTGTGTAAACTGGGTTTCAATCATGAAGTTTATAACAAACTGTGACTTTTTAGGTATGACTTTCCTAATTAGTGGGGAGAATAATGACACAATGTGACATGATGATGTGTGAGAAGAACTAGTAATATAGCTTTGGAATCTTCTTCCAGAGAGAGAGAGAGAGAGAGAGAGAGAGAGAGAGAGAGAGAGAGAGAGAGAGAGAGAGAGAGAGAGAGAGAGAGGAGAGACACAGAGACAGAGAGAGAGAGAGAGAGGAGAGACACAGAGACAGAGAGAGAGAGAGAGAGAGAGAGAGAGAGGAGAGACAGAGCCACAGAAGTTTTTCTTTTTTGAAGAAGCAAACATGTAGAGTATATCAACATGTACCCAATTTCCAGCTTACTTCTGGAAATTTCCTCTTGAATGAGATCAGAAACTCTTTTAGTTGAGTTGAACTCCCAGAGTTTTTTGCTCTGTATTTTCTGGTATATTTTGATCTATTTTTACTACTTTTATTTCCTTTCACTCTTTCCTTGGTTTGGACATCATTAATATTCACTATTTGTGATGGTCTTTTGTATAACTAGCATTTGGTGGCAACAAGTCAAGTTTAAGATTATTCTTCCTTTTAAAAATAGTAATTAGGGAAGTTTAGTGGCTTTATTTTTTGGAATTAAAAAAAAATTGTTGCCCTAGGCTGGCAATATTGGGGAGGGGGGGTAGATGGATATAATCCTGGTCCAATACTTCCGTCTCACAGAGAACAGAGCATCCAGCCTTGTGACTCCTTCTCAAAGTCTCCCTCAGAGAGATGGCAAGATTCCAGAGATAACTATCATTATTTTCTTGTGTTCTGCACATAAACAACCCTGGATATGCACATCTTAGAAGAGCAAAAGATATCATGCAAAAACATTTATGTTTGCATATGTGTATGTTTGTGTGTGCATATAGGCATGTGTGCATATGGATGCACATGTACACATATACATATATACACAGGGCATCCCAAATGTCTTTATATTTTAATAGCTTAAAACCACACTAATGCTTTTGGATCATTATGCACATACATATATACATATGCTTTTGGAACATTGTATACATATAAATACATGCATATATAAACAGATAGGCATATATGTAAATACATTTATATGTACACATCTATTTGCACATACATTTAAGTGTATGGATGTGCATGACTGTGTGTGTGTGATTGTGTGTAAGTGCAAAATCATATATAAAACCTATGGTTCAAAAGACCCCAGAATTCCAGGCTTATACAGCCTTGGATTTATCGTGGGAACATGACCCAATTTTCTCCCTTTGGCTCATTGCCTCCCTCAGGAGTTACAATAGGAAAACTTTTTTAATGTATTGACAGTGTAGTTCAGGTCTAGTTCTCTTCAATTGTAGGTAAAAGAGTTCCTCAACTTTTGTACAGTAGGACAAGCAGATCACAAATGAGATCATGCTCATTTAGCTGCACAGAAGATATAGAAAACACAAGGGTTTCACATGAACTCACGAATATCTACATACTAGAAACATATAAAATACTCAACAGGCACATTAGGGCCTATTCCCATCTACCCAGCATAACTGACCCAGGCATGGTGCTTTCCCCATTGCAATAAAGGATTGCACATATAAAGTAGTGAATAGTACTAAGTCTGGAGTTAGGAACACCTGAGTTCAAATCTACTCAGAAACTTAATAGCAGCATGACCTGAGCAAGTCACTTAACCTTTGCCTTACTCAGTTTTCTCACATCACAGGGCATAATAATACCACAGTTTTGCTTGATAATGGCTTAGCACATGGTGCTTGATAAATCCCTATTCCCTCCCTTTTTCTCCTACCTATTTCCAGAGATACGATATATTTAGAATCACAGAATCCCCCACTGAAAAGAACCTCAGATGGTCACCAAACCAACCTGTGGTTTTTGTCTCAACTCAATTGCTATTTTGTACAGAGAACCTTTCTTGTTATA
>CM053598.1:102699138-102716954 GCA_028646575.1 Pseudocheirus occidentalis | reverse complement strand
CAAAATATTTTTTAGATATTGTATCAGGCCTATCTTGAACTACCACCTTGAATACTTGCCAGTGATTCCAATATGAATCTACAGAGCATTATTACCTATTACTGATGATCTCTAGGAGCTTCAAAATATATCAATACAATAAAAATGAAAACCATAAAAATTCACTTAATTCTTCATAAAAGTTGGTTAATAACTGACTCCATGCCCACTTGGGCAATAGAATTTTTATTCTTATGTGTTGTAATACTTTTATAAGAATGAATATCACAGGATGATGGAATGCTAGGAAGCAGTTGATTGTAATACTCTTCCACAAATTTTTCCAGATAGATCTAGAAAATGCATGAAACTAAATACTGTTGGAGAAATCCAGGAAAAGTCAGAGTAAGTTCTTTGACCATTCCATAAAAGTATAAAGAGACAGACAGGGAAGTCCGAGAACACTGGGAACTGAGCATGAGAATGATTTTTGGGGTAGTACTCTGATACCTCCTGGGAGAGGGTGTACATCAGGGCATAAAGAGGTCCCAGGCCTGTACTGGGATACCATCAGATCCCTTTCATGTTGCTGAGAGTGGGATAGGCATGAACTGGTGGCTATGTTGCCCAATACTCAGTTCCATGTCACTGATTCTGGGAGAAGTGAAATGGGGATCTGTGCTGGGATAGGGGTTGGTAGAGTTCCCAAGTGGGGAGGCCTAGGATGGCATACTGAGAAAGGAAAAAGTCCAAAAGTCAGTAGAAGCAATGATGTGGCTCAGACCCCACATTCAGTGGAACACCTAACTTCTAGTATTTAGCCCAGCTCAAAGAAAAATAACCAAGGCAAGAACATCAGTCTAAAAGGGAACCTACAATTCTGCCACTTTGAACCAACAGTTTCCAGCTAGTTGATGGGGGAGAGTTCAGCAACAGTCTACTCTTATGTAGACCCCAGGTCTAGTACTTGCAGAGTTCAGAAAAGGAGAGGAGCAGAAAAGATCTGCCCTGAATCAGATCACTTTGGGAACACTAAAACTTTATAGGTTCCCCAGTATGTCTCTGGGATGCCGGATTAACACAACATTCATTACCTTCAAGAAAGCAGCAAAAGGACCAGCTCAGACCTTTCCTCCAGAAGCATCACACAGAGTCCAGGCCTAACATAGAGTTTCAAGTCATGAAGTAGACTGGAAGAACAGGCAAACAGAAAAGAACATCAGCATAAATGAGCTGAGTTGTTATGGTGACAAGGGTGCTCAAGACATGAAAGTAGAAAAAGAGAATGACTATAAAATATTTACAAACAATGCTTCATAAAAAAACATAGTTTGGGCACAAATTTAAATAAAATTCTTGGATGAGAAAAAAATGTATTTTTTAAATAAGTGGAATGAAGATACTTGAGATAAATATTTGGAAAAGAAATGAGAGTTATTGAAGAGAGAATTAGAAAGAGAATGAAAAGTTTGACCCAAGAGAAGTTTGTGCGATGGAAGTTGATGTGATCAGATCTATTCTTTAAACTGGTCTTAAAATACAGTTGTTTTTAGACTGACTGTGTGCAGAAGTGTGAGGTTTTAAGGTTTTTAATCCAGGAAACATAAAAAGTCACATGAGATTGTCTTAGTGAACTTCTGTAGATGAGATGAACCACATCTTCCTCACTGACCACTTCACTGGGGCATGGTCTTAGTGTCCTTGGTTCCACCTCTGAGGTTATATTCATTTTTTTTTTTTTTTGCTTTTTGGACGGCAGTTGGGTTTAAGTGACTTGCCCAAGGTCACATGGCTAGTTTGTGTGTGTGTGTGTGTGTGTGTGTGTGTGTGTGTGTGTGTGTGTGTGTGTGAAGTGTCTGAGGCCGGATTTGAACTCAGGTGCTCCTGACTCCAGGGCGGGTGCTCTATTCACTGCGTCACCTAGCTGCCCCGGTTATATTCATTTTTGAACTAAATTTTGCTATTTTATGAGTTATGACGTACATTTCTCTTAGGCCTTCATATAGCCCCAGATAATGGTAATTTCTTTGTGACGAAAAGTCCATGTATATGTGCATTGTATGTCTGTTATGGATTAACAAACTGTAAGGGAAAGTAACTCTGATAATGGGGATTAGCTTAAGATTTTGAGCATTATTACTGTTTTTCAATTCACTCTTGGTGAGGTCAGACATGCAACAAAAGAGAATGACCATGATTAATGCCACAATATGATCTTTTCATTTCTTCTAGAAGCAATTTATACTGCCTAATATGAAGAGGATATCCTAGGCCTTGCATTCTTATTACATTACGTTTGAAACATTTGTTTTTGCATGCGTTTTTTCCTGATGCATAGTTCTTTAATGTTATGTTCCCATTCAATTTTCTTGATATAGACATAAATGCTTTTTTTTTAATGTAGGTATCTTGGGCAAATGGTTGACTTTTCTTTGTCTATTGTTAATCATTCACCAATACCAGAAGTAAATTGAACTCTGATGGTTTAACTGTCCATATCCCCAAATTGTTATTCCATCCTGTAATGAAAGTAGATGAGAGAAATTAACTCTTTTCAGAATATGAAAGTGGATAGTATCCCCTTCTTTATTGCCCCTTAAAAATAAAATGTGAAACAAACATTTAGAATTGTTTTATATTTTTAAAAAATAACCTACATTTCTCAATTTTTCCCTTCCTTTGCTCCTCTCAGAAATCTGTGCCATATAACAAAGATCAACAATGAGGGATGGAGAGAGAAAAGGTTAGTGAGAGAGAGAGACAGAGACAGAGACACACAGAGAGACAGAGACAGAGAAGAGAGAGAGACAGAGAGAATCAGGGAAAATCTGCCAGAATAAAAAAGCCTAGCATAAGTTCTTTTTGACACCTGTAAACCTCCATTTCTGCAAAAGGAGGTACCTCTCATCTTTTTGGGGGGTCAAGCATTATCATTTAACTTAATCAGTGGTCATTTAAAATTGTTTTATTGCTCTTGTTCTTGTTTCATTGTCTGTTCATTCTATACATTAGTGTCCTTGTTCTGCACACTTCACTTTTCACCAGTTCATAAAACTTCTAATGCATCTCTTTAATCTTTGTGTCTTATAGATTGATAACATCACATTTCATAACATAACTGTGACTTATTTAGCTATTATCCATTGATGGCAGTTATATCACTCCTATGTCTTCTCCTTTCTAGGCCAAATATCATAAGTTACTTGAACATATTCTCATAGGCCATGAATTAGTAGGTCCTTCACTATCCTGGTTGCTCTTCTCTGGTTATTGTACAGCTTATCAATGTCCTTCATAAGGCATGTCATCTAGAACTAAAAACTATTCAAGATATAATCTGACTAGGACAGAGTACAATGGGATCATTGTCTCCAAAGTTGTGGATGCAATGTCTTTTGATGTAGTTGAAGAATACAGTAGCAACATGTAACATTTCTCACTTATACGGAACTTAAAGTTCAGTTAACTTGCAGATCTTTTTCAAATGAATCAATGTCTGATCATACCTCTTCTGCCTTATAATTGTGAAATGAGTTTATAATTACTTTCTTTGATTTATCCTTCAATTTTGTCAGAAATAAATTTGTTCTATTGAAGAAATTTGGTAATATGTCTTTCCCTATTTCTGAAAACAATTTTATAGCACTGGAATGTTTTTCTTTAATGCTTGAGATAATTCAATTGTAAATCTTTCTGTCTCCACTTTCCCTCTCTCTTTAAAAAAAAAACTAAAATAACTAATGTTTTACCAATTTCCTTAGTCATTAAAAAAGGCTCTGTGCTTGGTTGATTGATTTTTCCTTTAAGTTATATTTATTTTTTATTTTCCCAATTTTACCTTATGCTTACATAAGCTTTATTAATTTGTTTATATTATAAACCCTCTATGTTTCCATTTAGTTCATTAGTTTTCTATTTTATTTAAGAAAAGACTAAGGATTTAAAATCTGCCACTAAGGGTTCTTTAGCTTCATCTCATTAATTTTTGTATCTTACTGATTATTGTTTTATCTTTAATTTTTTAAAAGTCATTTCCATGCTTTGGTCCTTGATGTAATAATATAAGTTAGATATCCAAATGCTCTGAACTGATGAATAGTGCAAATTCTACATCAAAGGGATTCTACCATCCCTTTTACTTAGCCTTATCTTCTCATCAGAGATTGATGAATGTGAAAGTTTTGTACACTTCAGAATAAAACCACATAGAGTCTTAAATGTGTGGATGATCCAGTAGCCAGGCTAATATCGCACAGATAAAGTCGACCTTTTGTCAGTAATTATTGGTGCCGATAAAGGTGAGGCCCCAAAAGATGGTAGTGAGATAAACCATGTATATGTGTATGTTTCCCTTTATTGTTCTTTTGTAATTGTTCTTTTGCATATTATTCAAATAACCCTACAGTTAGCTAAAGATGGGTATAACTATGTCTCTAATCCTGATGTTCTCCAAACTATCATTTTTTTTTTTTAAGAATCATTGTATTTTATTTCTATTTTTACAGAGTAATGATTGAAGCCTGATTTGTCCATGTACGGCAGGGATAGTTGGTCTTGCAAAGAACAGTGTGGTGTCGGAATGGGCATCTGAAAAATGGTCATTTGTCTTATCCACAGTAACTAGAAAATATTCTTCTGTCTGATCATCAAATGTGATAAAACCTGAGAATGTTCCATACATTAACATAATAGGTACTACCTTATAATTAAGTCTTGCTCAGAAACGGTCTTTTTAAAAAAGTGCTTGGAGGTACAAATTGTCCAAGTAATAAACAAAAGGGCATCTATTTAACAAAGAGTTAAACAAATCTATCAAATGATTATAATTTGGTGACTTTCAGAAAAGCTGCTAATCAGGTTCAATGACACACTGTTCGACAATTTCCCGTTAAGTTGGGGTTCTCCATCGCAGTTGCTACTCTCTCCTTGTCAATGATTTGTTTATTTATATCTTCTTCTGTAGAATGGGTTCCTTCAGAAATGTAGATTTCCAGCTTTTGTTTGAAAGGTAAACACCTCTGTAGTTCCACTCAGCAAAGCCCAATAAGAGTGGCCAGAGAGCAATGAGGTACTGTGGGTGTGAACCTGATAATAACCAGATAATCTTCTTCTTGTATCTCCTTAACTTCCACACAACTTTTTGTTACCACTTCCATTTCTTCTAAAGTATTGGGCTTCTCTGGGTCCCGGATGGTTCGAATTAAATCCTAAACCTCTAGCGCTTTCTCTTCCATGATCCGTGGCTGCCCGGAAGCTCCCCGCTCAGAGCACTCCGAGAGCCACAGGACTCTGCTCAGCGCCCAGGAAAGCAGCCTGGACACTTGCTCCATCCTCCCGCTCCGCCATTCCTGCCGTCGGTCCCACCCGAGCCCCAAACTATCATTATTTAATTTATCATTTTAACTTCCATCTAGGACTGCATCTTTTGATCACATTTTATTTATAGACTACTATTTTTATTGCATTTGTGATCTGTAAGGTAAACATTTAAGATCCCATCCTTTATATAGCTATTTCTGAAATTCTTATGCCCTAGAGCATGGTAAATGTTTGTAGAAATAATGTGCAAGCTTAAAAAAAAGGGAACTATTTAAGACTACAATTAAATCTTTCTCATTTCTCTATCAAGATTAATTTTACCAAAATTATTTTCAAAGCTATAATTTGTTTATCCATTATTAACTTATTAGGCTCTTAGGGGAGAATTGTATTTCAGTAAATGTTCCCTTGAAGTATGTAAGTTATTACATCATTTTGGCACATGTATATTCAATATTGCTACTGTATAATTGTCAGGAGCGGGGTGCAGTATAAGTAGGTGGTGTACTATATTGAGCATTGGGCTTGGAACCAGAAAAACTTATCTTCATGAGTTCAAATCCAGTCTAAGATACTTACTTATTGTATGATGCTGGTCATGTTACTTAACCTTGTTTGCCTTAATTCCTTGTCTTTAAAATGAGCTAGAGAAGGAAATGGCAAACCATTCCAGAATCTCTGCCAAGAAAACTCCAAATGGGGAAACAATGACTCAACAACAACAAATTGTCTTTGGTATCTTTAAATGTCTTTCTTGGGGATATTTTGATTTTTCCTTTGTCTCAAATTATGATTATGAATGCCTTCTTTTTCCAGTCAGCTTAAGTACACTAGGTTTATTTGAGACTTCCACTTTGAATCTTTTTGTGTACCTATGTTTTAGGTGTCTTTCCTATATTCAGAATATTGTTGGATTCTGTTTTCTGGAGAACAGTTTTTAGAACATAGAATTCATGGTCTCCTGGTTTGGCATGAAGCATACCTAAGAAAGTCCAGTAATGACATATTTACCTATAGTCTTGAATAACTAATTTAGAGGCCTTCAAGTGGAAAAGAAATGAAGAGACAGAAAACAGTTAAAACATTTACTAAGCTCAATATCAAAGTAGGTATAAAATAGGAAGAATATCAGTTAAGAAACACTTAAAATTCATAGAAAAGTTTTACAAAAGAGCCAGAAATAAAACTCACGTCTTCATATGTCTATATTCAAATACCCAAACATTACTAACAAACAAGGCTATTTAAATATACTAACGCAAGGAGGCCCACTTGACTTCATGGGATTGACTAAAACATTGTAATGAAACCTTTTTCTATAACATAGCTCTATAAGTGGATAACTTATTTAAATGAAACAAGATGTGTGAAAAGAAGCTTAGAATCACGTTGAGAAGACTTTATCTGTAAAAGAAGAATTATCAGATGTACATTTTGTGTGGGCAGTCAAGAAGGCATGTTTCTGTCTGTATGTGTACAAAATCTTTAACTGTATTAATCCTAATGAAACAAGGTGGACTATTCTTTTGTACTGATAAAAAAAATTCACAGCATATAGTGGAGGAAAAACAGAATTTTACATATATTAATTTCAAAAGAAACAGAATGAACTCATCTTTTAAAAAAGGAGGCATATTTTAGAATAGATCATAAAGTCAAAGTATCTCATAGTAGGGATGGCAGAAGTTATGAGCAACAATCCTCTATTAAATACATGTGCCAAGTAAGCATCCAGATTTTGAGGCCTGCCAATTCCTGAAAGAATCCATTTTTATTTTAGAAGTCTTGGATTTTGGAGAATTATCTCCTTATCCCAAAACTTCATTTACCTTTTTTCAACTTCCATGTACTGGACGTAATTCTCCCCAGACTTTCATATGCTTGAAGACAACCGTCACATCCTCCCAGACTTTCTCGTCTATTGGTAAAACACCCCCAGTTCCTTCAAGGTGGCTAGGTGCTCCCTCACTCATCTTGAAAAATAATTCCCCATTAATTACCTTTGTACTGTACTTTTTAGTACCAAGATGCTTCTTCTAGGCAAAGAAAATAGAACAATTGAACATCTTTGACTTCTCCTTATAGTAAGTTATAATTAGGATATATACCACCTGCAGTAGTCCCAGCCCTTCTGCTTTCTTCTTTTCCCCCCTCAATACAACTTAAAACAAAAGCCAAAACTTTTGTGGTTTTTAGTTTTCAATTCAATTCAGTTCAACAAAAAATTTAAAGTGTTGCTATCTGCCTGGAATCGTGTGGGTTACTATAAATACAAAGACAAAAATAAAATAACTCTTCTCACCAATACATTCTATTAAGTATAAATAACATATATGCACACAAGCCAATACATAATACATTCAAAGAAAGAACTGGATAGCTTATCTTTGTCACTGAAACTCTGGAGATTGATTACTGTACTTCTAGGTGAAATAAATTTAAGATTCATCTACACCAGAGGTTCCCAAACTTATATGGCCTACCACCCCCTTTTTGAAAAAGATTATTCAGTGCCACCCTGAAAATCTTTAACACTTTGACCTTTTTTTAAAAGTTTATGTAATTTCAAAAATCATATTTTATATTATATATTATATATATTTCAAAAATATATATTTTAAATGACACATCTTAAATTTAATAATTTATTGTAAATTTGTGGGGTTTTTGCTGCATTGAGATTTTGATGATGCAATATTGCATCATGTAACTGTATAGTATCATATTGCAAACAAGTCATTGCATGCACATATTCCTGCCAATGCATGCTGAATTTTCTGATAATATGCGACAGGCTTGCCTGCCAACACTTGCTTGTTAAGACTTGTCAGTAGACTTGACAATTAATTGGCTACAACTTGCATTTTGTGTGTTTATTTGGAAAGCGATATAATCACTCTGATTTTAACTCTGTTACACAACACATGAAATATGCATGAGTGGTTTTTCAAAATTCTCTTGCCTTCTTTTCTTATGCTTTCATCACCCAAAGTTGCCAACTTTGGGAACCACTGACTAACTACTTCAATGCTGGGGCAATTAGGTGTCACAGTGGATAGAACACCAGGCCTGGAGTCAGGAAGTCTCATCTTTTTGAGTTCAAATCTGACCTCAGACACTTAATAGCTATGCAACTCTGGATAAGACACTTAACCCTGTTTGCCTCACTTCCTCATCTGTAAAATAAACTGGAGAAGAAAATGGTAAACCACTCTAGTATCTCTGCCAAGAAAACCACAAGTGGGGTCATAAAGAGTCAGACAGAACTGAACAACAACATCAATATCATATGGATTCTGTCAAACAATACTTTGTCCTCTATTTTTAACTTCTGGATTTTTTTCATATTTTCCCTGAAATACGTTATTCGTGTACTTTGTTTTATCAAAATTTTCTGGGAGATCAGTGATTTTCAGGTTTTTACTCTGATGTCTATTCTCTATTACTTTCTTTTTTGATTTTTCTTCTAGTTATGCCTTCTAAAATTTTTATTTTCTTATTTGTTCTTCTACTCCTATAATTTTGACTCCCATCTGTACCATTCTATTTCTCAGAGTAATTAGATTTTTTATTTATATTTTTCACTGAATATTCTAAGCTATGGAATTTCATCCCTGTATTTTTTTTGTTTTCTTGTACTCTTCATGTTTATATTCTTCTGTTTTAATGAAATATTCCAGTTCAATCTAATAAACATTTATTAAGCACTAGTTATGTGCCAGATTTTGTGCCAAGGATGGAGAGTACAATTAATAAAAGAGAAAGACAGTTACTGCCCTCGGGGAACTTATACTCTAATGATAGGTGATAACACACAGAAGGAGGCAGGAAAGTGGGAGGGAAGGGTGGTTATGGTAGGGAAACCAGAGGGGTACACAGTGTGGAAGCATCTTCTTCTATGGGATTAAATCAGGCAGAGCAGCAAATGCAGAATGGAGTGAGCCTGAGCAGTCTGGGTTCTGCCCTATATAAAGGAAGTCATTGAGCAGTGTTTGGTGCTCCACCCCCTAGCCCTCCAGTCAGAGAAGAAAGGAAGCTGAAGGAAGTGGTGTCAATCAAGGCTTGAACAAGCAGCATAGTGATGTTCTATCATATTTACCACAATGTATTTAGCAATTTCACAAACAATAATCATTTATTTTGTTTCTAATTCTTTATTATTACAAAAAAAGGGGGAGACTGTTATGATCTTTTGTTGTATATAGGACTTTTCTTTCAGTCAGTCTTTGACCTCCTTGGGATGCTTGCCTAGTAGTGGGATCTCTGGGTCAAGGCACACATTTTGATCATTTTCTTATTGAATTGAACGGATGGTAGAGAGGGGACTATAACAAATTGTCTCCTACTTTTAGAAATTGTACTCTCAGAGGCCATCTTCTGACCATCTATTTGACAGTACATATATGTCATATGCATTATCCCTGATGAAGTTGAAACAATTCGAATTTGGAGCCTCAGATTCATCAGCTTAGAGTTTTAATCCTTACTTCCTGTGATATTGAATAAATCACTTAAACTCTCTGAGCCCGAATTGCCTTATCTGTATAAAATTAGAAAGTTCAAGTAGATGACTTCTAAGGTATTTTCTGGGTTAGAACTATGATTTATGACTATGTAAATATAAACCTATGTGACATATGGAGTAACTTTTGTGACCCATTAGAGAAAGAATAAATTATTATCTAAAGTGTGCTTGGGCTCACTGAAATTGAAGAAATTGAAATTTCTTGGTGTTTCTTGTTGGAACAAATAAAGCCTTTCCTATATCAGTGTTATCTTAGTCTGGCTGCATGCAGAAGAGAGTCCTTTTGCCTTTTCTGTTATTAACTTTAGTTCAATCATTTTTCAAGTGTGTTACACTCTTTGTGACCCCACGTGGGATTTTTCTTGGCAAAGATACTAGAGTTGTTTGCCATATCCTTCTCTAGCTCATTTTACAGATAAGAAAACTGAGGCAAACAAGGTTAAGTGACTTGCCTTGGGAAACACAGCTAGTAAGTATCTGAGGTCAGGTTTGAATTCATGAAGATGAATCTTTCTGACTGAAGGTCTGGTACTCTATCCATTGTACCATCTAGCTGACCTCTGTTATGGACTAGAAATATTCTAAATTCTAATTTACTCCAAATCAATTTTATTTTGACTTTATTTAAACATTTAGTCTAAACAGTCCCTATGGATACAATGATTAAGGTCTAGGCCAAAATTTACGAATAATTTACAAAATTAAGAACTGAACTGTTAGTCCCATTGTTTAACACATTTATTTCAAGACAATATTCCTATATCTATGATAGAATAATTCAAAAGTCAAAATTGTTTTATTCCCAGAATGACTAGAAAGAGTTAGTAAGGCCATAGGGAAAAATACCAGATACAAAAATAAGTAGCTATTTAGCCACTGAATTTTGTCTTAATCATGTTTAACTCAAAGCCACGATCTGTTACCTGGTCTTATTCACAAAGAGTATTAAGTTGTTGGATAAGAAATGTTCTAAATTCTAATTTAATCTAAGTCAATTTTATTTTAACTTAATTTAAAAATATATTCTAAAATGAGTCCCTGTAAATACAATGATTAAGTTCTAGGCCAAAATTTATATATCATATACATTTATAAGAAATATTTCAAAAGTCTCTTGCCAATACTCCTGCCCCTTTAATAATGTGTCTTAGATAGTTGCCTATCTATCTAGTGGTGGATCTTATCTCAGGCCAAGGGCTAACTTCTATCTTTTCTTGATTAAAAAAAAATTAGCTTCCTTAAAGTCTCAATTGTGTCAAATGTCCTCCTTCCTTGTCATTAATACAATCATCTGCTTTGTCTATAATATAATAATTCAGGGTGGCTAGGTGATACAGTGAATAGAACACCAGCCTTGGAGTCAGGAGGACCTGAGTTCAAATTCTGCCTCAGACACTTAACACTTTGCTAGCCGTGTGACCTTGGGGAAGTCACTTAACCCCAATTGCCCTGTCTTTCCCCCCCCTCCAAAAAGAAACATAAATAAATATTTAAAAAAAGAAAATCCTCATATAATATAATAAGTCAAACAACAATCAACTCTCAATTTTGTGCTGTGAAAGTCTATCCCCCAAAATTGTAATACCAAATGATATATAGTCTGGCACTTTATTTTAGCCTGAATAACCCATAGAAATTGCCCAACGTTATTTGATGTAATTAAAACCTAAAATTGTGTGAATAGAGCACTGGTCCTGGAGTCAGAAGGACTTGAGTTCAAATTCTGTCTCAGACATTTAACACTTACTAGCTGTGTGACCTCAGGCAAGTTACTTAACCCCAATTGCCATTCCTTAGCTCCTCCAAAAAAGTTAAAAAAAAAAGGCAAAAAAACCCCTAAAATTGTTACTTTATTAGATCCAACCTTTTTGTTTAAAAGGTAATTTGTTGAATCCACTTTGTTTGTAAGAAGCCTTAACTTCTGTACCTCTTACTAATTATCAAAATTAGTCTGGAGAATAAGAACTATATGGAGAACTGGTCTATAAGAACAGTGGTTACAGGTAGTTGGGATTCTGCATTTTGCAAGAACTAACACTCCAGAATTAGCCTATTTTCCCTTAGATGTACATCTAAACTGTATTTATTTTACTGGAGCTTAAAAATAAGTCTTCAGGGTGTGAGAATAGAAAGTTCATGACTAAAAAAAAAAATGCCGGAGAGATGATTTGACATTTTTCCCACTAGAGAAATTACTCTGTAATCAATTTAAAAATTTCCATTTTAAACTGGATTTCATTTGTGCCCAGTAAGAGAAAAGCAGTTTCTAATTCTGAGTTTATCCCTATTAAAAGACCAGGCTTATAATAAAAATGTAATGTTGACATTATCTTAATTGTTGTTATGCTACTGAATGTGAATCTACTAATGTAATTTCTCCCCCTTTGGACTCAAACAGCTGTAAAGCAAATGACAACTCTATTACCAACAACTTAATACTCTTTGGTAATAAGAACATGTAACAGATCTTGGATTTGATTTAAACATGATTAAGACAAAATACAGTGGATAAATTGCTATTTATTTTTGTATCTAGTATTTTTCCCTATGGCCTTACTCTTTTTCTAGTCATCTTGGGAATAAAACAGTTTTAACTTTTGCGGTGTTCTATTATAGACATAGGGATGTTTATCTTGCAATAAATGTGTTAAACAATGGGACTAACTCATCAGGTTGTTTTTTTTTGTTTTGTTTTGGGGTTTTGGTTTTTTTTTCTTGCTTTTTGGAGGGGAGAGAGCAGGACAATTGAGGTTAAGTGACTTGCCCAAGGTCACATGGCTAGTAAGTTTTGTTAAGTATCTGAAGTTAGATTTGAACTCAGGTCCTCCTAACTCCAGGGCCGGTGTTCTATTCACTACACCACCTAGTTGCCCCTACAGGTCAGTTCTTAATTCAGTGAATTGTTCTTCTGAAAATATTAGACTTATGTTTCTTTGAACAATGTACGGATATGAGAACTATATTATAAAATAATTATTTTTTTTGTGGGGCAAGGAAAGGGAATTTTCTGTACCCAGCATCTATATTATGAAGGTCAGAATGCTTCCCTTTAAGAGGGGGTAGAAGGTAGGCCATCCTCAGTATTATCATCGATTTGCCTTTTCTGCCCACGGTTTAAAAAGCCCATCTTGTAGTCACTGTCAGTGGTTCAACAGAATTTGCAATGCCCTGTAAGGATGACATTACCACAAATACTGAATGCTGAGGCAGATGACAATAGAGTTTTAAGCAAAGTACATCTTTTAAAATGCTACCTTTAGAAAAAATTTTTTTATTGCATTTTTGTTCTGAGTTCCTTTGTTGTTTTATTATTCTTTTTTTCTGTTATCTTTTAATTTTCTTTTATGTGGTAATATTTTTTCATGAAAGCCTGAATCATTGGAACTGGCCTAAGATAGTACTGGCCTAGAATAATAGTGCTTCCTTCAGTCTTTTGAGTTCTCACTCCTATACCCTTTGGTACCTTGATGTGGCCTCCAAGGGTCATGCATATCAGCCAAGTTTTTCTTACAATAAAGGTCTCATATTATGAGTGTTTTTCTTCAGAGCACTGGATGTGAGCTTCTTGCTGAATGTAGAACAATTTTTTTATAGTAAGATGTACTTCTCATCTCTTCACCCCAGAGAAAACCAAATTAATTACAAACTTGGAAAATCTCAAGGTATTGCCACTAATTTTTATTAAGTCTGTTTGCAGGAATTTAAATATTTGCATTGAAAATTAACTGTCAGATTAGTATACTTTATACTTCAGTTTATAAATCATAGGGGAATCCAATTGTCTTAAAAAATAAATGTGCTTGGGACACCTAACACATTCTCATGTCTCAGGACATCTTTTGGGAGGTGAGATTTAACAGAGGAACTGATATTATCAGTGTGGTATCAGCACTTCAGAAATGATATTTTCTATTGGAAGGTGACTTTTTTCACCCCATCAAAACAAAAGACTGCCTAGAATTTATCAAGTTTTTAGATTAAGGGGGTTTATCTGTCATTCTAAATATAAGAATAATCAGGTATCCACAACTGTTATGCCGATATAAAGCATCTGGTTAGGATAAAATGTCTGTATTTGGGAACGTAGGTGATTTAAATAGAGTGCCAGTCTCTTCCTCAGTCGCAGTCAGGGCCATAATGGCATATTCACAGATATTCCATGGCTCAGTGCCATCTTTATTGCTCAGAAGGTTGCATTTGTTTCCATTAAATGTGTATATTTCAGCTTGCTGTCTCTCTCACTGTATTAAAGTTCTGTTTCTCCAAGTTGACTCATCTAATTTCCTTTTCATGTACTAATCTTGACAGGTCTCCTTGTATGAATCTGTAGCCCAGCTAGTTTCTAATTTAGTGTCTTCTTCAGTCATATTGTCTGCTCCCTCTTCCCTGAAAGCCCCTGCAGGCTCTGAGGAAGAAGGGGGTAGGGCTGAGAGATACTTTTTGACCTGGTTTGCAACTTTCTTCTTTTCTGTGAGTAAAGCTTTAGACTTTGTGTTATCCGTATAGACAATTTTGTGACAGTTTTCAGTTCTTTTCAATGATGCCAATGAAAATCTGGCTCTATGGCAAACCCCCTACTTGTGTATCAGCCTTCTCCAGGTTTCTCGCTTCATAGAGCTATGCTGAACCTCTGCCTCATTTGGTCATTTCTTGCATGTGTGATTCTGAAGTATGATATTTTAGCAAATAAAACCCAGGTATTTCTACTTTAAATTTTTTTGTGTGATGTTCTTGTTAATTCCTCCAAAGGATTTGAAAATACTGTTTAACCACTTACAAAACCTTAATTCTTCCTGGATCATTAATATTCAAATAGATTGTATTAACTGACCCTATTCCTTGACCCTTTGATACCATAAGTAGACCTGGAACTACTAGCTATAAAATAACTATGCTGCTTCTGGCTTAATGCTTTCCTTGCAAAATTCTAGACCAAATGAAACAAATGTGTCACAACCACTTAAGAAGAAAAGTACTGACTAATGAAAGAAAAATCATCACCGAGGTTTGGTAAGAATATGGGAGGTCAAATTAATCTAATTTCCTATTTGTGTTGTGGTCAGTGTGATCAGATCACATCTAGAATTTTGTGTTCAATTTTGGGTGTCAAATTAATAAACTAGTCTGTGGCCAGTGATAAGTGGTCAGGGTAGTGAGGGTACAAAAACAAGGATGTGTGAAATAGTCAAATAAACTGGAGTTGTTTAGCCTACAGAAGAGAAGGTATGATAGCTTTTCTTTGAATATTTGAAGAGATATTATACAGAGGTTGCAGATTCCAAACAACAGAATTGGGACCAACCTATAGAAGATATATGAAAAAATATTTTGTTCAATACAAAGTATATTGGAGGCTCTGGGTTTACTCTCCCAAACCTTTCTTCTGCCCTCAGGGTTCTAGGGATAATCCTTAGGGGTTAGGGTGGTTTCTTTACTATTATCATTCACAATTCCCTGCTGGTTGGTTCTACATTATCAATTGATATTTTTTAGCTAGTTGGGCTTAATTAGCTTTTAGAAACAGGTATTTATTATATAATAGGACTAACCAAATTATCCTGCTGAAATGTAGCTATATTCTTCTACAAGTACAGATAGAATCCAAGAGAAAGTGGTCTAGAACCTAGAGCATATATATGGCAAAAAATGTCTCCTAACTCCTGAAGACCTTTCCTCCTCCTAGGTTTTCATGAGTTCCCCCTTTGGTATATCATAGCTTTCTGATCAGCTCCTTAGAGATTCTTTATAAATCTACCATTTTTTCAGGTTTTCTAGTTAAATCTTCAGTGTGTCTCTTGCTTGTTGATATGGATGCTTCTGTCAGTAGCTACTATATTCCTAGTGATGGGGTATAGTCTCTGGGGATCTTGAACTCTTGAACTCTCTTTGAATTTTCCCATTGGATCTGGTGTTTGCCTAGGGCCACAAGCCTTCCATTATTGTTATGACTGAATCTCTGTCACTCTTAACCTATCCTAGCCCTCTATTGTCTGTTACTTCTGGCTGCTTCCCATCCTTGATCCCATCAAAATCCCATTCTCTCAGTTCATGGAGAATGCATCAGTCCCATCAAAATCCTCCCTAGGCTCTTCCTCAAGGTCCTCCCTATACCCCTCCTTCCAAACTACTAGATTACCCCCAGATCCCTCCTACAGTCTTTCTGTATATAAGATTCGTCTTGCCTCCATGAAGGGGCTCCAATTCAATATAGCTCAGACTCAGTCTGTGTCACAGTGTTCTGACCTGCTTGTCAATACAAGTGTCACAAATGCTCAGGCTCCTTAGGAATCTACCCAATATCATGCATCTTCAATAAACTTTGCTTTTCTTAGGCTGAGAGAAGACTTAAATCAAATTCATTTGGCAGGACCTGGAGTATAGGTATTTTGGGGCCCTGAGCAACCCTAAACACCAAACCTCAATAATGGGACACTCTTATTGTAACTGATAGGAAGTCCTAAATCTTTCAACCTTCCAAAGTTTGCAAGACCTTCCTCTGATCCCAACTGGGGACCAACCCATGGGTAGGTAGGAAACAGAGAATCTTTCATCTTTTTTTCCTCTCCCTAAGTGATTCATTCTCAGGACCTTGGCTAAAACTGGATCACCACTGAATGGTGGATTTCTAGCTAACTTTTTTAATCCTAGTCCCACAGAGACATAAAAGTCTCTTCAGCTAATTCAAATACACTTCTGTTCCACATTTAGCTCATACTTTTGCTTCTTGCTTGATTCAATACAAGTCTAGGTTCATATCTGGTTCAGAAGCCAAGATTTGAAGTTTCTGGCTATATCCTCCAAGCAGTTTCATGAGGGACTTAGATCTGCAAAGGTCTAAAAAGTGAGGGAAAAGACATATTTGAGGGGTTGAATATTCTGGTTGACCATGATGAGAAGGGCTGCCTGCTGCAGGTCTTCATTGAGGTCATACAAGACAGCAATTGGGTCATTATCTTCCTAAAACTTACATAGGCCTAGAACTACTGGGGATTCTTTGTCTACAACTTTAACTCTGTGTCTAAGGCATTTGAGGACTAGAAACTTCAGGGCAACCTCAAAGACCTGGCTCCCAAAGATTCTTGCTGTATTATTCTTGCCATACGGGAAAGTACTCTCTGTTTACAGGGGCAAGGTTGAGTCCTTGTACTCTCCCTGATCTGACTAAATGTAAGCTCCTTAAGGGAAGAGATTCTTTTTTTTTTTGTATTCTCACCTTCAAGCAGAGTTCATAAAGCACACTGAACTCATCAAAAGAAAGTGCAGCTTCATTAAATAGAGAGGTCTCAGATGTGTTGTTCCACCAAGAGCTGAATTAAGATTCCCTTAAGGGTGTCCTAAAAGGACTTTTCTTCCATGCGATGAGAGGATGGATTAAATAATGTTAAAAGTCTCTTCCAAATCATCTTTAACTTTTGATAATCATCTCCACTTAGATGTCCTACTTATACATTAAGCTTAACATCTGAAACCAAACTCATCACATTCTCCTTCCTCAACTCCAGCCTCCTCCCCTCCCACTCCAATGCAGTCTTCCTCCATGATTTTATTAATGACATACTACTACTGGATAGGCAGTTAGTGGAGTCAGAGTGCTGGGACTGGAGTCAGGAAAACTTATATTTTTGATGACCTCAGACATCAGCTGGGTGATGCTAGGAAAGTCCCTTAACCTTGTTTGCCTCCGTTTCCTTATCTATAAAATGATGTGGAGAAGGAATTGGCAAACCACTGCAGTATCTTGGTGTAATGGTAATCAATTTGATTGATATTTAGGGCTAAGTAGATCAGATACTTAGGGCTAAGTAGATCAGATACTTAGGGTTAAGTAGATCATAGTAACTTAGGGCTAAGTATAGAACTCTGTCCATTGGTGAAAAGGTGTGAATTCCCCTGTTGACGTGGAAGAATGCTATTGGCTGAGATGCTCCCCTGTTGACTTGGGAGAAGGCCAGTGCTTATGAGCAGGAGAATTTTGGAGAAACA
The DNA here is from genome assembly GCA_028646575.1 of Pseudocheirus occidentalis. Taxonomy (NCBI): domain Eukaryota; kingdom Metazoa; phylum Chordata; class Mammalia; order Diprotodontia; family Pseudocheiridae; genus Pseudocheirus; species Pseudocheirus occidentalis. The sequence goes on along the minus strand of CM053598.1, from coordinate 102,699,148 downwards.
GACAGATTTT
>CM053598.1:102674018-102698638 GCA_028646575.1 Pseudocheirus occidentalis | reverse complement strand
GCTAAGAAGTCCCTGAAGGAAATAGAATTGAATAGAATTATCAAAGGATAGTAGAAAAGTGCATAATTCTCATGAACAGGCTGGAATACATTACTTAGTAGACCTTCTATACATCATCAGTGTTACCCCAGAACAGCAGCGAAGGGAGGGACATGCTAAAAAAAAAAAAAATAAAACCTTGACAAAAAAAATTGTGGATTGTGGCTGTTAAACACTTAGTAAAATTCTGCCTTGGATCCTTATTTAAAATGTAATTTTGTATTTTGTTCCATATTACTTCAAGAGGAGGTCACCAAAAAATATAAGTTTCATTGTTAAAAAAGCCAAAAACCCCAATTTTTTTGAAAAAGTAAATAAAACACCTTGGACTGAATAATGCATTGAATTTTTGTGAAAACTCATATAAAAACTCTATCAAACATACCAATTTCCAATTGGATGGTAATATAACCAAACTGTATAATATCGAGGTCCCCTTTTTATTTTTCTGTTTGACTTTCTGGCATACCATTTGCTGCACTTAAAGAAATTACCAAGATGATAAATGTACCTTGTATGAATACTAGTGTATATGGTTGTTTTTTAGAGGAGGGCTTTGAAGTTTAGTTTCTGAATTGTTTAGTTTGTTTATTTCATTATTATATGAAATTTGTTTAGTTCATTATTATAATCAAAGGTAAATACTGATATTAATAAAATATTCCTCTGTATTCAGACCTTTAAAACCTGAACCTCATTTAATGAGATCCTTAAAAGGTGTGAGTGAAAATTTTGAATATTTGAAGAGATATAACACTTTTGAAAATATATTATAATTCAGTTTTTTAATTTACATAGTAGTGTAATGATAAATCTCACATAACTCAAGGAATTTTAATGTATTTTAAAAATCAAATGGCTTATATAGACAAGTGTCCTGAAAAAAAAATTTGACCCACTCACCTTAGGGAGGCCTTGAACATGATAAAATAAAGATATGTAATTAAATTTTCATTTAAAAATGAAAAAAAAAATAACAAAAACAAAAAGATGAGACAGTCTTATAATCCAACTGAGTGATAACAAATGATAGGCTGTATATCCCATCAGCATCACATAATAAGTCTCTAGCACTTTGGGTAGAACTGTTGTGGATGTGTTAAAAGGAGAACTCAGATAAAAATTGTGCAGGCTTTCCATTGCCATCACTGGAACAAGAAACTGCATTGATGAGACTACAGATCCGTTAGGTATCAAAGTGAATTCCCTTGGAGAAATAGCACATTCCTGCATTAAAATCCAATGTCATATTAAGCAAAAGCAGGCTCCTGGGGGTACACATACAGGCTAATTTTAGTGGAGATAAGAAGAGCATTGGCAAAGATGACTATGAAATACTGTCAAGAAGAGACTGGTGGCAGGGGGAATAGGAATGTTGTTGCAAAATTTTTCTCAAAATATCAGAGAACAAATTAGGGAGACAGAATCACTAAGGAAAAAATGGTTGAGGTGTTGTATAGTGCCGAGTTGTTGTTCAGTTTTTTTCAGTCGTAATCAATTCCTTATGATTCCATTTGGGGTTTTTTTGGATTGTTTTGCCATTTCTTTCTCCAGCTCAATAGATGAGGAAATTGAGGCAAATAGGGTTAAGTCACTTGCTCAGGGTCACAAAGCTAATAAGTGTCTGAGGTCAAATTTGAACTCAGGTCTTCCTGACTCCAGGCTGGATGCTCTATTCACTGCACTACCTACCTGCAGGACAATGGCCATAGAGCAAGACAAAGGAATTAAAAGTTATAGAGTTCAGAGGGGTTGAGGAGACTAAAAATAAACTGGCTAAAATTTTTGCCTCAGACTGGTCCAATTAGGCCTCAAAGTATTGACATTTTTTTTCCCTTTCTTTTTTCCCCTACTATGTATAAGTTCCCTTGGGAGTTTGGGAATATAGAGCTTAATGCCAGAAGAGGTATAAAGGCCAACTGATCTGCATGACAGACATGTTAACTAGAGAAGTATTCCTGTGGGGATTTTTTAAAAACTGTGTTCTATTTTGTTCCATTGAGAGAATCTAGCCTGATTAAGAAAAGCAGAGTAGGTAAAAAGAAATGCAGTATGAGCAACTGGCTGCCAAAAAGAAAAATTAAAAAAAAAACAAAACACCTTATTTCAGGATGTCTGGTAGAATCCTAGGATCACAGAGAACTAGTGGGATACACTGGAAAGATATTGAGCTAGGTATCACAAGACCCACACCATAATCCTGGGTTTGTTATTAGCTAGTCCATTATCTTAGACAAGTTTTTTAATCTCTTCAAGCCTCATCTACAAGATGGTAGTAATAGTATCTACACTACCTTCCTCATGGGGTTGCTATCATGATCAAGTGCTTCAAAACTATAAAGGTAAAAAAATAAATTAAAATTCTTTCAGACCCACATAGGACCTGGGAGGCTATCCAGTTCTACCCTTTACCTAATGCAATAATCTCTTCCAAAATGTCTCTAAAAGATGGTCATTTACCCTATGTTCAATCATTTTTGGTAGTAGGGAGCTCAGTTCTTTCCATAAATGGTTTTCCATTGTTGAAGAGTTATAGCTATAACATTCTTGTATTGAGTTTACAGGAGGGTTAAGGGAGTTCCTGAATCAATCTGGTGAGTTTTAATTTGATTAGGGAAGCTGGGTGGTACAGTGGATAGAATGCAGGGCCTGGAGTCAGAAAAACCTGAATTCAAAGCCAGCCTCAGACATTTACTAACTGTGTGACTGGGCAAGTTGCTTAACTCTATTTGCCTCAGTTTCCTTATCTGTCAAATTATTTGGAGGAGGAACCGGCAAATCACTCCAGTATCTTTGCCAGGAAAATCCCAAATGGATTCATGAAGAGTTGGACTGACTGAAAAACCACTGAACAACAGAAAGGACAGTTTGATTAGATTATAGTATAGACCTTTGCCTGAAGGACACCTTCCACTGATACCTCAACCTTACTGAGAAGACACAAGGAGGGATCCCCACTGACCAAATGAGCCTCTGGGATGATTGGTCACCAAGAGCCAGGGAGAATGACATTGTTTCAGAGAAACTGCCCTTTCCCTGGATTCTGTAAGAGTAAGCAGAGACATACCTTCCCCCCCCCCCCACTCACATTTTCTCTCTTTTGTACTTCCAGACTGAGGTGAAGCAAAAAGAAAAGGAATTTTTTTTTTCTCTTCTAGCTCCTCAAGAGCAGAACACGACCGTTGGCAGGATTTCCAAGTGGTGAGCTCCCTCTTCTTGCCTATGCAATCTGAGATGGAAATTCTTAGTCTGAGATTTCCTGATAGCCCTCTTCTGCTTTTCTCATTCCTCTTCTGAGAACATGTCAGAGTATAGCTATGCTAAGAACAGATGTTTCCAGCCTTGGGGTAATTACTCATGAGTAATTCTAAAGGATGGATTTATTAGGGTCTTTAGTTGACAAGAGATTGAGAGTTCTTGAGTTTGAGATTCCTCCCAGGGGCAGCTAGGTGGCTCAGTGAATAGAACACTGGCCCCGGAATCAAGAGGACCTGAGTTCAAATCTGACCTCAGACACTTGACACCCTTAGTAGCTGTGTGACCTTGGGCAAGTCCCTTAACCCCAATTGTCCTTTCCCCCCCCCCTCCAAAAAGCAAAAAAAGAGAGAGAGAGAGAGAGAGAGAGAGAGAGAGAGAGAGAGATTCCTCCCAGAGTGAGTTCCTCAAGAGCATGCAATCTGAAAAGGGATGAGATCTGCTCTGGCTCTGGAGCATGAAAGTTCCATTATATCACAGGGTACTCTGCAAAATGCCCTGATGTTATTGTGAGTGGCTCCAACAATGCATGTCGAAGGTGAATGGGAAGAGTTTGATGAGGAGTCACCAAAAGTCTTACTTTCTCATGGGAGTTGAATATACTAATTTAGTGCTTTTTCTTTCTATATTTGTCCATATGCTTCTGTGTGTCCTTTACGTCTTAGGGATTTTCTCTGCTGGAATTAATAAAGGGAATTCCTTTATAATAATATTGTATATTCACTGTCTATGTAGGAAATAGGGACCTCATTCCTCAAATGGAGAGAATCTTAGATAAAAATCATATCTAAGTTTTGTTAGATTTCACTGAGTCTTACCCTGAGGTTGGGGTTGAATCATATGGAGAAACACATTCCTTTGAAGTCAGACATCCATGATCTGTGTGAGCCCAAATCTTTGGAAAGGGAAGTGTAGGTAGAGAGCTGGGACATGGATAAATCTACTTATTAGTCATAGTTACAATCCTTGAAAGGGCAGCATGGTGGTGCAGTGGATAGACCATCAGGCCTGGAGTCAGGAAGACCTGAGTTCAAATCCAATCTCATATACTTACTAGCTATGTAAGTAATCCTGGGTCAGTCACTTACCCCATTTACCTCAGTTTCCTTATCTGCAAAATGAGCTGGAGAAGGAAATGGCAAACCACTTAAATATCTTTGCCAAAAAAAAAAATCCAAATGAAATTATGAAGAGTAGAACAGAAATGGTTGAACAACAATAACAGTGACACTTGGAGGTAAAGTTTATGTCTTTCTATATAACAAATTTTCAGGTACCTGAGAACAGCTATCCTATCATTCCTTAGTCTTATCTTTTTCAGACTAGACATCACCAGCTCTTACAACTATTCCCCCCCGTGAAATAAATTCTAATACCCTCACACTCCTGATCTGGATAACACTCACCTCAGTATGTCAATGTCTCTCTAAAAATGCAGTGCCTCATATATAACATACATACATTCAGACCAGCATAGACTATAGTAAGACCTCTTTTGATCCAGATACAATAAGCCAACTGATGTTACCTAAACCATGTCACATAGTTGGCTTATATTGAAATTGTGGTTAATGAGAAGCCCCATGTCTTTCTTCCCATGGATTGTGGCTAAGATAGGTATTCTCTAGTCTCAATCTGTACAATTGTTTTCAAGGAAAATCTTAAACATGGATTTTGCATTTCTAATTGTTAAATATTATCTTGGTGGTCTTAGCCTATTGATACCATTTTGGACTATTGATTCTGGCATCCAATGGTTTTGTTTTCACTCTTGACTTTTTATCACCAGCATTCAATGTCTTCTAAGCATCATCTTAGACTGACAAAAAATATTGAATAGAACAAGGTGTAAGGCACTCCATAGGCAGTCACCCTTCTGGTTGACTCAGACTCAGAATTATTAATCAAAACTATTTGGGCATGGATAGTCAACTATGAGAATTAGGAAAGATCTGTAGGTATTTCTTGGCATAGCTAGATGGCACGGTGGATAAAACACAGGGCCTAGAGTCAGGAAGAGCTCAAATCTGGCCTCAGATACTTACTAGCTATGTGACCCTTGGCAAGTCACTTATCCCTGTTTGTTTAGTTTCCTTATCTATAAAATAAACTGGAGAATAAAATTTCAAACAACTTTAGTATTTCTGCCAAGAAAACCTCAAATGGGGTCATAAAGAGTGGGACAGAACTGAAATGACTGAAAAACAATAAAATAGGTATTTCTTAAGCAAATTACTGAAACAGTGTTGAAACAGCATTTGAGGTGAAGATAGTTAATAAGGTCACCGAATCACAGAATGTCAGAATTTCAAGGGATCTGAGCAGCTATCTATTCCAATCCCTACCTGAAAAAAAAAATCCCTTTAATGATACGCATCATTTATTTGAAGATTTCTCATGAAAGGGAAGTCACCAACTTCCAGGACCACCTGGAAGAGCTATTTTTAAATAGCTCTCATTGCTAGGAAGTTTTCCTTCACATCAAGGCAAAATTTTCCATCCAGTATCTTCTATTTATGCTCCTACTTTTGACCCCTGGGGAAAGAGGAAGTTCAGTGCCTCTTCAGATTCCTGGAGAAATCACACATATCCCTAGTAGAAGTCTGCTCATTTTCAATGTGGACAGCTCCAATTCCTTCAAGTGATCCTCATATATCACGACGTTGATACTTTGATCAACCCTAGTGGACGTCCTCTGAACACTCTCAAGCTTCTGAGTATCTTTCCTAAAATATTGCCCCCATAACAGAGCACAGTACCCTAGATATGTTCTGACTAAAGCAGAATATTGCAGAATTTGTTTTTCATTGCTGAAGGAAGGTTTTATCTCTCTTACCTTAGCTTTTTGGGGCTACCTTATCAAATTGTTGGGCAGCTAGGTGGTGCAGTGGATGGAGCATTGGGCCTGAAGGCAGGAAGACTCATCTTCCCAAGATCAAATCCAGCCTTACTAGCTATGTGACAAGCCATTTAACCCTGTTTGCTTCAGTTCTTCATCTGTAAAATGAGCTGAAAAAGGTACTGGCAAACCACTCTGGTATCTTTGCCTAGAAAATCACTAATTGGTTCACGAAGAGTCTGACATGACTGAAATGGCTGAAAAACAACATCAAACTACTAACACACATGTTTCCAGTGCCTTCAAACTTCAGATCTTTTTCAAATAATCCCCTAACATACCTAACCCATCTTGTACCTGATGAGTTGAGTGAGCCTAAATTTAAGAGCTTACCTTTACTCTCATTAAATTGCATCTTATTCCATCTAATTGTCAAGAGAAACATTTATCGAATATAACCAAGTGCCGGGAATTGTGCACATGCAGACAAGACAAGATTCTCAATAAGCTTGCATTGTAATGAGGGAAAATTACGTGTGTGTGTGTGTGTGTGTGTGTGTGTGTGTGTGTGTGTGGTGTGCATGTATGTATGTACATGTGTATCTCTTCCTCTGTCGGTCTGTCTCTGTCTCTCTGTCTCTGTCTCTGTCTCTCTGTCTCTGTCTTTCGCTGTTTCTCTATGTCTCTCTATTTCTCTGTCTCTCTTTGTCTCTCTCTCTCTGTTTCTCTCTCTCTCTATCTCTCTGTCTCTCTGTCTCTCTCTGTGTCTCTGTCTCTGTCTCTGTCGTCTCTCTGTCTCTCTGTCTCTGTCTCTGTCTCTCTGTCTCTGTCTCTGTCTCTCTCTGTCTCTCTCACGCTGTCTCTCTCTTTCTCTCACTTGGACCAGGGAGTAGAGAAGGAATGAATGATACACAATCAGGGAAGAATTCACTGATCAAGAAAGCAGCCCTCCAGAGTAAAGGTTTCTCCAGGGAAATTAAGGGGGCAGGCATGTAGTCAGAGTGTGAACTCACTAGACAAATGTTTGAAGCCCCAGGGGGAGTTGAACCCTGGTACTAGGTGCCTAAATGAAACTAAACAAACCTTCAGGTTTATTACTGTTGTTATTTTAAAGTCAAATTCTCTCTCCAAATCTCAGCGCAATAAGCTTTTTTAAAAAAAATTATTGTTGACAATATTATGGAAGAGGACAGTCTAAATTCTTCTTTTTTTTTTTCAACTTTTCTCCCAACACATGACTTTCTTTTAATTAAACAACTCCTGGCTCCTTCTTTACTCCACATTCCTCTCAGATCCTCTACATTCTCTCCTACATCTACTGTGTTGCTCAAGGATGTGTGCTTGGCATTACCAAGTCTGGTCACATCATATGATAAAGGATTACTATCCAGTTTGTGCTGTCTGGAAAGACAATGAGATCCATGTCATCCTCACCTGTCTTTTAATGCCCTATATTACTTCAGGAACCTGTAAAAATAATAGCAATGGATTATTTATAAATAAATATTAATGTAGCATCTATATTGTATGAAAGCAAAAATTGAATAGCTTTATCTACCTCCATACCCCAAATAGATTTAAGAGATATTTCCACCTAAGCCATATATAATTTAGCCTTGGCATTCAAAACATATCCAACCAATGAATGTGATGTTTTTGACAACTCTCATTTATTGGTATTAGAAAAGGTCATGACAAAGATTTGAATTATAATTTCCAAACTCATAACAGGGCTGTGTGTCATTAACCCTTTAAATTCTTTGGATATTTGTCCATGCATCCCCTTTTCTTGAAGGAAAAAAAAGACTGATGAGAAAAATAAAAGATTCTTCATATAAAAGCAACTAAATATAAAGAGTATTAAATCTGGAAGGGACTAGTTATCATTTGGTCTAATCTTCTCATTATATAGATGAATAACAGAGCTCCAAAGATATATAGCACGTGGGCAGCTAAGTGGTGATCTAGTGGGCCTGGAGTCAGGAAAACTTAAGTTCAAATCCAACCTCAGATACTTACTAGCTATGTGACTCTTGGCAAGACAATTAAGCTCTGTTTGTCTCACTTTTCTCAACTACAAAATGGGGACAATAACAACACTTACATTCCACGTTGTTGCGAAGGTCAAATGAGATATTAGCATAATGTCTATCACACAGTAAGTACTATATTCATTTTAGCTATTATTTTTATGAATTATATGTTACTTACCTAAGGTCACAGAGCTAATTAGTGTAAGAGTGACAAAGTCAGACTAGAACCTATTTTTATACTATTTTACTCACCTGGAGTAAAGTCAGACTGGAGTACTAACTCTTCCCCATCTCCAATATTCCTTCCCCTAACTCAATATATTTGCATGTCCCCCTTTACCTTCCTCCAATGCACTCACTTTCTCCTCATCTTCACCTCGAAGAATCCATATGTTCTTTCAAGGTCTAGTTTCCACATCCTCCCCCTCCACCATCCATCTTATCATTCATACTTCTTCAATGATGTCTTTAAACTATATCTCCTTTGAAATTCATTGTTTGCAATGTGTTGTGATTGACTAACACCCACTATGTACCAGGGCATTGTCCTCTTGGATGGCCACCACCTTAAAGTCTTCAGAGAATCTAGTATTCCATCTAGTGTTCACAGATACACAAAAATACTTGAGAAATATTGGTATTAAAGAAACAAGTTTTTGTTTTATGGAGAAGTTTGGGATGAGTAAAGGAATTTTGAAACCTTATAACAGAAGTTTGGTCCACTTTCCTTCTCTTGGTCAGTTCTTGGCTTAGGACTTTATCCTTTCTTGGTGTCTGATCAACATGGGTATATTCATAAGTAAGGGTACAGATACATGTATAAGTGTATATGCATATACACACAAATAGATACACATACATCGATTGAAGAACTCTATAAATAATATACATAGATTCACGTTGTCATTAGACAACATTCTGACCAATTGCATGCCATAGTCTGAACATTAAGTATTTTTTCATCTGTTTAATTTTCCCTATGTATTAAGCTCAAATATTTTAGAATAATTATGGATATTTTGAGGAAGGCTCTGCTATGTTCTGGGGATTGAAGACTTTTCCATTTATGAGAAGTCTGTATTTGATTTTGATCTGAGCTGGATCTCCAAGATGACAGTGGTAAACAACTTTTGCAAGCACATGTTTCCCTGTTACACACTTTATTTGATATTAATGATCAGAAAGTCATTAAACAAGATTACTTCTGTGATTATATCTTTCAAGAACTCATAATATTTGTGTATGCATGGAAGACTTCTTATCAGAGGAAAGCCTTTAATTAAGTCAGTGCCTCACTCTATTATATCAAATGCATTTTAAAATAATCAACCAAAAATAAACAGTGAGATCTTTTCCTTACCTTTTTTCAATCAACTGTGTGATAATAAAGGCAAATAGAACTATGGGATATTTCTTTTGAAACTATTTCCATTCCCTTCTAATATCTTATAAGGGATATTCTTGAGGTCAATAAAAATTAGATGAGAAAAAAACACATGGCTCAGTAGTTACTGATGTTCTTTAATTCAATATTTTTCAGTAATAAGATCCTCATACCTTTCTACCATCTTTCACAAGAAAACTTACAAATGGATTTATATACAAAAGCCACGTTGTCTTGGCTGGCATCTCTCTCTACTTGATAAGTGAATTCAAGTGTTTTTCTCCAAGTGCTGAGTGGCTTCTCCTGCTCTTCTCATTTTGGCAGTTGATTTACATTGGTTAAAACATTGGTTTTGCGTTAAATTGCTTTAATCAACTTATATTCTTTACTTCGTTTCACATATGTTGTTCAAATAGATTATTGAAAGAAATCAGTTTGTAGTTGTTTCATATTGTGCCATACATTTTTCCTCATTTTAATTTGAATTTTGTATTGGTTTTACTATTTTTCCTACCAAGTTGATGGTCTAATTATATACACGGACCTCAGATTCAGAAATGACTTCCTTATTAGTAGTGTTTTCCCCTATGGTGAAACATAATCAGCCCCTTTTTCTAAATTATTTGGTACTTTCCCTGATCAATGCCTTCCAATTATTTTCCATAAATCAGTTTACATGAAGCTTCTGTGTAGTTTAAACCAGAGATGCCAAATCCATGACCCTCAGGCTGCATTCAGCCCACAACACTCTGGTATGCCACCCAAATCAGATTCAAATGTAATTGTGAAATATTTAGTGAAATAAATAAAAATACAACAAAACATAGATATGTTAATATGTATTTTTTAGTGACCCTTGTGTATGATTTGGTGGTCACCATTTCTATTTGAGTTTGACAGGACTGGTTATATAGTTTGTATGATCTCTTATTCTTTGCTCCTAAACCATATTTTCTAACATTTTTTTCTCAAAGCTCATGCATTCCTACCTTTATAATAAAGTCACCAAATATCAAATTTATGTTGATATATGTTCCTCAAGTAATTTCTCTGTCTTTTCTAGTTTTTATCCAGCTTAAGTTAACTTTGATGGCTCAGAGGAATATGGAAAAGCATTAAAAAAGGAATAACTAAAGAAATTAAGGATGCTTACCCAAGAGAAGCCTAAGGGTATATAGAATAGTTATCGTCATATGTCTGAACGTAATTGTATAGAAAGGAAAGGAGGTTGTTCCTGAGGGAAGAGCTAGTACCAATAATTCAAAATAACAAGGAAACAGACAAGCATAATATGAAAGCTTCATAACTAGAGCTGGCCAACAAGTTAGACAATCATCTTATAGAAGAATGAGTTTCCTTTCTTGGAAGAATCGCACCACAGAATGAATAAATGTTTTAAAAATAAAAATACACCAATTAGAACCTTGGGCATGATGTCTTCCAAAATATCCTCCAATTTGATTCTAGGACCTCTTGCCTACCTAATCCCCTGGTACCTGCTTTGGCCCTTGAAATTCTCAGAGATTTCTCTCCTTCTTCTTGAATATGTACATTTTTAAATTTAAGGATGAGTGAAATATATGTTCTAGTTATAAGGACCATTGTATAAGAGGAATCCATTTGGTATGAGATCTAGAAGGGATAGAGTAGAACTAGGTCAGATATTCTTACATCAATTGGCATTTGGGAAGCAAGGCTTCATTAAGAATGATGGAAGAATAAGGAGTGCTTGGGAAGGAAAGCAGATTCAATGAAGATGCTTAGGGTCTTTGAGTTCATTTTACCCTTGAGTAGAATCTTTTTTTTAATTTAAAGTTCCAGGGTTAGTTATGCTGGTTCAAGTTCCTCTCAGAGGAAACAGTCTTCATCACCCTGCTAGGAGCTTTCAGTGATATTATTTAAGAATAAAGCCACCTAAATTATTCTACCATATTAGAAATTTGCCTCCGGAGTCCACATACTCTTTGTATATGGGAAGTTTTGCTGCTAAGATAGTGTAGATTTCTTTAGTGGGAGGTTGATCAGGTTCCTGGGGTTATTTCAGCTGATCTAGCCATGGTCCCTTACCTTCCTCACCCTTTAATTCAACCCTATCTAGAGCTTTGAGGAACCAGTGATTGGAATTATAAAAATTGTTCTTGCTTGTTGTTTGTCCATCATTTTCAAAGAGGACTTGACGTCAGGGAGGTAATGCCATGACATGTAAGTGAATTGCATTTAAGTGAAGGAGGACTGTGCAAAGTCACCAGCCTTACTTTCTCCTCCAGAACCACATGGGTCTGGTGGTGAGGTATAGATATAGTCAGGATGCCTACAGATGTCCCTGGATGTAGTGGGAGTCCTTAGTTTTTAACAGGTCTCGGAATTATGAAAACACCAATTGCCTTGAGGGAAAAGGTTGTCAAGAATATTTTCTCAAGTTCAAACTGCCTAAAAGGCACTTCCTCTAGTTCTTGGCAGTCATTGCCAAAAGAGAGTTGAGCTTTGTATAACTTTAATTTTTGCATTATTTGTCATACTTTAATTATAATTTTAATTTATTTATAGTTCACAAGTGTCTATCACATTAAAACAACAGCAACAACCTTGAACTGCTAGGACTTAGCCAAATTTAGCCTTATCACTACAGTAGTTTGTCACAGCTGGTCCATTCTCTTTAGCACCAGAATCTTCATTCACATCTGGTTGCGATCCAATTTGTGAAAATACATCATGGACGTGATCCTACTTTCCTAAAGAAAACCTTCCCACTTACCTGGACTCTCAGTCTTAGCTCCTCCTGATCAGCTCTGCCTAATGCTACCCGTATTCTAAGATGACAATTACTATAGACATTTTGCTATTCCTGGCAGCTGGGTCCTACAGTTTAAGGTCTAGCCACATGGCAAGATTATAAAGTCTCTGTTCATCCAACAACATTCCCCTTTAGCTGGACTCTATGCTGTGAACACAACTCAACAAAGCTGCTTGTATACCCCTCTAGCATGGATGAAGTCTGGTAGTAGTTTCATTTAATGAATGTTATTGCCAATTAAAAGGACAGCTGATACTCTACCAGGGTAAGAAAATTGTCCATGAGCAAATGTAATATAGCCTATTAAAAACTGTGCATTAGAATAATCTCATTTACCAGATTAGTCATTGAACTTAATTTCTAATAAGATTTGCCGCCTTGTTGAAAGAATTCATTGCCAATTGGATGATATGAATACAAAAAAGCAAATATATAGAATAAAAAGAAATCTTCAGCTTAAAAAGTCTTTGCATTGTTACAAAGGTTACTGAGTACATTGCCTGAATCATATTACACTTAGCAACATTATCTTCACCCTGTTGCCCTCTTGTGTGCTTCTAAATTGTATATTTTTAACCGGGGTGGGGGCATTCCTGTCTATAAATAATAGACTTGTCTAGAGTAGGTTTTGAGATGCCTGATAATGAAATGAATCCCCTTTTGTCACCACATTATCTACTTGTATATCAAACATCTCAATGTCTCTTTCATTTCACCCCCCCACTGCTGCCAAACCATATTCCCCATCTAACAAGCTGCTTCAAAGATGAAACCTGAGCATATTGCCCAAGCCCAGAGCCTTCTGTATCATGGTGTAAAGTCTATGCAGATGGATGCCTCTTTAGTTTTCCCATGATGTGTGATAACACATCCAGCAGGAGAACATGTCACTCATAGACAAAGTCCTGAAATAGCAGGTTTGAGGCTGGCCTCAGAGGGCCAGCTAGCATAGCATGCTCACACAGATGTGCATTTTCTGAATGCAAGTGAAATTTACAAGTTTGGAGGGAAAATAATTCTTCAGAGAACACTGAAAAAAAAAGTTTGTAAAGGACATTCTTTTATATTAGTGAAAGACCTTAGAAGCATTGACCTAAGTCAGGAATTTTTAGCCTGGGGTATGCACAAGGTTGAGCTAGAGTCAGGTTATATCAGCTCAGGAGAGCTGATTGATAAATTTTCAGCATGAGCATTTACATCTTGAAAATCAGCAAATGCTTCAAATCAGGATTTGGTTTATAGTTTTGTTGATCGTCTAGTCTTAATAAGAAAGTGATGGAAAAAATGTTAATAATGTAGATTAAACTTTAAAAGTGTTCTGTGTTTATTTGGAGGCTTTAAATTTGTTCTTTTTCTAACTTTTAAAAAATTATATACTCAATTCATTGGAATACTATTGTGCTGTAAGAAGTGATGAGCTGTTTGATTTTAGAAAAAACATGGATTTTAGAAAACACACATGAAATAATGAAGAATGGAAAGAGCAGAACCAAGAGGATGTCACATACATTAAAGGCAATGTTGTTCAAAAAACAGAACTTTGAATGACTAAGTTATCCTGAGTATTATAAATACTCAAATCAATACAAAGGACCCATGAAGGAAGATGCTCTCTGCATCCAGAGAAATAACTGATAAATCCAAGTATGCATAGTATGGTTTTACATAAGTGTGTGTGTGCATATATGTGTGTGTATGTGTGTGAAATTGTGGCCTTCTCTAGGACAGGGTGGAGAGGGAGGGAGTTTCAAACTTAAAATATGAAAAAAAATAATTTAATTTTTAAAATTTTGTGTATATACATATATATAATATTTCTATCTGTCTGTCTGTCCATCCCTCCGTCTATCCGTCTGTCTGTCTGTCAATCTATCTATCTATCTATCTATCTATCTATCTATCTATCTATCTATCTATCTATCTAATCTATTGATCTGTCTGTCCATCTACACATTTACCAGTATGTCCTTGAGGTCACTAATCCTCATGGATGGATTTTAGGATGTCTGTGGATTTGGAACTTCTAGCACTTTGATACACTATATTTCAATATGATTGTATTTTATACATTTTAAAACATTATTTTGAGAAGTAGTCCATAGGCTTCATTGAAAAGCCAAATGACACATGCCAAAGAGGTTAAGAATCCTTATCTAAATAAAAGTATGATCGTTAAACCAGTGGGGAAGTATCAGGAAATATTGTCGCCACTGTACTAAGAGTCAAGTCAAGGAAATAAGTAAGAGGAAACCTTATGATGTAAAGCATTTAAATAATTCAGACTACAAAGCCAATGACTCAAAATTGGTCAAAAAAATTTTTTTCTCTCAAATTAAACAGAGATTTAGACAGTAGCAGAAATGGCATTAGACTTGGAGTCAGAAAGCCTGAACTCAAGCTGTGGGTTCTGTCACTTTGCTAGCAATGAGCAAATCACTGTCTCCACTTTTATAAAGGGAATAATAATTATCTCCCTCTCTCCCTGACAAGATTATTGTGAGGACCAAATGTACAACCATATCTTTGACAATGATGTCTTCCTGATAGAAATCTGTTTTCTAGAAGTGCTTTACATTTTTGTTCCTGTCTTGTTTTTATATCACCTTCATGCTGTCTCTCCTTCCCTTTGCAGCAAGCCATCCCTTGTAATAAAGAGTTAAGAAAGAAGAAAAAAATGTAGGTCAACAAAACTAACCAATATGTCCACCAAGTCTGATAATATATAATTATAAAAAGAATAACAATAACAACTAACATTTATATATAAGACTTACTATGTGCCAGGCACTGTGCTAAGGGCTCTCCAATTTTTGTCTCCTTTGATCTTTACAACAACTCTGAGAGGTAGGTGTTATTGTTATCACCATTTTACAGATGAGAAAACTGAGTCAGGCAGAGGTTAAGTGACTTGCCTCAGGTCACACAGCTAATAAGAGTCTGAGTCTGAATTTGAACTCAGTTCTTCAGGCCCAGTGTTCACTGGGCCACATGACTCTACCCTTATTTGCAATATATCACAGCCATAGTCCCCCTCACTGCAAATATTTTCTCATGCATGGAAATCTTCAATACTCCAACTAATTTATGATGTCTTGATGTATGTGCTCCTTCCACCAAAATAAAATATAACTGTCTATTCCTCATCCTGTACAGTTCTTATCCACGTCCTTCCATAAAGTCCCTACCCCTGGGTTCTTTCAAATGCGACTAGTATCACATTTGAGTCATCTAGTGTTACTTCAGTAGTTCATTATTGATCTGCATCCTTTTCCAGTCATATACATCTTAAATGACTTCCCAACACCTATTTCACACTTCTACAAATTAAAAAAAATGGAAATCTTTTGTTTTCCTTTCACCCACATTATTCAATATATCCTTCCCAAAATAAAACTGTTTCAGAGAGCCATCACTCAGTACAAAAACAAAACAAAGCAAAACAAACAAAAAACAGTTCAGCAAAATTAGCCGACATATTGAAAAAGTCTGATATTATCTTTAGTTTTCTGCAGTCATAGTCCCTCACCTCTGCAAAAAGAGTCATGTAATAACTTTTCTTTGAGACCAAGCTTGGTCATTGTATATGTACACATATATACATACATATACATATATACATGCATGCATATACAGACACACACATATATACATGCACACATGCACACACATACATATACACACATACACATGCACATACACATGCACATACACATACACATACACATATACATCTTTTTGGTAGGCTAATTGGGGTTAAGTGACTTGCCCAAGGTCACACGACTAGTTTTTGCGTTAAATGTCTGAGCCCGTCTTTGAACTCAGCCTCTTGATTCCAGGGCAGTCCTCTATTCACTGCACCACCCAGCTGCCCCTTGGTCGTTACGTTGAACCAGTATTCAGTTTCAGTTGTTCTTTCCATTTTTATTATTGTAGTCATTGTTTATTTTGTTTTCTCGTTCTTCTTTTTATATCAATTCATATTATATTTATTATCACTTTTGATTTTTTCTTTATTTTCTTTCTAATTTATGGAATAAAATAAGCATTTCTATAACATGGTATAATGAAAAAGATGATCACACATGAAATCACAAATCTGTTATGTACAAGTTGCTATTCCTTTAAAATATATAATCAAGTTATCATGCAAATTTTCCCCCTTTTTTCTTCCCTCTCTCTGCCCTGTCTTAGAGATGGCTACCATTAGACACAAATTCCATTTACAGATATATGTAAAATTATTCTATACATACTCCTATCTATCAATTCTTTCTCTGGATGAAGATAATATTTTTCTTCATATGTACTTTACTTTAAATTTGTATATTTGTAATAATCAAAATTAATTACTCAAATTACTCTTTCTAAAACAATATTGCTGTTACCATATACAGATATACAATGCTCTCTTGGTTCTGCTAACTTCACCCTTCAATTTCATGCATGTCTTTCCAAGTCTTTCTAAGATCATTGAGCTTATCATTTCTTTTATAGAACAGTAGTTTTCTATCACAACCGTATACCACAACTTGTTCACCCATTCCCCAATTGATGGACATCTACTTTGTTTTCCATTCTTTACTACTACAAAAAAGTGCTACTCTGAAGATTTTTTTTAAGAGGGCAGTTGGGGTTAAGTGACTTGCCCAAGGTCACACGGCTAGTTTTTGTGTTAAGTGTCTGAGGCCAGATTTGAACTCAGGCACTCCTGACTCCAGGGCCAGTGCTCTATTCACTGTGCCACCTAGCCGCCCCAAGATTTTTCTTTTCATCACTATTTTCCCAAGACTAAGTCTAATAGTGAATTCTCTGGGTCAAGGGATATAGGTGTATTCCTCATTTTCTTTACATATTCTCAAATAGTTTTCCAAAATTTGGGGGCAAATTCACACCTCCATCAATACTGCATTAATGTGCTCATCTTTCCACAAGCCCTCCAACATGGACTTTTTCCATTCTTTTCTATCTTTGCCAATTTGTTGGATGTGTGATAAAACCTCCTAGTCATTTGTATTTTCCTTTGTCTTACCAGTAGTGATTTGGGGTTTTCTTTCGTATGATTGTTAATGGTTTGCAATTCTTCTGAGAACTGCTCGTTACCTTGTGATTACTTATCTATTGAGGGATGACTTTTGGTCTTAAATGCAACTTAAGCTTTTTTATTGCAGACAGGTTTATTGTCATGAACATTGATGAATGCAATTTAATACACCCCCACTCCAAGACAATATGATTCTATGATGCTCTCAGGGATTGCTATGCTGTATAGGACGGTTTCCCTCTTTCTAAATGACCCTAAGCCATAATGCTTTTTCAAATTCTTTTGTCTGTTCTTTATATTTTTTCTCTCTCCTCTCTTGCTATTAGCTATCAGTCATCTGTTATCTG
The DNA here is from genome assembly GCA_028646575.1 of Pseudocheirus occidentalis. Taxonomy (NCBI): domain Eukaryota; kingdom Metazoa; phylum Chordata; class Mammalia; order Diprotodontia; family Pseudocheiridae; genus Pseudocheirus; species Pseudocheirus occidentalis. The sequence continues at coordinate 102,680,906 of CM053598.1, read as the reverse complement.
TTTGTAGCAGCTACTCTCCCCATTTCTAATTTGCTGCTGCTAACATGCTGTAGGTTTGAAAACTAGGGGAGGGAAAATGGATTCCAACTTTTAAAATAAGTAGAAATAGGATCTGAATTAATTTTTAATTGCTTTGTTTGTCTATTTTTGTTATTATAATTATTATTTATATTGTTTTCTTGTTCTAAGAGGCTTTCATCTAGCAAAGCTCATGAACTTCAGAGTCAGAATTCTGGGTTACTCGTCTTGATGGCTCAGAAACTTTCCCTGTTAACTATAAGAACTACTGCTCCCTTCTTGAAAGAGGGAAGGGATGCAGAATGGTTGAGTGCTTTGCACACTGCCTGGCACATAGTAGGTGCTTAAGAAATGTTCACTGAATTGAATTCCTAAAGGTTGGAGCTTTTGAGTATTTGGGGGTGGGGGTTCATTTTTTTTAGTCTGAACTTTATGTGATTATAGGTAAAACAGGCATTTCACTCCCACTTTCTCTGAAATCCTCCACGTTATTTCACCCAGAACAAAATGGAATAGAAATTTTGTTATCATGCCATTCATTTGATTAATGTACGAAGAAAAAAAGAGACTGATGGGCTCAAATTAAAAAAAAAACACACACACAGAATCCTAAATTAACAAGACTGGCTGTTCATATTGATTGAATTAGGCAAAAAAAATGGCCAAATATTTTATTTTCTTAGTATAATTTGTTTTGACATTTCCTTCTTCCTAGGCATTAATAACAGGATAAAAGAAAAATAATATAATGGCAATATTTTATAAAGGATCGCTATTTGCTTCTTTGAAAACAGCATATCCTGATCTTTTGATTTTTGGATACTCACTCCTCTCTCCATATATTCCTTTCCCCTCCCTACCCCCCTCTTATTCTCTTACTCCAATTATAGAATATGCCACATTTCTTGTTAAAAATAACAAACATTTGGATTCCTTCCAGCAATCTTCCTGTCACGTTATTGTCAGCTGCAGCATTAAAAGAAACTGTTGGGAGGTCAAGAAAATATAAATGAAGCCTGAACTCTGAAAATCCCTTTCCTTCATTTAAATATTGCTCAGTAGAATTCTTTCATAGCAACAGCCTCTGGGTACTGCAGGCCATATATAGGTCAACTAGGTGGCCCAGTGGACAGAGTGCCAGGCCTGGAGTCAAGAAGACCCAAGTTCAAATGTGCTCTCAGATGCTTACAGACAATGCAACCCTCAGCAAGCCACTTGATCCTGTTTTACCTCAGTTTTCTCATCTGTAAAATGATTTGGAGAAGGAAATGGCAAACCACTCTAGTATCTCTACCAAGAAAACTGGGCACCAGAATAAATATACTATATATTATCAGTTTTGGCATATATATTTGACCACTTGCAAATGACACAAGGACAAAAGGTCCTAGTCTAGCATTCAAGTCTCACTCTACAAATGTGCTAACAGGAAATAAACTAGCAAAGATGGTTTTCTGGACTCATGATAAAGCCCTGATTAGTCTGAAATTATTGACACCAGGTCCTTGTCTTGCTGCTGTCACAATACAACATTGTGAGCTTATATCAGTTTTTGTAGATTATCTTGTATTATTGTATTTCTATTATTGTATCTTGTATTATTATCTTTGAGGGATCCATTGTGAACATTCCCACAACCTACTGATGTAGGTTGAAACTTTCTTCCAATTCACATTGTGCATTTTTTTGCCCTTGCCTTTAAAGGAGGTTGTCTGGTATAGTAGGAAGAAGTCAGAGGATCCAGAGATGAAGACAGGCCCAGCTATATCCTATAAAATGACTTTGGGTGGGTCAGCTACCTTCTCCCTTTGTTCAGTTGCTAAATGATAGGGCTGGACCAGATGAATTCTAAGGTCTTTTCCAGGTTTAAAATCCATGATTCTGAAAATCCTCTACAAAGGAACTTTCCAAAATGCTAGAGACTTCTGTCCTTTTATAATCTTGTTGTCATCAATAAGTCATATGACTCAGGCTGTACTATTGTATTTTATTCTTACTACAAGCTTGGCTAAACTCCCTATCTAATAAGAAAAGTTCTAAATAGTCCCCATCTCTCTCCATCTTTGTCTGCCTTTATTTCTGTGATTGTCTCTCAGTGTGCTTGTGTATCTGTCTTTCCTCCTTACCTTTTGAGTGTTCTCAGGTTGTATCATTCCACTCTTTCCCATAGCCACACTGGAGCATATTAAGTTTAATAAAACAGGGTCTTTGATGACAATGGATAGTTGAGGACAGTACTATGCAAACTCAGATCCCACGTATTCTCTTTTTCCTACTCAATCTGAGGCCAGGTCCCTGTTTATCTGAAGTGTCTCTTCCAGTTATACATATTGATGAATTGACTGACTGCCCATCCAGCTACATGTTATAGTCTTTATACTAGACAATTTTCATTCAATTTTTTTTCCAGTGCAGACTACAAATGTTTTTTTTTTTTGTACTGTTGTGGATTTCACCAAATAGTCTTTGTAGCATTCTGGGATGATGCAATTAGTAAAATATCTACTAACCAAAACATTTGGAGGATCTCACCCTCAATGAGGAATACTCTTTTCCTGTATATTTAATATTTTATTTTTTTATGACTGTAGTGAATCTAATATACCCTTTTCTGGAGGAGAACCTTTTTTATACATTATATCTGGCATTTTATCCTACAAACTAAAATATTTTTCAACAAGTCAATAATATCTAATATTTATATAGCATTTTAAGAGTTGCAAGTGTTTTACATAAGCTATCTAAATAATAACCATAAGGCTATCATATTCTCTATGTTTCTTAGCTGTTACTGTGCTAATAAACGTGTACTATAGAAAACATTTTTTAATTTGCCTTTCATCAAAAATCATTTCTTCAAGTCTCTATGGCCTTCACCTTATTTGGGGGCACAAATCAACAGTCCCCCAAGTCTCTCCAAGCCCATTTAGGTAGAGGAAGGGTTGTTATGCTGATTGTGAAAACCAGCTCCATGAAAACAACACAAAAGAGAATGCAATCAATTTGTTTTGTTTGTTTTTACATTTAATTTTTAATTTTATTTTTCCCAATTATGTGTAAGCAAAAATTTTTATATTTAAAAAAAATTAAGTTCCCAGTTTTCTCTCTCCCTCTCTCCCCTTCCTTCACCTCTACTTGAGAAGACAAGCAGTTTGGTACAGATTATACATGTGCAGTCATGCAAAACATATTTCCATATTACCCATGTTGCAAAAGAAAACACAGACAAAAAAAACCCAAGAAAAATGAAGGAAGTAAAAAAGTATGCTTCGATCTATATTCAGACTGCATTAGTTCTTTCTGTAGAGATAAATAACACTTCTCTTCATAAGTCCTTTGCAATTGTCTTGGATAATTGCATTCCTGAGAATAGTTCAATCATTCACAGTTGATCATCATATAATATTGCTATTGCTGTGTATAATGTTCTCCTGGTTCTACTCCTTTCACTTTGCATCAGTTTGAGTCAACGTGCAGTACGAGAGAATGAGGTTAGAAATTCTGACACAAGAGTATTGTTAGGCATTAGACTGGTTGCTCCAGAACAATTCCCAATTCTCAGAAGCTAAGAGAAGGAATGGAATGGAATGGAATTTTGGGAAGTTCTAAAAGTACTGAATTCAGAATCAGATAAGTCCAGGCTCTCCTAGACTTACTACCTGGGTAACCTTTGGCAAGTAAGTTACTTTCTTTCTCTGGGCCTATTTCCTCACCTACAAAATAAAGTGGTTAGACTTAAAAAAAAACTATTTCCATCTCATGTATTGGTCAAGAATATCCTCAATTCATGTATAACCAATACTTATAAAGATGAGAAATTAGATATGTGAATCAGCAACTGCTATTGTGGTCTCTGTTGCTTTTTTGTGTTTGATAAAAGCAATATATGTAATCTTTTCTATTTGGGCGGGGGGAACAGTCCCTCTTTGAGATATCTTTAAAACTTATAATTTAGTACTCATGTATCAACTAAATTTCATATGCATACGTGAGAGAATTAGAGCAGCAAGTGGTAGTGGGGATTGAGTGAACCACACTAACTCCATCTGGTGATGCAATTCTGGATGTCAGTTCCCTTTCTATTCAATTATATGTCTCGTCCAATTTCTTTCTTGTGAGAAAACTGTTCAATTATGGGAATAGTGAAAAAAAACTTTATTGCACTGTTTGAACCTAGTGACTAAGAAGTTGGACCACCTGTACCTTCTACTTAGGACCTAGATTATTCTGACCAGGAACCAAGTCAGGGTGGTGGTGTTATTTTGTTTTTATTTTTCAAAATCATACACCTCAAGCAACCTATATTTCTTATCTGAAAACTGACTGCATGCTAGTCAATCAATTATTGTGTTGGTATTCCTTTGATTGAACAAAGACACTTCAAGGAAACGGGACACATCTATTTTTTATTTCAGAAAATTGTACTAGTTCACTTTTCCCATCCCAACTTGGAAAGTTTCTAATCTCTCCTCCAATGAGAAATCAGATTACCTAATTTTATATCCTGGTTAGTTGCTTTCTTTTAGTTAATTTCTCTTATTTGATTAATTATTTTTAATGCAGAAAAGTCTATCTCCCCCCATTTTCAGGGTCCAGGTCTAAGCTGAGGAAGGCCACGAGTCCTGACTTGTTATACAAATAGCATTTATTTCTGAATAAATCAATATGCTAGGAAATTCAAACTTTTGTTTCCTAAGTCATTTTATCTTTCACCCTGCCACATATATACTTACATGAATATATATGTGTGTGTGTGTATTTAGAGAGAGATATCTATAGATAATGGATAGACTATATGTGTGTGTATATATGTATATACACACACATATATTCATATTTATGCTTAAGTTCATCCACTCTTATTATCTTTTTAAATGAGAATAAATATGTTCTATACCATATCTATTTGTTCCACTTTCAGTGTTAATTACAAGTGCTTTCCAGGTGATCTGGATTGAACTGTGTCTTATACCAGGGTCTCTTTAATCTCATTTTCTACTCTATTGCATTACACATTTCAGTTAGGTAATACTTTGTGGTATAAGGAAAAGACTTCTAACTTTAGAGACATAGGACATAGGCTTAAATCCCACATACGCATGTGAGCCAGGATGACTAACAAATTTACTGGGTCTCAGTTTTCTTATCTGTAAAATAAGGGAATTGGTCTTTAAAGTCTCTTTCAGCTCTAAATCTATGATGTTTTGAGAAGGAAAATATTGCTCATAATTTTCTGGTGTCTTTATATATTATGTTTTGAAAATAAGCTTGTATATTAGAGGAGTGAAATTTCTCTTGGCTGCCATATATCTTCTGCTTGGCAAGAATCATGCACCATAGAACATTAAAGCTGAAAGAGACTATAAAGAACCTATCTTCCAAATCCATCATTTTATAGAGATTGTAACTGAAGCCCAAAAAGTGGTTTTAACTAGAAACTTGCTGAATGGTGTAGCTATACATAGAAACATAAGGCCTTTTTTCCATATGATAAAAAACTATCCACCTAAAACTGAAAGTTGCATTATATGCAATGAGAAACACTAGGAGCTTTCTTAATAAATATAGGAATAAAGATGAATGAGTATGGAGGGAACTGACACAAATATATAAGACTCAAAACTACTCCACCATTGATAAATAGTCAAAAGATATGAAGTTTTTTTTTAAGATTGTAAACTTTCAACAATGTGAAAGCATCTTCCAAATTACTAATGCTAAGAGAAATGCAAATTGAAACAACCCTAAGGTTTCAGTTCACATGAAGGTAATAGAATATTATATAAATAATACATATGTATTATGTATTTAATGGAATAAATAAAACATTCAAATTCACAACCTTGTAATATCTACCACCTTCTAGTCCCACAATTTTTGTGGATGGAAGTACCCATTTTCCATATAAAAACTTCAGAGTTCATAAACTCACCTCTCCATTCTCCCCCATTTGCCATATCAAATCATTTACCAAGTCTTGACAATTTTACCTCTGCAATGACTCTCATATCTCTTATTTTCTCTCTACTCAAATGGCCACTATCCTAGTCAGGCCTTCATCTCCTTTTGCTTAGAATATTGAAATAGCAGTTTAATTGATGCCCTTGACTTAAGACAGTTCCCATGCCAAACCATCTTCCACACAATTGCCAAAGTGATATTCTTAAAACACATGTCTTACTTTCACTCCCCTTATCAGTAAGCTACATTCACTCCCAATTGCCTCTAAGATAAAATAAAACTTTTTCATTTGGTATTTAAAGCCCCTCACATTCTGACTTTTCCAGGCTTATTCTACATTATACAACACTGTAGCAGCAACCACACTGGCATACCCAGGATGACTGCTAGCACACATTCTTAGATCTGCTTTACTAGGAAAGATAACTATTTAAGGGGGTCAACAATCTTTTTAATTACATTCATTAGCTCAGGGGGGAAAGTCAGCATCCTGAACTTCAGAGAAAATCCAAACAAAGAAAATAGAGAAAATACAAGCAGAGAAATAAAGATTACCTGACAGGGCTTCTAACTGTCTGAGAGATTAGCTCAGATAAACAGACAGACCCAACTGTCTGACCAAGGAAATACATACACAGTTACCAGAGAGAGAAGCACCAAGATCTGGATTTTTTGAAGTGGAAGGGGGGGGGGTCCCAGAGCCTTGTCTGGTCACATCACAAGAACATCCCTCCAAAAAGTGAGCCCCAAAGCAAAATGCTAACCTTAGAGTATCTGTGTATGTGTATGTATATGTATGTATGTATATATGTGTGTGTATATAAAAAAAACTCTTGCAACTCAGGGCCTAATTAGAAATTAGCAAAAGGTGTGAAAGCTTTCTACAAGCAAGCCTCCTCTAAGCAAACT
>CM053598.1:102651475-102668114 GCA_028646575.1 Pseudocheirus occidentalis | reverse complement strand
AGTAGGGGTCTTTTAATAGTAAAAAGAGAGGGATGGTCTTGGCATGGAGATCTTGACAGTCTTTTTAAGGAGCTCAGTCAAAAAAGGAAGGTAAACTATGGAACAATAACTAGTCTAGTAATAAGGAAGTGAGAGGTGTCTAGGTGTTGTAGTGAATAGAGCCCTGGAGTCAGGAGGACCTGAGTTCAAATGTGGCCTCAGACACTTGACACACTAGCCATGTGACTTTGGGCAAGTCACTTAACCCCAATTGCACTCCAAAAAAGCAAAAAAAAAAAACCCAGGAAATTTTGTTTTTAATTTCAAAGTAATTTTCCTTAAAGATGAAAAATTGTCTCAGAGACCCTAGGCTCAAATCTTGTCTGAAATTGAGCAAATCACTCCAATGCTTTAGGTCTTAGTTGTAACTGTAAAATGAGAAGGTAGACTAGATGACCTCTAATTTCCCTGCCATCTCTAAATCTATGATTATATATGATCTTTAAAAATAAAAGTGATTAAAAGGAGAATAAAAGAAATTTACAACTAGTTATGAAGAAATGCTAACATTTAATGGTAATGATAACAGTTATCATTTAAATCATAATCTCCTTGAGGGCAGGTACTGGTTTTGCCTCTTTTTATATCTCTATCTCTTAGCAAAGTATCTGGCAAATACTAAGTACTTAATGTTTAATGATTAATTTATAAGTTCTCCAATCCTGTCTATGATTACTAAATCCATGTGGTTATTTGGAGCTCTGAATGTCCCCAAACAAGGCAAAATTGTGAGTTACCTAGATAGCAAAGAACAAAAGTAGAGGACCTCTAGGGAAAGAGAGAAGAGACACTGATTGATAAGAATAGTACAAGTTGGTCTATTTATGCTCTAACTCTGAAAAATCCATACCTTTGTGAAATCATACTGAGAATGACAGGGACACGCTTGTCAGTAGGAAGCACTTGGGCAAGGATTCTGACTCCCAGACCTATGCTATTGCCAGTAATAAAGGCAGCCAATATTCCTTTGGATATAATCATAGTGCTAAAAGAATCCAATTCAATCCATTCCATCCGAACAAACATTTTTAATTCTTAATATGAGTAACACATTTCATTAATTCTTGTGACACAAACACAAAATTAAAACAATAGCAGCTGTCCCTGATTTCTAGGAACTTGCATTCTCCTGGGGAAAGAGGGTGGATAAAACATATTGGTAAGTAATAAGCACCTGGGGAGGATAGTGAAATCTACTAGCATTTATGAGAATTAGGAGAGACTTCTCCTTTTTTTTTTTTTTTTTTTTTTTTTTTTGCTTTTTGCAAGGGGTAAGGCTGGGCAGTTGGGGGTTAAGTGACTTTGCCCAAGGTCACACGGCTAGTAAGTAAGTGTCTGAGGCCGGATTTGAACTCAGATTCTCCTGACTCCAGAGCCAATGCTCTATTCACTGTGCCACCTAGCCACCCCAGGAGAGGCTTCTTATGGAAGGCAGCACATAAATTGAATCTTCCTTTTTTTTTTTGAGGGAAGGCAAGACAATTGGGGTTAAGCGACTTGCCCAAGGTCACACAGATAGTAAGTGTGTCAAGTGTCTGAGGCTGGATTTGAACTCAAGTTCTCCTGACTCCCGTGTTCTATTCACTGAGTCACCTAGTTGCCCCTAGGCTGAATCTTAAAGGAATTTTGGGCTTCTGAAAAGTGTAGGTAAAGAGTGAATACATTCTAAGCAAGAAGAATAGCTTTTATTGGGAAATAAGAGCAAGAAATTCAGGGAAAAACAAGTAGACCAATTTGACTAGAAAGCAGAATTTATAAAGTGGATTAAAATGTAATAACCCTTAACCGGTAGGATGGTTACATTAAATGCTAATCTAAGAGTTCTTGAACAAGAGAGTGTCCCAGACACAGACCCACAAGAGTTACAGGAGGCTGTGTGAAAGGGCCTATCTTGGGGATGGGTTTGGGGGAGAGTTTTAGAAAAGAGATGGGGAACGAACATAACTGAAAAAAAAATTAAATATATATGTGCATATATATATATATATATATATATATGTATGTATGTATGACAGTGTGCTGCACACTGCTGGGGATTTTGTGGGCTCTCTGATTTTCCCTCGGCTCCTGCTGAGATTAAGAATTAAGTTCTGAAACAGTAGCACGAATGTAGTTGCATCAGATTTCATCACTCCTACCGACTCAGGATTTAACGAGGTCACAGTCTTCTAGGGCTCAGAGACTGTGCCTATCAGCAGAGTCAGTCACAGGGGCAGCAGAGTCTGATCTCGTAATACTTCTCTGGCGAGCAGCAGCGATGGTGCAGTCGTCTGGACACAACCCATCTGGCAGCCATTTGTCACAAGTACTCATACCTACCCCTGTCCCCATAGCGTAGAACAATGGAGGCGCTAAAGTGAGGCCCAGCATCATAATGTTACTTAACAGAGATGATGGTAGCCAGGAGTGTGGTAGGAGGTGACTTGGAAGTTGATTGAATTTGATGTACTTGGTGCTGTTTTTTTATGTTTGCTCCTTCTTGATAACACAGTGCTTTCTATTTTAAGTAAATTGTTCTTGTTCTAACTCAAAAAGGAACTCATGTTAAATGTTAACTGGTCTAAAAAGGAAACACATTGGTCAGGGCTTAGAGCTATTGGTTTGGAATGACTGCTACTCCTTGTGTACCATGAATCTGTGAGTTCTCTCTCACTACTGATTCCAATTTATCCTCTATCTGTCTCTTTTTTATGTAACTATTCTTGCTCTCTTTTTTTTGGCTCTTTTTTTTGGAGGGCAATTGGGGTTAAATGACTTGCCCAAGGTCACATGGCTAGTTTTTGTGTTAAATATCTGAGGCCAGATTTGAACTCAGGTCCTCGACTCCAGGGCCGGCGCTCTATTCACTGTGCCACCTAACTGCCCCTATATAACTATTCTTGATGTTTTGTTCCAATTAGAACATGAGCTCCTGGAGAGAAGGGACTGTCTTTAGCCTTTATTTATATTTCCAGAGTATAACAAATGCCCGGCACATAGTAGGTATTTAACAAATGCTTACTGACTGACTAAAAGCAGCTTTCAGGAAATTCTTGATTTATGGAGGAGGAGGATTTAGTGCTACTTTATATCAGGGAGATAATATCTGACAATTGAAGTACCCCAGGGACATGCCTACACCAGTATTGCTTGTCATACTTTAAGTATCAATATCTATCATTTTATGTGTGAGTGAAGTTAGATTTGTATTTCAATACTTTTAAAGGTCTGTGATTTCATAGTTGACTGTGTCTGGAGTCAGGAATAAATAAATTCAAATGTAGACTCAGGCACTTACTAGGTGTATGATTCCAGGCAAGCCATTTACTTGCTATCTGACTCAGTTTCCTCTTCTGTCATATGGGGATAATAAAGCACTTACTTCCCAGAGTTGTTTTGAGAATCAAATGAGGTATCTGTTAGGCACTTAGCATAGTTTCTAGACTTAGTAGGCACTTAATAAATGCCCAGTTCCTTCCTCCATCCCCCCTTCCTTCCTCCATCTATCCCTTCCTCCCTTTCTTTCTCTCTCCCTTTCTTCCTCTCTCCCTCCCTTATTTTCTTTATCGTTTCCTTCCTCCATCATTCCATTCCTTCCCTCCCTTCTCCTTCCCTCTCTCCTTCCTTTCAGCCTTACATCTTTCCTTCTTTCCTCCCTCCCTCATTCCTCCCTTCCTTTCTTCTTTCCTCCCTTCCTTCTTTCCTTTCTTCTTTTCATCTTGCAGTCACTTCTTCCATTAACACAGATCACAATATGACTCAGCAGTGCCAAGAACACATCACCTACAGGAGCAGGATCAAGTATGTACTTCAGCAAGTTCAGGAAAAAGGCATGATGCATGAAGGGAAAAAATAAGTGAATGAGCAGGAGAAGAGTCCAAAGATTGGAAGCAGGGGTCAGAGGAGGTGAGGGTGAAGGGAAAAGGACAGGTGATAGACTATATCAAGATCAGAAAAGAGTAGAAAACAAACAAACAAAATAGGTGAATGATAATTTGTCTAAAGTAAAGAACATGTCCAACTAAGGGCCTTTTGATGTCTTCCTACTGGTTAAAGTCAAGCAACTATGGGCCTGGAAAAATGAGTAGCCTTTATAAATTAGCATCATTAAATACACTCATTATCAGATGGCCAAGTAACTTATTCATGAGCCTCTTTCAGTTTCACTATGATGGTCCTTGAAAGGTAGTCGCGTACCTCATTGCTAGCTATAGCAAGGTTCATCAGGGGAAGTTCTCATTTGCTGGACTGGGTTCTAGCTCTTGCTAAAAGATACAACTTGCTGAAGATGACACAGAAAATCCTGATGGATCTCTGGCAACTGACCCTCAGTCCTCATATTGAGTGCAGCCTTTTGAATGAGTTCAAGTTTTACAGAACAAATCCCTTTGTTAAGGGGCTTTGTTCTGTGAAGTCTGGATTCAGTCAAAGGGCCACACTTGAGGACCTAGAGGCTCACATAAGGGCTCAAGGTTACAAGTTCCCCACCCCTGAACTGGTTTGCTCATTTTTCTCCCTTGGTGTTAGTGTATTTGGATATTTGAATCAGAACATTCAGTTTCCTTTTTTTTTAGTACCCCAAAACAAACTGATTTCTGTGGATCTTCATCCACAAATGCCCCTGTCTCTATGATTTTCATTTTGAAGAGAATGCCATTCAGGGCTTCAGAGCTATCCATGTAAAGTGAAGCTCTCCAGTGATGTCACTCCCTATCAGCTGTCCATAATTAAATTCCTCCCAGACTGATGCTGGGTGAATGACTCAGAAACTTTTTAAAGAGCCTGACTAATTTTATCCCTAAATAGCATAGGTTAGTGATAGTTAAAGTTTTAGCATACCACACAATTGCCATAGAACCTTAGAACCAGAAGGAACTAAGTCCATTTTCATAATGTTCTAATGTCATGGGGACTTGATCAATGAAGTCCCCATCTGCTGGAACATACAACACTTGCTTTGTTAAAATGGATTAGGAAATCAGAGCCCAGAAAAATCAAGCAACTCACTCAACACTTGCTCAACTAGTATGTGGCAGAGTTGGGAACCAAACCCAGGTTTTCTCTCTGCTAAGTCTAGCACTTTATTCCTTATGGTATATACGTTCAACAAGTATATTTCTTCACATCCTGCTATACAAACACTATGTATTTCAGAAATGTTCATTGAATGAATGGATAGATGAATGAATGAATGATAGCTGAAACTTCTTTGGCATAATAAAGAATCCATAATTTCATCAATGTTCCTTCGTGGATGGAGTTTATAATCCTTCCAAACCTAGGAATATAGTTAATAGAATGCTCTTATCAAAACCATTCATTACCTTTTTTTCTGATCTGATGATGATATGCCTATCTAAAACTGAGTAGGCTGGCCCTCCAATGATCAGTAAAGAGTCTACTGGGTGGTTATCAATGCTAGCTGAGATCAGAGTAGGGAAATATAGTTATCTCTTCTACATTGTGACTTTCCCCATCACAATTTTGAGATTTTGCAGGTTGGCATAAGAAATTAAATGGGAATTTGGGGGGAGTTTTGTGGAAGTCACAGACACACATGAAGACCAGCAGATAACACAGAACCTATGACTAAACACTTAATGCAAATTTTATGATCAGGTATTGTAAACACTCCAGAGAAGAAAAATCACACTTATCTGGCAGAAAGGGAGGGTCAAAAAATTTTACGTGGATTTTCCAGATCACTGGGGGCACCTGCCACCCCTCTCTACTACTTGTGATGTAGAAGGGATAACTGTATGTGGTTAAATAAGATGACTGATAAACTATAGAAGCTATAAACTGTTTGAAACTGAGAAGAATTTTTATAATTCTTTTTTTCTTTTTTTTTCTTTTTGGAGGGGCAATTGGGGTTAAGTGACTTGCCCAAGGTCAGACAGCTAGTTTTGTGTTAAGTGTTTGAGGCTGCATTTGAACTCAGGTCCTCCTGACTCCAGGGCCAATGCTCTATTCACTGTGCCATCTAGCTGCCCCAATTTTCATAATTCTAAATGAAAATCTACAGAGCTGATGGTAAATTTTAGCAACAAATCAGAGGGGCTTCCAGATAAAAAGTCAGATAAAGAGAGAATAAGGAAAACCCAGGTCTGATTCATTGAGGAGTCAGTCTGAGGCACTAGTCACTCTGTGTGAATATAGATCACGGCACAGAATCTCATTTCAGTATCCTAATCCAGTAACCTAATCATCTTGTTCTGTCCTTCAGGCAAAGCCTTCATGGGCATGAAAAAATTGATATAAAGACAGATAAGTTAACCTAGTCAATAAGGATATAGATGGTTCTGGATGGAGGATAGACCTCGCCTGAAATTGGGAGGGACAATTGAGGGGAAGGAGAATTGAGAAATTTCCTAAAAGTCTTGGCAACACCATAGACATCCTGATTTGTCAGGAGATTAGATGTGGAAAACAAGCAATTCAGATGTTGGAAAGTTGCTGGAATGGTGTTTGGGCTGCTGTAGCTATGGAGTACAATGTGCATAGTGGGTTTCTGTATAATTCCTTGGCTATCTTTTCAGCTGCAGTTGTAAGTACTTGAGGACACTTCTCGGAGGGTTAATGGCAACCATTAAGACCAGAAGGGCTCAGTTGCCCTTGAAGGATTGGCCTTATAATGTAGTCTTAGCATAAGTGAATGAATATAAAAATTAAAATGCATTTATTATATGATTTCTGTATGCCGAGCTCTGTGCTAAGTGCTTACATCAAAGGTCTTATATTCTATTGGCATGTATAACATGCATCTGGAGTGATGGCCAGAGAAAGCCCTTTGGTCTAGAACAGTGGTTCTTCCCCTGGGTTGTAGGACTGCTTTACAATAAAGTCTGAAAGCTTATAATGATAAAAGGGACTTCAATCCCTGTTTTTGTTATTATTTCCTTTGAGATTCGAGACCTTTTTCCTCACAGAAATCAGGTTATTATTTTATGTAATTCCATAAAATAACCCCTTCATAGTTTTGAGAGGCACTAAAATGTGTACATTAATTTAAGTGGCATTGTGATTTTTATTGCACTGATATGGCCCAACCGTAAATATTGGAACTCTCTCTAATTATGTCTTTCTCAATTCTTTTTATGAGCACTTTGTAATTGCATATATAAATGTCCTGAGTATCTTCTCATAAGCAAATATCTGTTTTTAATGTATTTTGCAATTATTATGAATGCAATTTTCCATGGGGGTAAATGTCAAAAATGTCCCACATATAACAAAATGTAGTTCTATATAGTAGCCAAGAAAAGGAGAAAATAAAGTGGGTCACATTAACTGGAAAATGTATAAACAAATTGTAACATACGCAATAGAATACTATTGTTCTCTAAGAGCAACAAATACAAGAATTTTGGGAAACATCACAGCAGGGCAAAACAAGGACAAACAAGGGAATAATATTAAAAGTTACTTCAATAGTGCAAACAAAAGCTTCTAAAAGTCAACCAGTCATATTAATTATATTAACCAATTTTAGTCCTAGTAATAGATAATGAATCCAACTTCTTTTATCTCTGTGAATAAATAGGGTACTGTGGGCATGGAATGGTGCATACATTTTTCAAAGAGTTGACTTCATTCATTGGATTTTGCTTATTTTGTATTTGCTGCATGATGGAAAAGTATATTTAGAAATGATTGTTGTGTAAAAAATAATGAAAAGAATATAAAGAGATATAGAATATATGCAAGGCATACTCTTTCAGGACCTGTGAAAAAGAAAATCTTGTAGTGCTTCATTCAAACTACATTTTCTGCTCTCCTTCCCACCTACCCCCACCTTACTCTTGCAATTTATACTCAAATACTTATGACTAAATTTTTACACAAGGAGGCTCAATGTCACTGGGGAATAGAATAAAGAAGTGGTCCTTCAGTTTTCTCTTAAGACCTTTATGATTGGCCCACTAGTATGGTAACCTAGATCTATTTTTATAGATGTATTTTATAGATTTTAATATATTTTTATAGATGCATTTGGGTTAGCTTTTGAAGCAGCAGTTGGGCAAAGAATTTATGCAATGAGGAGAATCTAAATCTAGCAACCATACAACTTCCTATACCTACTATGAAGGTCATTTAGCCCAATAGAAACTATACAATAATGGAGAGAGACTTATTAGAAATCAAAGATTCTAGAGACATGGAAGAAACTCCTGGAAGGTACTCAATACTGTGTTAGTATCCTCACTGCCCATACACATATAGTTTATTTTTAAGATGCACATATCCCATCCTATCCTATCTACTTCTGCTCTACCATTTTTTTTTCTGGGTTAATTCATATGCCAGAGCCCAAGAAAACTCCAGCAGACACATTATTTCAGAGTGTGGTGCTAAGGGAATCTGTATGGGGGGCAAGGAGACAGAAGAGACTGTCTTGCACTACTCCCCACCCTCACCCCTCATCTATGTTAAAAGACAAGTGAGGTTAATGTATTTTAATATGAAGGGAGGTTTTCTCCCTCAATGCAGAAAGGTGATCATGTGGGCTTATCATGGTTCCCTGTTAATGGAGTTTCCTGCAGAGACCCAGAGAAGAGAATTTTGCTGTCACTACTGGTGGTTAGATCAGTCATATGCTATTTGAAGGTACATGAAGGACTGTGACAAGTACCAGCACATCATGAAGCCCTACTGAAAACCATAACGAGAAGAGCTCTTATTCTGTCTAGGCTTTCAGGTCTCCAGAATGCTCCCTTCACAACCACCCCTTGAGATAGGCAGTGTAAGTATGTTTATTCCCTTTTTATAGATAAGAAAATAAGGTTTTAGGACACTAATAAGTATTAGACCTGGCATTTGAACCCAAGAATCCTCTTTTCTGCAAATGTATCCAATGTATGTTGAATGAGAAAGCCAAATGGACAGAACATTGGGCTGGAAATCAAGAAAATCTGATTTCAAATCTGATCTCAAAAACTCACTAACTGTGTGATCCTGGGCAAGTCACTTAACTTCTGTTTACCTCAATTTTTTCAGCGTTAAAATAGGGATAATAATAAACCTACCTCATAGGATTGTTGCAAAGATCAAATTTGTAAAATGCACCACAGACCCTGGCATATGGTAGACACTATATAAATGCTTGATCCTTTCCTTCTCCCCATCCCCTGATGCAACTTCATTCCCAGTAAGGGTAGATGTTGTCAGATCTATTTCCATCCTTAGGTTGCGTGATCACAGACCTCTTCTCATGAATGCACAAAATTGTTTTCTGCAACCCAAATAGTTTTGTGCTTTCTAAAAATATACATTAATCAGATTCCTTTCTAGCTCAGATTGCATTGGAAGGTTACAGTTTATGGTAAAATTGTAGAGTGGCCTTCAGAAGAAACATTTCTCATAAAAGCATGCCACCTACAAACCAGCATTCAAGTGGCAAAGGTTAGCCAAGCAATAAAGTAGTCCCTTTGATGCTGACCTGTGCCATTTCTACAGAATTGGACCCAATATTTACCCATGACTGATTCTTTCTATAAAATGTCACAATTATTACTCAGTTGATTTCTCTTTTAAGTTGCATATGGATATGTTTTATATCTCTATTTTGTAGATATTTCTATGTAAGGGTGTGCATGTGTGTGCATGCATGCATGTGTGTGTGTGTGAAAATGAATCAATGAGCCCCTGATCAATTTAACATGATGAGATTAGAGGATGTTGACATTGACTTAAAGAGCAATTCCCATCGAGGAAAATGTATGTCCCATCACTTTGCTGAGAGGATGCAGGGAAATTTTCTGACTGTCAGGGAAGACAAACTCATTGGAGAATCTGTCATTTCCTTATTGTCTCTAATATTGACGGTGCAATGGCTCATCTGTGGTTTTTGTACCTCTTTTACTAAGTTTCAGTCTTTTTTCTTTGCTTTCATTTTTCTATATAGTTTTTCCTCTACCATTCTTACTTGATTTTTAGAATAATTTTTTTTAAAGTTCATTCAGGAATTTTTGTTGGGCTTTTGTCCAATTCACATTTTTCTTTGAGGTTTTGCTTGTAGTTTTAAACTTCCTTGTCTTTTTTTGAATTGATGCTTTGACCTTCCCTGTCATCATAGTAACTTTTTATGGCCATATTCTTTTTTGTTATTTGCTCATTTTTGCACCCCATTTCTTGATTCGGAATGTTATTTTAATATTGGACTCTGGTCCTGGTATGGGGGTTGGATGGGTAGGGGTTCTGTCTCAAAATTCAGGCTTTTTGGCACTGTTATTTTCAGAGCTAGTTCTGGGAGTTTAGAAGGTTTTGGTGCTTTCAAGGTGGTATGATCTGGGGAGAGGTGTGGTCACTGTTCTCTTGGTCTGCCTGCTAGGCCTTAGCCAGGAAGGACCCTTGGTCACTTGGTATTGTTATTAATACTCTTAATGGGTCACTCTTCTTTCTTTTCTTTCTGCATGGATTTCCAGCCCAGAGTGAAGCTAAATGGCAAATGGCAGAAGCATATGGTTAATCATCTATGCTTTTCCATAAACCCTAAGAGGCAAACTTAGGAACCCTGAATTTCTGACTGCCTTCTGTCTTTTTCTTTCTTTTCTCAACATATGCCAGAGCAGAGACTAGCTTTCTTGAGAATGATTTTTGAAAGCAAATTCAGGAGTTCTGAAAAGGTAAAGAGTATGGGTATGAGATCCTTAGAGGAAGAACATTTCCTTAACAATCTGATCCTTGGAAAAGAAAAAGTCATGACAATAGCAGAGGACCCTACAGACATAAGACCCAACAGCTGAAGGACTAAAGTCATACCATAGAAAGCAGGGTGGAACAGTGGAAAGAACTGAACTGAATCAGGAAAAGCTGAGTTAAAATTCTATCTCAGTCACTTAGCTGGGTAACCTTGGGCTATCCACTTATCACCTTAATTTCCTCATCTGTAATGCAAATAGGGTAATAATAGCATCTACTTCATAAGGTATCCAATGAAATAAGATGGAAAGCACTTTACAAATTGGGAGGCCCTTTAATAGTAATGGTAGCACCTATATAGCAATTTAATATTTGTAAAGCATGGTATATATGTATATATATATATATATATATATATATATATATATGGATATATAAAAACATCTGTTTCATAAAAATATGAAATAATATGTGTGTATACACACACACACACACATATAATTTCATTGGATACTCACAAGAATCCTTTGAGATAGATGTCATTTTTATTATCATTTTGCAGATGGGTAAGTGACTTTCCCAGGGTTACACAGCTCATAAGTGTTTCAGGGTAGATCTTGACTTAGGTCTTCAGACTCCAAGTCCAACATGTGAGCTACTATACTGTGTGACTCTCTCTTTAAACAGGTGACTGTTAAGAATAGTTGAAGGGCTACAGATCTACAGCTGGAGGTAGCACCAGGACCTAGACCTAGACCCATTCTTGTTTATGGAAGAATCAAGTATTTACATTGGGTTTGCACTACCTTCAGTGCTTGATTTATCCTGGTCAGACCAAACCATTGTTTGAGGGAATAGAAAAGTGAATGGCATAAAGTTTACAGTGGGTGGTGTAGTGGTCTAGCCTGTCTTTATGTTGTGGTGTATAGCTTTGGCTTAGGCTTTCTGGAAAAGTCAATTATAATTAAGAGATCTTGTAATATACTTTTGTACCCTGGGATGTCTTCCGTAATCCATGGTCAGGACCATGTTCTGCTTGGGATCTAGGTATCAGAATAAATCTAAAAAGATGCTGAGCAATAATCAGAGATATGCTGGAACCAGCTCTAATCAGTCTTTGAGTGACCATTCTTATTTTAAGTTTATTTATTTAAGAGGACCTCAAGGAGATTAACCCAGGTAGTGAGAAGAGATGGTGGTGTCATCAATAGAAATAGGTAAATTGGAGGAAGGGCAGGTTCAAGAAAGAAAATGATGAACTCATCTCTGGACACATCAACTTTCTTATTTAATGATCAATTACACCTCAGAAACGGACAATAGATATAAATCAGGGCTTGATTTATTGTTTTGTTGGTTTTCTGGATTTAAGAAAATGTTAATAATACATATTAAACTTTAAAACCGTGTGTGCATGTATTTTTCTTTTGTTTTCTGGAGAACTAGGTTGTTCAATATTTACTAAGACACAGTTGGCAATAGTGATCTCTCCCAGAGATCTAATCTTTTGACTTTCCATGATTAAACTCACGTCCCTGACATGGGTTTTGTCCCATGGTGAATATCCCTATGATACAGTTACAAAATGCTAAAATTCGAAGGAACTTCAGAATTCATCCTTAGTCCAAATATATCATTTTATAGATGATAAAACAGCTCTGGAGAAGCTAAATGGTTTGCTCCATTACATTATTATAAAATAGAGTCCTACATTGTTGAGAAGTTACAATATGTAATATCTAATGCGCTTTTAAACTCTATGACACTACACTTCTAAGACTGTATGACTTTAGAGAAAAATCTAGCTTTACACAACAAGATTTATCAGGTTGTCATCATACTAGGTGCTATAAAGGAGATAACAAAAATGTAAAAAAAAATCTCTGCTCTAAATCAGTCAACATTTATTAAGTGCCAACTCAGCACCAAGCACTGTATTGAGTTCTGGGGACACAAAAAGAGGCAAAGGATAGCCTCTGCCTTTAAGGATCTTGCAGTGTAATTGGGGAGACAACATACAAAGACATATATCTATATATATACAATTTCTTATGAATTATAAGTGATTTATATGTGGATTAAATAGGAAAAAAAATAACAGAGGGAAATCACTAGAATTGACAGGGGCTGAGGAAGGCTTCCTATGAAAGATGGGATTTTAGTTGAGATTTAAAGGAAACCAGGAATGTCAATAGACTGAGTTATGGCCTTATGATTAGGACTTGGTTATCTAAAGGAGCAAAAACAAATAAATAAAAAGTAAATACACAGAAATTAGGACTTAAAGAAAAAATACAATAAAGTGTGACTATTTGTATTAAAAAATATTTGTATTTGTATTAAAAAATCTCTCTAAAGAGCTTCCCACAGTTTAATAGTGAGCCACCCTGGTGTGTTTTAAGTTACTTATTTTTATAAAAAGATGGATTTAAATTTTTCAAGACTCCTCTATTGTATAAAACAAAGTATAGCAGTATGCAGAATAATAATTCTAGTGAAACAGTATTCTACGTGCAACTGCCAAGGGAATGTTGTGATGAATACAGTAAGGGGAACCTGGGGACTTATCCTGAAAAGTTTTCATGAATATTAAGATATTTTAGCAGATTCTTATGGAAGAGGAGAGCATGTTAGAGATAGAAAAGAAAGGATAATCCAACAAATGGGATAGTCATGTGTGCAGTCAGGAATATAAGTGCTCATAGACAAGGAATAGTAGACAGGTTTGCTCAGATGGAAGAAAAGTACAAGCCAGGGAGTAACAAGACATAAGGACAGTAAAACTGGAGGTTACAGGTGAATGAGAAGAGAAATTAATAGTGTTGTTTGAAGCAGATGCTAAGTAGATTGGGTTAGATATGTGAGACACCTGAGAATTACTATAGTTTTTTTGAGCAGGGAAGTGAAAAATGACTGGATGAGTGACTGAAGAGCCAAAGAGGACCTCAAGGAGATTAACACAGGTAATGAGAAGAGATGGTGGTGTCATCAATAGAAATAGGTAAATTGGAGGAAGGGCGGGTTCAAGAAAGAAAATGATGAACTCATCTCTGGACACATCGACTTTGAGGTGCCAGAGGTTTCCCTAACTAGGACAGTCTAGAAATCATTTAGTGACACTGGATTGGAATCAGATATGTATGTTTGGAAGTGATCTTCATGGCAGTAATAATGGAAGCCATCAGGGTTCAATTTTCCTCCAGTTTCAGAGGAGGGTGAAGTCCCCTGTTCACAGAGGGAGAGGATGCAAGTAGGAAAGAGAAGAGAATTAAGGGCAGAAACTTGTAAGGGTAAGCAGAACCAAAAAAAGTAACTGAGGAGCTCTCAGACCATAGCAAGAGAACCTGGAGAACATGCTGTTACATCTGCCAAGGAAGAAGAGAATCATGAAGAAGGAACTTATACTGGAGGGTCAAGGAGGATGTGTTCCATGAAAAAGTCATAGCCTTAAATAATTAAGAGGTTACTGTTGACTTTGGAGAAAGACATTCTAATAGTGACAGGAATGAAAGCTAGGCTGCCTAGATGACAAACCACATATTATATATGTGATGTTTAAAAAGCCTGAGATATGTAATTTCTGGATAATTAATCATCTTATTAATAATACTAGCATTTTATTGGCTAAAGGGTCAGTGACACTCTCCAATGCCAAATCATGGTGGTGGGCTCCATTTATATACCCTTGGAAGAATGGGTGTTCCTGAGGATAGCAACCAACTCTGATTGTTTAACAAGTAATAAGAAAGAATAAATATTACAATGAGAGGTGAACCTGTTCTAATGAGGGTCTAGTGATGTAACTTTGATTATGTCATTTGTTTTCAAATTACCCCCAAACCCTGGGCTATATTCGTCACCAAGCATGAATAGAAGCCAATGGGTTGGGAGTTTCACCTTATATTAATTCCTTGTAAGGTTTAGTGGGGGCTGAACAAGACTGAAGAGAGAGTCTAATCAGGCTCATTTACAGTAATATCCTTCAGAGACTGAATCAAGACTTTAGAAAAAAGGAGAAAACTCTGGATTTCCTCTAAATCATTGGTTATTAACAATTATTAGTCTCATATGACAACATATTTAGCAGCTAGGCCTACATAACTACCAGGTTCAAACTTAATCCAGATTCTGGGCCAAACCCCCCACATTAAGAAATTAGAATGCGAGTCCATTAGCTCTATTTTTAATAGAGATCCCTAATCCAGTCTTTCTTCTAATTTATTTTTTATGGTGTCAAATACTCAAATATATTAAGTATAATCTGACAGGGAGCTAAAGAGGTCCTGCCTTTTTTGACGTAGAATTTGTTTCATTTACTTCTAGTGGAACATAGGTAATGGCATATAGTCTAACCAGCAGGGAACTAAATGGATTGAAGGAGAGACTAGCTGGTTACAATTAGAAATATACATCATTCTCCTCTCACCACAGGATGAGAGAGCAGTATTTGGAAGGACAGTGCGCTATCATATGTTATATTGTCTTTAGCTACATATAATATCATCTTATAAATTACAGTGAATTAGCAAATGTAGTTAACATTTCTCCTTGATTATTAATAATTCACTATTATCCAAATTGAATTGAGTCTTGAAGCTGAAGGAAAAAGCAAGTAGATGCATAATTGTTAAGTCTCAAGGATAAGGCTGTATTTGTTCATAAATGTATAGGTTTTAGGTTGTATGAGTGGATATGAGAAACATAGCAATACTGTTACTTTGCTAAGACTAAGAAAATGAACAGATACAGACAGAGGCACATACTTAGATCAGTGCCTCATACATAGTAAATTCATGATTTGAAGTTTTTTTAAATGTATTCATTTCCTTTTGTTTTCATAAAAATGGCAGAGAGGTGATTTCAACAAAGGGTGTTGAAATACCATATGTAGGAGAAAGAACACTTAAAGAGAAGAGAGTAGATCTGGATTCTAGTCCCATTTTTGTTACTTCATTACTCATTGTGAGATTAGGAGCAAGTCACTTAACCTATCTGGCTCTTAGTTTCCCCAACTGTAAGATGAAGAGGAAGGAATAGATGATTTTTAAGATATTTAAGGGTTATTGAGTTTCCGATTTGAAAAGCAAAATAGTTGCTCAAACAAAAGTTTTATGTATGTAAATATTTTGCCATCATAACATATGTGTATATGTGTACATATATGTATACACATGTGTACACTATATATACTTTATCTTCATAACAATCCTGGGCGATAAGTTCTCTTTTTATCCCCACTTTTTATAGATGAAACTGATACAAACAGAAATTAAGTGACTTGTCCTGGGCCACACAGCTAGTATATGAGGCCTGATTTGGACTTAGGTGTTCCTGTTTTTAGGTTTAACCTTCTATCCATTGAGTCACCCAGCTGTTTCTTAATACAAGTATTCTGGAAAATTGAGTGTGCACATAACAATTAGATATTAATGAAAATCAAGAAATTGCTTTCCCAGTGTCACGCGCCTTTTAACTGCTTAATAAATATACTCTGTATTATGTAGTATATTTCTCACCTGTATACCTTTCTGATTTCTATTTGTTATTGACTTGGATGAATGGGTTCAATTTTCTATTCACTGTATATTTGACATTTGGTGGGAAGAGGGGTCAAGCCTTGCATATAACTTGGGGGCACTCTTTCCCCACTGAGGAACAGAGATCAGAAACTTAGCTTGAATCTAAAAATAGTTTTCTTTAGACTAACAATATTACATGAGGTTGATAGATAAAATTCTAACCCAATATCTCTTTTCTAAGGAGAGCAGAGTGGCTAGCCTCTAGCTACAACTTTCTGCTTCTTCTCCTGACAGGAACTGGAGAGTTCTAGAGTAGAGTGTCTAGTCTCTGGCCCCAGCTTCCTGCTTCCCTTGGAGAAAGTTTGGTGGAAGAGACTTTTTAACAATATATCTTCCTGGGGGGGGCGGAGCCAAGATGGTGGCGTAGAAGCAGCAAGGTCCCGCAGCTCCCACACTGCCAC
>CM053598.1:102630908-102650975 GCA_028646575.1 Pseudocheirus occidentalis | reverse complement strand
AATGAAAATGAATAATGTAAACAAGAAAACAAATAAAAACTAAATTAAAAAAAATAAAGATGATAAATTCGGAAAAAAATAAATAAAAAACAAAACATATATAAATATATATGCATATATATTTATATATATATACATACACATATAATAATACTAATTATTATTATTAACTACATGCAACTGGGAATTAAGATATACAGGAACTGGGGTAGGGAGACCCTCCCTGCTGTACCAGAAAGTTATAGTGGTGTTGGAGGAGGGCATAAAAGAGAGCAGATGAGGGGAGGGGCTTTACAGTGGGATCACTGTTTTAGGGTTGGGTGTAGGGGAAAGATGGGGAGAAAATTTGTAACTCATAATCTCATGGAAAGGCATGATGTAAAGAAAATAAAAATAATTAATTTTAAAAACCTTAACATCTCTAAAAGTGAAAAAAAACATTGATTTATATAAATGCAAACATTATTTAAATCCAAATATAGTTGTTGGGGATTTTTTTTTAATGACTCCTTTTAAAAACTGGTATAAGGATCTCTCTGTTAAGAACTTCTGTCAATACAAATTGATACCTTCTTTGAAAAGCAATCTTAGAATTGCCTAAAACATTGAAAAGGTAAGTCATTTGCCTAGGTTCTACATCCAAGAAAAGCTTCAGAGTGAACTGGGTGTAAGATCCCTGCCCAAGCTCCACTTATGGCTGTATTTTGGGCCTTCCTGCCTTAGGGTGAATGTCAGTGATAACTGTTTCTCTTTGGAACAGCAACTCTGGGAGTCTTCTCCCAGCTTGATTTGTTTTTCTTTTTTCCTGATTAAAGGGACCATCCCTTCACTCACTTCTTTTGTTTGTTTGTTTGTTTGTTTTGGAGGGGGGAAGACAGAGCAATTGGGGTTAAGTGACTTGCCCAAGGTCACATGGCTAGTAACTGTTAAGTGTAGGAGGCTGGACTTGAACTCAGGTTCCCCTGATTCTAGGGCCAGTTCTCTACTCACTCTGCCACCTAGCCACCCCACACTCACTTCTTAAAGAGGCCTATTCTCTGAATGGGCATTACCTCCCTCTGAGTACGTGAAAAGGCCTTAACCTAAAAGGGCTAGCATCTCCCATCACATCCTGGGCCATCTCCAGTCATCCTGATGAATATCCAGTCACTGGACCCAGGTGACTCTGAAGGAGAAAGTGAGGCAGGTGACCTTGCATAGCCCTCCCTCACTCAAATCAGTCAACTGCAAGTCATGTCGTTATTTCCCTGATAATGGTCCTCTTCCAAAACAAAGGACAAACACAACAACATCCAAAATATCAGACATTTCTCTGACTCTGAGGGAGATTTTCTGTCTCCTAAGCAGGGCCACCTCTGTAGATATAAAGATAAGACTCTGAACAACTTGGATTTATGTATATCTTTTCCCTTCTAAGCTCTCACAACATTACAGGAGATCTGCCTGCCTTCAGTCTCTCCTGCGTCCAATCCACCTTCTACTGCCAAAATGATATCTCTAAAACACAATTCTGACCATGTTTGTCCCACCCCCAACCCCTACCCTGACATATACTCATTCAGAAATTCTCAAGAACTTCCCATTCCCTCTAGGATAAAATACAATCTGTTCAGTCCACTATTTAAAGTCCTCTATAGTATGGCCCCTAGTTTGATTTCATTCAGCATTATGCCTCCTCACACATTCTCTGCTCCAGTCACCCAGGCTATTCCCTATACATGACATTCTATCTCTCATCTTGCTTTTGCACAAATAAAAGCTCATGGTCTCCAATGAAGGGTAAGTAAACCACCAGGGTAGCAATTTTCAAACCTTTGCCTAAGGCATAAGAATGCCTTGTCTAAAAGCTGTTCCCAGCTTCTCGTCTTTGAGCTATCCTCCTATGTTTTCTCCTGTTACAATGATTAGCAACGAAATTTCCTAATAACAGGACTCATGGGGTATTATCAGGATGAAGACTGATATACTTTCCCCTGTGCCATGGCAGCCTCATAGAGATCATACACTTTCTTCCCCTGATTCACAAATCCTAACACTTGGATTCTATTCCCAGTGCTGCCTCTTTGGTTATGGATTGCTGTCCAAACTATGACCTGAATTTTGCTAAGTCTAGGTTACTAATTTACTAAGTCTACTAGGGCAAGTCACCTAAACTCTCAGTTGTTTGATGTAAAATATTTACTGAGACATTAAAAATCATTGAATCTATGAATTTCTATTCTATTAGCAATCAGACTGTATATATTCCTGGGCTGTATAAGAATGTGAATTGAAGGAATCTTCTACTCAACAATATTCATAGATATTAAATCACTATACACATTTAGCAGGGAAATCAATCCACCATTTGATCTGTAAACTTCTACCAAACATTTATTATATGACAGACACTATATGAGACACTGGGAATGAAAAGGAAAAATTAAATTCTCTGCCCTTGGGTAATTTACATTATCTCAGAGAAACTAAGAGGACCTCCCCTTATCAGCTCATTCATAAGACAACATCATGAAATCATGGGAAAATCCGAGCTGTCTTTACTGTTTGGCTACTTCCTGTTTTCGTCTCTCACTATTTATGCTTTTTTTTTTTTACTCTATGTTTTCTTTCTCTTTTTTAAACTTTCCTTTTCTTTTATTTTTTTCTTGTTTTTCCCCCTCTGTTTCCTGGGCCTAGTATCCATTTTCCTCTCCTTATCTGCTTAATAAACCTTTATGAGTCAACCAATAGGTTTTTCTTGAGGGCCTCCTATCAAAATAGCTAAAAGAATCATAGGATTTCAAGCTAGTAAGAATCATAAAAGTCATCCAATAAGAAGGTAGTCTCTGTTATTAAAAATCTTATAGTTTGGTTGGGAAGACATGACTAATGTTCATGAAACAATCAGAGACTAATGTCGGACAATGTAAAACCAAGTGCTAATTAAATTCTTCTGCTGATAAGTACTATTCTATGGCAAGTCACATAATCTCTCAACACTTTAGACAATCAAATGTCTAAGACTACAAAGTGTAGGACAGTTGCCCATCTGCACTAGTTGGAATTTTCTCACAGAAAATTTCCTACATTAATGACATTATAGAGCTGGACAAAAATCTATGTGCCACAGTAGCAGAGTAATTTAATTTCATTTATATTTCTGAACTTGGAATCAGAAAATACATTTAAAAAATCCCAAGAAACTTCCATTTGTATTGAATATAGAGGTCTTTTACTTTAACTAATGTGTTCTCTGGTAAAAAGAATCACTTTAGATGGATGTATGAGCTATGGTTTTGAGTAGTTGCTGACTCAAAAAATAATTCAAACTGCGAAGGATTTTTTTGGGCCCTTATGAGAGAGGCCCAGGGGCGACATACTAGAAAAGTTACATCTACTGTTTACAAAATAAAAGAATCATAAAAACATAGAATTTCAAAAGTGACAGGAACCTGAGAGCTGATTTAGTTCACAGGTTACAAACTAACACTCAAGGGCAAAAACTAAACTGCTGCCTGCTTTTTTTATGAGCCCCAAGCATGTTAAGCACACAATAAAACTCTAATTTAAAATATTAAAACCATTACTATCTGGAGCTCCAAAAACAGTAACAGACTGGCATTCAGGATTTGACCCTCAGTTACAGCTTACTGACCTCCTGATTTGACTCACACAATTTCCAAATGAGATTCAAAGAGATTTAGAACGTATGCAGCAGAGGAAGAAATAGAAGGAAAGGAGATTATGGTCAGAAGGAAGAACTTGTGATTAAATCACAAATATCACCACACTTCTAGGCGACATGAAGGTAGAGATTATAGAAGTTGACACAGCTGATGAACTGGGAGGTCAGGGTATTTGAGCTGAAATCAACATGCATATTGCAGTCCCTAAATACTCGAGAAAGGTATGGGGGCTGATACAAGAGCAACCAAGATTTTGATAAGGTGAGGAAGATGAATTGAGGGAACCTAAAAGGAGGAGAGCTTCTAATAGCATCAGAAGGAAGACGTGAAAATGGCCCTGAGGAACGAGTGTTAATACTATTACATTTCTCGACCCAACATATTGGCAGTATGAGAAAAGTAGCAACTAGTGTTGGAGAACGTGACTGGGGATCCAGTGTCTTTTAGTAAGACAGATTTAGGTGAATGCAAGACAATGGGGGTAGTATGAGAAAAAGAGTTCTAAGCTAAGGAGAAGATTGTTAATGATAAAGCAGGATATCTAGGGAACACACTGAAAGTGGAGGGTCAAGAAGAATAGGACCAGGAAAGAGGTAGGATTAAGGTAGATAGGAATGAAGGGATAGAGGTACTACCAGGGGAAGTCTATTTTCCTTAGCAGTTCTGAATCCCAAGAAGTCAGTGAGGAGGACAGAGTTTGCTATAGAACAGTTACTTTTTTTTTTTTAACCCTTCCTCATATATAATGGCAGTTTTGTCTTGGATTCCAAATTAATGAAAATGGATGGCTAAGCCACTTTTTGATTTCTTGTTCTCCCTAATGGCTGAGGTTCTGAGCCTGGGCTGGATTAAATTGACTAAAGGTCTGGTATCTGGGTTTTCAATGATTCTGTAGAACTGGGGCATCACTGTTTTTTCCTCCTTTCCAAGCATTTCCAATTAAGTATCCTTCTATTTTTCCAGTAGTTTCCATACCAATTGTACCACTATCTCTGTGAACCAGTAATGGTGAAGGATTTTTGCAGTACTGAAAAGGAAAGATGAAGAGTTTAATTTTCATTCCTCTCCAGCTGAAGGTGTCTAATTCCCCCCAGGCATTGTAGGGATTCTGCTGTGAGGCCAAAGTTCCAGACAAGCTTTGTGTGGATTTTAGAGCACTGAGCCCTGGGACCTGATCTACTTCTGTTTCTTCTGAGGTCAAGAGACCTTTACCTGAGGTTCTGTGATGCCATGATCCCCTGGACAGAGAGTATCATGATACATACATTTGTTCCGTGAACAAATTTAGGCCACTGCATTCCACTGATGGGAAGGAATGGGGAGGTCTTAGAAACTCCCTTTCCTAATTAGAAGGGTCACATAGCCACCAAATGATTTTTCTCCCTCTTAAACTTGCTATTCACCACAGGTCCTTGTGTGGCTTTCCACTCTCATTTAATTCACCTCTCTGCCTGTGACCAGTATAAGATAAGAATTTGTCCCAGGGTTTTATTCCAAATGTCCTTGCCAGTCATTGCAGATCATGGTGGGAAGGAGAGAGGGGATTGTTATTTTCTTGTAAAATGTAACTAATGAATATGTAAATTTATCTATTTTTATTCATAACCTGGCAGAATTCAGGCATGAGATAACAGCCCCCATAGTCCCCCAAACATGACATGATTTCTAATTTTTAAGTGGTCTAATATCTCACAACCTCAAAAATTAGAAGGAAAAAAAAACAGAAGAAAAACCAAGTTGTTTTTTCTCCCTCTACACTGCTGTTTTCATCTTCTTGATGATAACATTTTATATGCTTGTCAGTTCTTTCTTTCTATGCATAGGCCTGGAATTAGTCATGATCTATTTTTCCTCTCCTTCACCATTTCATACATTCAATTACATGTGTAGTGCTCCATTCATTAAAGGAAGGAGACTGAGTTGCTACCTTTCATAATTACCTCCCTGACAGATGCTATTTTCTCCATGGTGGTACTTTCCTCTAAACCCAGTTCACAGGTTGCTTAGAAGCTTAGGCAAAAAGTACTCTTGAATTTCAGTACTAGGAGACAGGGAACAGCTTACTAATAAGGTCATGGTGGGTCAATAACACAACAAACAATGCAATTTGGCTTTTCAGTTGCTCATGGCCTCTTAATTCTGGGGGTTTGTGTGGCTGAAGCAATGTCTCTTCCAGACATAATCTGAAGTCTATTCCAAAAATTATAAACTTCCAGACTATGAGTAGTCATGTTCTAAAGGCAAAGGATCTCTGGATAGGAGTACTTGAATGCAGCAATGATTTTGATTCCACAAAAGATCATCAGCTATTTTCTTTTAATGTTT
This sequence comes from Pseudocheirus occidentalis, assembly GCA_028646575.1. NCBI lineage: Eukaryota > Metazoa > Chordata > Mammalia > Diprotodontia > Pseudocheiridae > Pseudocheirus > Pseudocheirus occidentalis. The sequence goes on along the minus strand of CM053598.1, from coordinate 102,644,985 downwards.
TATGTTTGAGCAGAAATTTTTTTTAAAAATACTACCTGAATGTATTTCCTTTCAATTATGTGATGGGAAATTAGATTTCATAGACTTTTTTTTATCATATGTTAAATTTATTGCAATAGTCTCTGTTGTAGCTTTTAACTTGCTGGGCATTCAATAGCACCACTTTTGATGTCATCAATGACATCATGAGGATGTCAGCCATCAATGTTGCAGTCCACAGACTGGGCTGTCCCAAGTATTTCTTTAATGGTTCCAGAGAACTCTCTTGCCAAGGATCGATGCCTCATCTGTCAAACAATGTTGACAATCTCATTGAAACTGATGTTTCCATGGTGTTTGATATTTTTCTGCTTCTTTCTGTCCCGAGGAGGTTCCTTTAGGGTTTTAATGATCAAGGCTGAGGCAGAAGGCACAACCTCAATCTGGGCCTGTCTGTTCTAAATGGTAAGTTTCATTGTGATCCTTAGTCCTTTCCAGTCACCAGTTGCCTTGGCAATGTCATCCCCAACCTCTTTGGGAGACAAACCCAAAGGACCAGTTTTGGGAGCCAGAGCTGATGAGGCACCAACTTCAACACCAGTGCAACTGAAAAACACAACTTTAATTTCATTAGGGTCAAACTTGGGTGGCATGGCGGCAATGAAGGTGGAGACTTGGCCTGGACGCTGCAGGGTGGCTGCCAGTGTCAGATGAACCCAGATTTGGGATAACCGAAAGAAGTTGCATCTTCACCACCATGAGCTGAAAGCCAAAGCTATTTCATAGACTTAAAAAAAATTTCTCTTGTATTTAATTCATAACAATGGGTAGCATGAGGGCCTTCTCTCTCTTGCTCACACAGAACACTATGCTCTGTGCAAAGGCCTTTGTACAAGGTCCCATGCCTGGAATGCACTCTCTCCCTACCTTTGCCTCATAGAATCCCTCTTTTCCTTTAAGACACAACTCAAGCATTATCTTCTGTATGAAGCCTCTCCTTATCTTCCCAACTGTTAGTGCCCATCTTCCCAAATGACTTTGTATTTAATGTGTATGATATGTGTAATGCATAAAACATAATTTAAATGATATCATATATATTATGTATTTGTGCTTAACTTTATATTTGTTTTATGTAACTTTATAATAATAACACATAACTAGCCTTTATATAGAATTTACTATGTATAGAACACTGTGTTAATGCTTTACAAATGTTATCTAATTTGATTACATATACATATATGTGTATATTGTATCACACTTTGTACTTGAATTCATAGCATGTAGTACAGGTTCTGTCCATAGAGTTTTAATGAATATTGTTGACTTATTGAAGAACATCTGGCTTCCAGTCCTGCCTTTGGCACTACTGGGGCTTCGAACAGATATGTAGATCCAAATGGAAGAAGAAGTACATAATTGGCTATGTTTATTAAATCATGATAGTCATGCTTAAATCCCATGTTTAATTATGTAATGATTTTTATTGAAACTGAGATAATATATTTCCATTTTCCCTTCTGCAAGCCGTTCATTCATGAAAAGTAATTGGAAGTTGTTTCATTTTTACATTTTTAATGAACGTGAACAAAATCCACTGAAAGTCTTTATTTGGAAGATGTTTAAGTCAGAAAAAGTTTTGTTTCCAAGCGCACACACAGGAAAGTTTTATAGGAGGTACAGATCTATAACAAAAGCTTAGCTTTAAAATGTTGTGATACCTTCATGTTACGCACACCATTAATGATAGCGGAGATAAATTCATATTTCAAATAATCTTATTGATTGTGTCATTTGGGGGTCCTACTTTTTATCACATCTGATTACATCACCATGGATTTTAGTTTCTTAATGTGTCTGCCAAAGAGATCATACAAGAAGATGTCAGCTTTGCCAGTTTCTGTTTGTTTACTTGTCCATCGTCAACCACAATACATAGAAATACAATGATGCCACAAGATATGCCCAACATTTTTAAGACTTCCATTTTATATAGATTTTCATTCAATAACCCTAGTTAGGCTTTTGAGGGTTGTTTTTTATTTATTAGAAAATATTTGCATTACATCCACCTCTAGCATTTGAGTGCCAAAATGAAAAACATCATATGCTCATCTTTCAAGTTGTATAGTTGGTCCAATTAATATTAAAGTCTTTATCTGAAGACACATGACTTTTAAGTTTATAGTATATCTAGTGTCATAGCCCATAAATCAGCAGTGTTTAAGTGTTTTTCCTTATAGTCTTCCTCATTCCTTTTTCCTGTTTTTCTACAGGACTTCAACTTGCTCCCTGAATATGACATCATGTACATTGTGTTTTATTTATTTCTTTTGTCTTTGGTGCTTTCTCTCTGTTTCTGCCTCTGTCTTTGTCTCTTTAACTCTCTCTGTATGTCTCTGTCTCTCTCTTCCATTAACATTTCAGTTACATTAACAACAATTACATGAGTGCTGATCTTGGTATCCACAGATGCATAAAAATACTAACTATGGGACCCTAGACAAATAATTTAATCTCTCAGTTCTCTAGGCAAATTTCTAACTACAAGTTGCAGAGAAGCTGCCTACCTGCACTGGTAGGGGGAAGTTTCTTATCTTAGTGTTCTCTATACCAATAAAACCAAAGGTCCAGTCTCTTTCACCTATATTAAATACAAGCCCCACAGGTACAGGCTAGCAGTAGTTTTAAAACTGGACCACTGTTATTCTACTAAGGTATATTGAAAGCAAGCCTAAGGTGTGATCTCCAATTCAGCATACTGACATGACCCTTTATGGTACCCAGAGTGTTGGCAGAGAAAGTTATACGACCTCCTATTGCTCTAAGGAAGTACATATAACTCAACTTCCTAAGTGAAAGGTGGGGGGGGGAGGGAGGACAAATTCTGTTTATGTTACTTTGAAGTTATATTAACCACATCTGTCTAGGGATACAGAAACAATGGGGTATCTTCATCATCTGGGAAAACCCTAATGCTAAGATCAGCTGCCTCTATGCCAAAAGCACCCTCATTGAGACGTTTTCTTTCCCTACTGGCAGCAGCCTGATCAGAGGAACGCAGACTCCAACAAACCAAATTAAAGGAAATGATGGGAAAGAAGATTTGGAAGAACAAATGGTGATGTCTTGAATGCAACAGTAAGAATTTGGAATTTTAATGGCTATATGAACCATCAAAAGGCAGTGGTGATATTATCGGTACTCTAATCTATGGAGGATTAATCTGGGCTCAATGCACAGGGTACACTGAATTTAGGAAGAAATGAGACATGAGAAGTCCCATTAGGAAGTTCTTGTCATAGTTCATGTGAAAGTTTATTGGACTGATAGCAGTGAGAATTATAAAGAGAAGATGAATACCTGTGGGGTCATTGTAGAAACAAGTCAAGTCAAAAAGCATTTGTTAAGTAGCAAAATGTGCTAAGAACTGGGGATACTAAGAAAAGTGCAAAAAGTCCTTGTTCACAAGGAGTTCAGAGACAAATGGGAGAGAATGTAAAAGGAAGAGACCTGGGTGATAGCCTTCTCTTTGAGAAGATTCAAGGAGACATAAGCTAATCATAACAAGTCTACTGAGAAATAATATCAGGCTGTCCTGGGAGATCATTATCCTTTGTATTTGAAAATGACACTGCTAGAAGCTTGTTTCCTGTGACAGGCTACCTATTGACAGCGTGATGAATTGCAAGCTGTGGCATCTACTCAATATCTTTTTTGCTAGTACTGAAACTTATGACAAAGATAAAGGACAGAGAAGCAAAACCTTTCCTGCTCAGAAAAGTAGCCTAGAAATGGATCCCCCAACAGTGGAAGTGTTCAAATATAGACTGAATAACCATTTGTCAGGAAGATTAAAATAATTTCAGTATTATGTGGGAAGTTGAATCAGATGATCTCTAAGATCTATGATTCTATCATTTGAATTTCTGGTCCCTTCTCTAAGAAACCTATCCAACTCGGACCACTAACAGATGGAGGAATGTTCTAGCTTCAGGACCTCTCCTTAATAATTTGGTTCATTTTTCCATGACCCTGGATTATTTCTGAGAACATTGGAATTTGGTTTGTGTCTCTCAAAGAGTCCTTAGTCCACTGAGGCTGTGATGTTTGAGTACTGTGGACTCACTAGCATTGTCACTGGATGGAAAGGAGAGCATCTCACTTCTCAGTTCTGTTGCATCATCTGTAGTCACTCTTTCCTTCTGTATAATGGATACCAACTTAATCAGCAAATCATGACCAGAAGTAGAGTGTTTAATAACTAATTTCCAAGTATTCTCTTTTTATGTTATATGTCTGTGGTCCTGGAAAACTCTATTATTTCAAGATCACGCAAGTTGGCAATTACATGGTTCTATTTCCTGAATAGCTTTCCTAGTAGTTTTTACTCCTACTGAAGTGTACATTGAATTTTGTAGTTCTTTCAGTGGTGCCCTTAGTAAAATCCATAGGCACTTCCTCCCCTCCCCCATAAAAAAAATTAGTCCTTTGAAGTGTTCATACTTATCGTTGTGCACCAGCCCTCCAATAACTGGGAAGCCAGAGTGGCACTCACCCCAACACACAGTTAAATGGTGCTCCTTCCTTCACTCAGCCTACTTCTGGTGCTTCAAAGGTTTCTCCTAATTATCACACTGTCATTACAGGCAAGTGGTATCCAAAGAAAGGAAAAGACAAGAAAAGAAAAAGAAGAGAAAAGAAGGGATAAGAATGGAAGAGAGACAAGGAAAAGAATGGAAAGGAGAGGGGAAAGGAGGGTAGGAGAAAAGTAAAGATATCCCATGAGCTTTGAAAGAAGAAGCAGTTCAAATCTTGGTAATCTTTCTCTAATTATAATATCCATGACTTTTCTTTCTTCTTTATAGAGGTGTAAGACCATGAACATTTACTAATATGTACTATAATACTTGGTTGATATGCTGGTTCATTTTATTGATGTTTTTTTTTTCTTCCCTTTTCAATTGATTTGGCATGAGAGATGGCTCACTGGCTAGGATATATTCAGAAATAAAAGTAACCTAAAAACAAATGATACAAATAAAAACAAAAGCTAAAAAAGTCTTACACCTCATTTCCCCCAAATAAGGACTTTTCTAGGAACATCAGAATCTGTCTTCTCATGACACTGAGGCCAAAAAAACGTAAACCACAGAAGAGACATTAAAAATAGCAAAGAAGAAAGGATGAACAACAATAATCACAACAAAAACCAAAAATACAGGGGGTGGATTCAAAATGGTGGCATAGAAGCAGGAAAACTCTGTGGCCTCCCCACATAACCACCTCAGATACCTATAAAATGTGACTCTAAACAAATTTAAAGCTACAGAACCCACAAAGTGACAGAGAGAAACAAATCTCCTGCTGAAGGCAGCCCGGCAGGTAGAGAAGAAGGGTTCATTTCAGCATGCTGGGAGCAGAGCCAAGAACCATGTGAGCCTGCAGTTTTAGCCCCAGGGTGACCCCAACCAACCCAGGCTGGAGCCGACCTTTGGAGAGTAGATCACCAGCAGCTGCAGCATTTTCAGAATTATCAATCCATGCATGCCAAAGGCAAAGTAAAAGGTCAGTGGAACTCTGTTGGATCTGGGGTGGGGGGAGGTGGGAGCAGAGTCTTGTCTGGCTACTGCCCCCAGAGAGAGAAGCAGCAGAAGAGGTGGCCCAGCTGTGCCGCTGCTTCCACATGGCTGCTTCAGAGCTCCTGGCCTGCGGATTGTAGGGAGGCAAAGCAACCATTCAGAGGCTAATTCCTCTTGTCTTAACCTGCCTATATCAGTCTTGGGTGGTAGTCCTGAGATGTGTGACCAGTGAGCCAAAGCTGGTGGGGGCTGTAGAGATGGCACCCTCCTAATAGCTCTGGCAGCTGCAAAAAACCCAGTGAGTTGGGACAAAGCTCTCCTTTCTGGAAGCAGAGTTCTACTGTGACAAAGCACTCAAAAGTCATGTAATTGACTGGCAACGTGAGCAAGCAAAGGAAACAAAGCAAGCACAGCCATCCAACTTTAGATTCCTTTTGTGGGGACAAAAAAGATCAAACCATGGAACAGGAGGAAGACAACACAGTCAGATCTCTTGCATCAAAAGCTTCCAAGAAAAATATTGATTTAGTTACAGCACATGGAGGAGTTCAAGAAGGATTTTGAAAATCAAATAAGAGAAGTGGCAGAAAAATTGGGGAGAGAAATGAGAATGATGCACAAAAATCATGAAAAGAGAGTCAACAACCTGACTGAAGACAATAATACCTTAAAAAAATAGATTAACTCAAATGCCAAAAGAGGCCCAAAAATCCAATGAGAAGAATGCCTTAAAAAGTCAAATTTTCCCGATGAAAAAAGAATTTCAAAAGTTTGCTGAAGAGAATAATTGCTTCAGAATCAGATTGTAGCAAATGGAAGCTAATGACTTTATGAGAAATCAAGATACTATTAAACGGATCCAAACAAATGAAAAAATAGAAGGCAATGTGAAATATCTCATTGAAAAAACCACTGACCTGGAAAATAGATCCAGGAGAGATAACTTAAAAATTATTGGACTACCTGAAAGCCATGATCAAAAAAAAAGAGCCTAGAAACTCAAGAAATTCTCAAGGAAGATTGTACTGATATTTTAGAACCAGAGGGCAAAATAGAAATTGAAAGAATTCACCAATCACCCAAAAAGAAAACTCCTAGGAATATTATAACCAGGTTCCAGAGTTCCCAGGTCAAGGAGAAAATACTACAAGTTACCAAGAAGAAACAATTTGAATACTATGGAAATACAATAAAGATAATACAGTATCTAGCAGCTTCTGCATTAAGGGATGAAAGGGCTTGGAATATGATATTCCAGGGATCCGAGGAGCTAGGATTAAAACCAAGAATCACCTACCCAGCAACACTGAGTATAATGTTTCATGGGAAAATATGGTCATTCAATGAGGTAGAGGACTTTCAAGCATTCTTAATTTAAAAAAAACAACAGAGCTGAATAGAAAATTTGACATTCAAATACAAGAAGCAAGAGAAACATGAGAAGGTAAACAGGGAAAAGAAATCATTATGAAGTTATCAAAGTTGAATTATTTACATGTCTACAAGGAAAAACAACAACTGTGATTTATGAAACTTTTCTCAGTATGAGGATAGTTGAAGGGAATGTAAATGTGTGTGTGTGTGTATACACATATACACACATACACATATATACATATATACACACATATACACATACATATACATGTATATACATACATATATGTCTATATAGGAGAGTATATATGCATATGAATACATATGTGAGTGTGTGTATATAGGTGTACAGGTATACATAGAGGGCACAGAATTAATTGAATAGGAAAGGAAAATATTTAAAACATGAAATTGAGAGGTGAGAGTAATATAATGAGAGGAGATGGGAAGAGACAGAATGGAATAAATTATCTCATGTAGAAGAGGCAAGGGATAACTGTTACAATGGAGAGGAAGAACAGGAAGGCAAAAGGGAATGGGTCAACCTTACTCTCATTGAATTTGGCTTAGGGAGGGAATGACACACTCTGAATTGAGTATCTTTCCCTACAGAAGAGTAGGGGTTAAGGGGATGAGAGGGGGGATGATGGAGGGGTGGTACAGGCCAGGGGGGAGGGTAGTGAGAGGGACACACTTTTCTAAATGGACAGGGACAAAGTAGAGAATAGAACAAGTGGGCAGGATAGGGTGGAGAGAAATACAGTCAATCTTTCACAATATATCCACTATGGAAATGCTTTGCATACTTACGCATGTACAACCTATATTGAATTGCTTATCTTCCCAGTAAGGGTGGGTGATGAGGAAAGAAGGAAAATAATCTGAAATTCAAAGTTTTAAAATCAAATGGTTTTTAAAATTATTTTTATTATTATTATTATTATTATTATTTACATGCAACTGGGAAATATGATATACAGGCACTGTGGTAAGGAGATCCTTTTTGCCCCACTGGAAAGTAAGAGGGATAATGGGGGAGGTCATAGGAGAGAGCAGATGGGGGAGGGGATATACAGTGGGATCACTGTTTTGGGGTGGTGGGTAGGGTAAAGATGAGGAAAAAATTTGTAACTCAAAATCTTGTGGAAATGAATTATCTAAACTAAAAATAAACATAAAATTTAATTTAAAAAAAATACATAGGATCATTTCTAATGAGCTTTGTTTAGTTCCCTTCTTCTCTCCATAGATTCTAGTCCCCTTGGAAGCTAACAGGACATTGCTGAACAGAGTCCCAGAAATGTGAGTGGAATTGGTTCCTTGGTAAAGGGTAACACTTACGTGCATACATACATACATACATATATACATACACACATTTTACAATTTATCTGCTTCCTTCTGGGCCCCATTCACTGTCTTATTCTGATTTTTTAGTTCCCCTCTCACTCTTATAATTTTTCTTGTTCTATGTACTATATAGGAGTATGCACTATGTTCTATATATTATGCCTCTTTCTGTATGGTACCAAAAAAACCCCCATAGTTTCTAAAGCTCCCAACATGTATGGAGAGCTTTTTAGCATTTTGTCTGGCTATATGGTAGTCACTTCTAGGGCAACTAGATGTCACTGTAGATACAGAGCTGGACCTAAGTTCAAATTTGATCTCAGAAATCTATTACCTCTGTGAACCTGGGCAGGGCACTTAACCCTGTCTGCCTCAGTTTCCTCATCTGTAAAATGAGCTAGTGAAGGAAATGGCAAACTACTCTAGCATCTTTGCCAAAGAAACCCCAAATGGAGACATCAAGAGTTGGACATGACTGAAAAATGACTGAACAACAACAAAGAGTCACTTCTCCTATTCCTTGTGTCCACCATACCTGGAAGTATTATCTTTCTCTTCTTCCTTTGTGCATGTACCTTCATGCTCCCTTTCCATCCTAAGCAATAGAGGATTAAAGTCCAACATCCAGAAAAAAATAAGTCAGGATCAAAGGGTATAAATAAACTAGTAGGATCATAATATCACAAATTTAGATCTGGAAGAAAACTTTAAGGCCATCAGGTCTCAACCCCTCATGACACTGAGGCACAGAGAATTTAAATGACTTACCCAAGGGTCTTGGAGGGTCACTGGTGGGATCTGATCCCATAAATGCTAAGATATTATTCCATTCTTCCCAGAAATACAGTGGAATTTTGGAAATTTCTTGATGTCCAGGATGAATTTCAAAAATCTGTCACCCATTTCCCCTGGATGACAAGTTTTCAAGAAAGCTGAGAAATGACTACATCTTCAGGGACTCAAAATGCCCATCTTCTACTGGGGCCATGTTCTTTTCAGTCTTTTCTGTCTCTCATTGTCAAAAGAATTGCCTCATGAAATTATGAAAGGGGACAGTAGAGGTGAGATGGGTAGATAGTTTCATGGAAAGAACAAACATGAACTTGATCAGATTTCAACAAATAGTAGGAGACAGAAGGGCCTGGAATCCTATGGTCCATGGGGCCATGAAGAGTTGAACACTCCTGAACAGACAGGACTCTGACTGCCTGAATCAACTATACACTTTACATATATCCCTAGATTGAGAAAGGCTTTACATCTGAGCAGTCAGGAACTTGAACAAATGGCCACTCAGAATCTCAACCAGGGAATCCTAAGACCCTTCTCATAAGCAAGCCCCAAAAGCAAAATGCCAATTTGGGGAACATATACACTTCTCAGAGCCAGAAGGCATCACAACCCTGGTGATTAGAAATTAAAATTAGCAAAAGGTGTGAAAGCCTTCCTAAAAGTAAGCCTCTCCTAATCAAACTCCCCTGGATGGGCTTCACTTGAGGCCTATTAATGGCGTGGGGGTGGGATCTTATATCCCATTAACATTACAGGCCTGGAGGTAGAAAGACTCATCTTCCTGAGTTCAAATGTGACCTTACACACTTACTAGTTGTATGACCCTGGGCAAGTCACTTCACCCCATTTACTTCAGTTTCTTCATCTATAAAATGAACTAGAGGAAACGGTAAATCATTCCATCATCTTTGCCAAGAAAACCCCAAATGGGATCATGAAGAGTTGGACATGACTGAAACTGCAATAACAAAAATATAGTTCTGAAAGAAAAAAAAAGACCAAGAAATCTGGAAAACAACAGGAACACACAATTTCTCAGAAACTCTACTTCAGTGCAAGGGAAAGGGAGGTGGGACTTAAAGCCCTAGTTTGTTTTCATTGGCAGATCACCTGAAACTTTCATATTTTAACCCCAGAACCTAAACTCAGCTGCTAGAAGTAGATATGTTGCTAATTATCAATATTTTTCTGACCCTGGTGCACTGGACATTCCCAAAGTGGAAAAGCAGCATTTCCTTTATGCCTAGAGTCAGCAGATATAGGAACCAGAAACTAGCCCTCCCACCAGGAAAGTGTGTCTCCACTAAGACTTGTTATATTGCTAAATGATGCTCTGTGTGCTATGCCCTGCCAACTTGGTTTTCATGCTCTGTCGTTTAACAGGACTGTTTCCTGCCTTCTAGTTATATGAAGCAGTTGGTGTTTCTGGGAAGATGGGCATATATCATTGCGCAGACAAACTCAAAATAAAAACTTACCAACATCTGTCCCTCTCCTTGACCAGCTGTTTTGTGTAATGTGGGACTAGAATCTGGGTATTTTTTATTTATGAACATGGGTCTATTTTCATTTCAACTCTCTTCCAACAACTGTCAGATCAGGCAATTCACAGTCCTGTACAGTAGTTCCTGTCTCACTGATAGCCAAGTGATGTCAAGCAGAAGGGCTCTTTTTTTGACTCCCGGAGAAAGAAATAACAAGTCATATATTTGAGCTATGCTTTAGCCCTGAGTCTTCTCACATTCAGATGTCTGCATACTCTATAATTTTGCCATCAGAAATATAATATGACCACAGGGACTTGAGGCCAATTGGAGGAATGGCCTCATTGCAAGGAGGGAAGTAGTTTGGCACTTTGTGAGATCTTTCACATTTCTTTTGTAGAATATATAACAGATGCCAAAATCAATGTTGACTTTTATGCTATGCCCTTTTATGCTATGTCAAAGAACCATAAAATTGTAGCCCAACCCCTACCCAAAGTATAAATCTTCCCCTTTAATATCGCCACCAGGCAGATGTCCTACTGCCTCTTGAAGAGTTGCAACAATTGGAAATTCACTACTAAAAAGACAGCCCATTCCACTTTTTGATAGTGTTAGTTATTATAGAGTTTGTCCTTATATTGAGCCAAAATTGAACTCCTTATAATTTTCACCTACGGTAGGGGTGGGGGCCACATGTGTCCCTCTAGGTTCACTTCACAGAACAAATCTCCTTAACAAAAGGATCTGCTCTGTAAAATTTGTACTGTCAAAAGGCTGTATCCAAAGACCTAGAAAGTCACATGTGATGTTGAGGTTGCAGGTTCCCCACCTTGACCTATGGGTTCTCATTCTGTCTTTTGGGGTTGAGGAAAACAATTGTAATTCCTTTCCCACATAACTTTTTAAACAATCATGACTGAAGAATCATATTTGGGGTCTTTAAGATCAGAAGAATATAAGAATTTCCATACTGGGTCAGGCTAACTTTCCATTCAGCCTAGTGTTCTGCCTTTGTTAGTGGCAGCTGTGTTTTCTATGGGTAAGAAATGCCTGTTCTTGATTTCAATCTTAGCAGCTCAGGAATGGAGTCTCCTACATCTGAGTTCCTCTTATTCCATTAGAGTTCTGTCAGCCAGTAATTTATCTACACTATTTTAAGAAGCTATTTGTATTTTCATTCTGGGTCATTTATGTTGTACAGTGGAAAGAGCCAAGTTCTAGAAGGTCAGCAGTCTGAATTGTACTCCAGGTTGGACTCTTAACTAGATGTGGAGCCCTGAGCTAGTCATTTACTTTCGGTAAAACTTGATTGTCTCATCTATAAATAGAGAAACTAATCCTAGGATCACTCCAAGGATAAAGTGAGATTATGCTGCACTGCTTTGAAAACAGTAAAGCATTGTAACAGTATAAGGCAAGACCATTATTCAGTTCAACATTATTTATTTAATAAAGCACTTAGTACATCCTGGATTGGGACAGTTAGGTGGTACAGTGGATAAAGCACTCTGCCTAGAGTCAGGAAGACCTGGGTTCAAATATAACCTCAGACAGTTATTAGCTGTGTGACCCTGGGCAAATCACTTAACCCCTATTTGCCTCTGCTCCTCAACAGTAAAATGGAGACACACTGGAGAAGGAACTTACAAACCACTCCAGAATCTTCACTAAGAAAAACCCATGGACAACGTCAATGGCATCACATAGAGTTGAATGTAACTGACCAACAGCAACTACATATGCTAGATGCTATGCTAGTTGCTATGGAATATGAGAATTTTAAAAGTGGCCTCGTTCCTACTCTTAAGGAGCTTACATTATAAGTTGGGCAAATGTCTTTCTTTTTATCCCCTCCTCTATCACTATTTGCTTCTTTCAAGATTTAAAGGAAGGATCTCTTATTCTTGAGTTCTAGAATATGATCAGTAAGGCAATTCACATTTATTAAACACCTACTGTATACCAGACTCTGTGCTAAGTACTGGCCAACCTATGAGTATACGCTCTATGTATGTATATTTCATGATTTCATTGACTTTGGCTATATTGCCTTTCATCCATCTTCTTTTCAGTCCCCCAGTTACTCTAGGTGTACTTTACTGATCTGCTCCACATCCACTATTCTTTCCCTAAAGTACAGCACAAATAGGAGGAGGAAGTGTTGGTTTCAGAGGACTTGGGTTCAAATCATATCTCTGACACCAAGTACTTTTGTAACCTTGAAAAATTCATTTAAACTTTCTTTGCCTCAGTTTCCTCCTTTTTAAAATGGAAGAATTGTACTAGATGGCTTCTGACATCCCTTTCATATCTAAGATGATGATTTATAAAATGCACCCAATATTTAAATATGGAGTACATGTTGAAAGTCAGCATGAAGACATTCATAGGCTTGTAAGAGCTGAAAATGAACCTTTGAACTTTGTGACTAACTCCCTAAGAGACCTTGGTGTAATGCCATGCACTAGCAGAATCCCAAAAGACTGCTACTGTGAACAGCTTTTAAGGTTTGGATTACACAGTACAGTGAACACTCCATTTATTCCATTTATTCCATCACAAATCAAGGCAAACATTCAGTCAATTCACAATACAATAGTCAATACGTAATCATTCAATCAATTCATAAGCAAGCAATCTGACAAATTTCATTAAATTTGTTAAAATGAGCAGAGCTGGGACCTGAGCCTGGATCTCCTGATAATATATAATCAAATTCTCTTTCTGCTGCCCCACAATGCACCCCAGCTTACTATCCCTCTAAAGGCAAAGGCATTCAGTATTGTCTGTCTTCAGGGTAGACAAATTCTTTTCTTAACCAGTAAAGAACAAAGGCAATAAGTGACATGGTGTGCTTACCATCTGAAGCCTATATATCCAGACCTCTCACTTCCTATCCATTAAAAAGACACATATTTTGAATTGCTTTTCAGTTTAATGATAAATTTGAACCGACATAAGCACATTGTATTGCTTGTTCTTTCTTAAGACAAATGGTACATCTTTGTGATGTTGCTTGTTCTTTGTAATAACAGTACAGATGACTATGGTCAGGTTGGGTTTGTTCTTTATGAAGAGAACCATGGCATCAGGGGAATGATGACTTGACTTGAAGTTAATTTTGATTTGAGTGAGGGAGGGCATGCAAGGTCACCAGTCTCACTTCCTCCCCCTGAGCCATCTGGATTCAGTGACCAGATATCAGTCAGGATGACTAGAGATGACTCAGGATGCAATGGGAGACCCTGGCTCTTTCAGGTTAAGGCCTTTTCATGTACTCACTTGGAGTGAAGTAACACCCATTCAGTGAATAGACCTCTTTAAGAAGTGAATCAAGTCATGGACTCTGTAATTATAAAAAAAGGAGAAGAAAAAACAAATTGGGAGGGGAAGACCCTCAGGGTTGTCATTCCAAAGAGAAACAATTACCATTGACATCCATTCTAAGCCAGGAAGGCCCCAAATACAGTCATTAAGTGGAGCTTGGGCAGGGCAGGGCAGGGCAGG
>CM053598.1:102609048-102630408 GCA_028646575.1 Pseudocheirus occidentalis | reverse complement strand
AGGGAAGGGAAAGAAGGAAGGAAGATTTCTTTCTTTCAGGCTATGGTCAAGGTTTTAATTGATGATTGTGAAAGCTGATTACCTTATGTGAGGATGGGGTCAATGACTTGAGTTTTGGAGTATCTAGGGGCAGTTAGCTACTGAAGTCTTGGACAGGGTCTCTCTTGGCATATGACACTTGGTGAAAACAGGATATTTAATGCTGTTCACAAACTGATGATTCTCAATTCTAACAGTTATATCTGAGGGTTAACATATGACTGGTATCCTGATCAGGTCAAGTGAAACCCTGAGAACCTGTTCTGACCAGCAATTAGGGATCCATTTAGGTAACAAAATGACACAGCATCAGATCATTTTCATCCAAATGGATCAACTGTCTCCTGACCTGCACTAGCAGTCTGCAGAACCAGTTTAAGATTTCCAAGAATGACAAAACTTGTCTTCAATATCCTCTTTCATCACTCCCCACCCCTTACCTCCTCCCTTAACCTGATTGTTTTGCACAAGGCAAAGATGTATGTTATTCCTATGTATGATGGGAAGTCTGTTGATGTTGGAGTAACCTTTATTAAACTTAATGAATTCATCCAACCTTTCAGGCCTACCTGAGATGAAGCCTCCTAAGTCGAGGTGTTTCAGCTGTGCATTAATATCTTTTCCTTTCTTTTAGCTTGGCACTAATTTTGTTCTTTCTTCTTGTGAGTTGGTAGCCTGACTCTACACAGACAGAAGCTCTCACATCAATAATAAAACATAGGTAAACAGATAATCTATTCTTTTTTTGTGGTGTTATTTAGTGCTCATCAATTCCAGCACCTACTAGTATGAAAAAGGTCTTCATCATGAATACCAAAGCATGGCACTTCTGTGTTGTCTATAAGCTTTTGGTGCTTTTTATTCCTTATTCTCGATTCATGTTTTCCATTATATTTTCACCATACTTTCCTATTCTTACCTGTTCTCACAGAAATCACGAAATATTAAAGTAGAGGTTGATTTAATTTCAATGGTCTTATTGAGTTCTTGATAGAATTCCCCTACTTTTTCATCCTCTGTAGCAGATGTTAATGCAAAAGCTAAAATAATTTTCATGGTGTTCTTATAAATACTGTTCACTGCAACATGTTCACTGCAATATTAGATGATCAAATGTTCCATGAAATGATGTTCCCTATTAGCATTGGATGCATGGTAAAGCCAATTTTTATATATCCTTTACTTGATTTTCCTCAAGAATCTTCACCATATCATGTAGTTATAGCTTCATTTTTTTCTCTTTTTATTTAGGAAGAAAATATTAAGATGTACTCAGTTCTCTTATTCCAGGAATGTGTTTACTTGTTGATCAGTTGGCTGAGATTTAACATTTATAGCACCCATTTTCAAGTTAAAGTTTATAAACGGTCTAAAAACTTAGTGATTACTAGTACCTTCTGTGAAGAAGCAAAAGGGAACATCAAAGACCAAGGGTAATTTTGTATTTTTTTAAAATTTATTTCATAGGTTGCCATAGCCAAAGAATTCACCACCAACTGTTACCATTTGCTAGTTAGTCAAGTAATGCTCCATTTTCCAACAGCTGCTGTGCTTGGTTCAACTCCACAAAACATCAGACTTCCCTTAGGATAAGCTGATTACCTGAAATCTCATCACCATGCAGAGGGACTCAGTCTTTGATACTCAATGCTGTCAATTCCCTTAGTGGCTTCCACCTCTGATTAGAGGACTGGAGGGCAAGCAATGAATTCATCTCAAAGCTTTTATCAGAGGCCTCAAGATTTTCAGAACTTTCCAAGTAATTTTTCATTTCCCGTCAGCAGCTCAGCTTGGATTTGACTACACAAAATATCATACTTCCATTTCAGAGACCTCCTGAGAACCCTTCGTTTTCAGCTTCCATTTTGTTCATGGTCTTTTACCAGGGCCCTCATCAAGAAAATGACAAAATACATTCCAAAGACACACACATAACCTTTGGATTGTGTCCTGCTTTCCTATTTGATATTACCTGTGCAAATGTTTACTTATGACAGTGAAAATTTCACTAAAGTTAATGATACCACAGATCCTGGCATATAGTAGGTGCTTAATAAATCTTGAATTAAATTGAACCAAGTGGACAGACTACTGATGATAAAACCCTCCACAACTGACTAGCCTGGTTCCTTAAAAATCTTTCAAACTGTTATTCAGATGTTAATGAAAACCTTTCTAGCTTGGTAGAAAGTTCAAGAGGACATATTCCCATGGAATAAATTTTGAGAATCCAGGGTCAGATCCACTATGATAAGGCATCAGAGTAGCATCCTGTGGAAGGTACACAGATAGCTAGACAGACAGACAGACAGACAGACAGACAGATAGATAGATACACTCACACACACATATATTAATGTGAAACAGTATGTCAAACTTGATTCATGTGTTTTTTTATCTGCTTTTAAAAAAATGCTTCATTTTTGTCCTGTAGGAGAATTTTCTCTGTGCTGGACAGAGGAGCAGAAAATATTGTGACACAAATGCAATTAAAAAATTAAATATACCAATTGAATATGTAAATATTTATATAAATAAATATACATATATGTATATAGAGATGTATGTGTATACACACATGTATATGTATGTGTACATATGTTTGTGTATATGTATGCATGTTTGTAGGTATTAATATGTACATGTGGGGATATGTTATGCATCTATAAACACATAAGGTTGTGCTCCTTAATAACTTTAAACTTTATAATTGCTCTAAGACTTTTGGAATACACAGATAATAATTTTCACATGGTGTTTTTACTAGGTAAAAGTATATATATATACATATATATATATATATATATATAAAATCTTTGTGAGGTGGTCTAGATAAATTCATCAGTAAATATATGTGCTCAGCTTCTGGCAACACTGAAATTTAGAAAAAACTATATATTTATATAGAAGAAAAACTATGTAGAAAACCAAGAAAATTTCCTTTCCTAACACACTGTATTCTCTACCTATTCTTCAAGTGACTGTAGAGTCTACGATCCTCATGGTCCTTCAAAATCAATTAAACAAATCCCTTCCCAAAGCATAATCATTTAACTGTTTAAACCAATGATGGTTTCAGTCTTTGAATAAGAACACAGAGCCTCCAGGAAGGATCCCTTTGCTAAACAGAAAGTGACTAACCCTTGGCAAATGAAGCAATACCACAACCCTGTAGTTTTTCCTCCATGGTCTATCATTTTAGCACTTTTGACTACACAATAATGGCATACAGTAAGAGATATGAGAACATATTGTTTAAGTGCTATATGTCTCTGTATTCAAATGGCATGTGGTTTTTCCCATTTTAGGCTTTAGCACAAAAAAGTGCTTTGTCTAGTGCTAAATGTGAGAATGCCAGTACAATTTTTCCTCATTAGAAGTAAGTTGCTCATGTTTCAGATCAGGTCTAATGACATATCTACTTTATCCAGGGTTTTTGATTTTTATTCATTGACACACCTATAGAACACTGATCTAACAAAATACACCCATATTTTCAATTGGTATATTCAATTTTTAAATTACATTCATGCTCCAATATCTTCTTCTCTGTCCGACACAGAGAACAATGTCTTACAGGAAAAAAAAGAAAGTAATTTTTTTTTAAAAGCTGATCAAGAAAATACATGAATCCAGTTTGACACAGCCAGCATTTCACATACATAATTTTCTTCCTGATCAAAGAGGGAAGGGAAGTAGAGTCTTATATCTATTCTTTTGGGTCATATTTGATCATTATAATGATGGCATTGGGTTTTTGTTTTTATTATTATTCTTTCTATTTATACTCATTTAGTCATTGTGTATATATATTCTACTTAGTCTACTGGAGAAGGAAATGGTAAACAAGTCCAGTATTTTTGCCAAGAAAATGCCATGGACAGTATGATCCGTCAGGTCATGTAGAGCTAGACACAACTGAATGCCTCAGCAACATCAACAAATATACTTTACATGGTTTGATTTTTGCTTCATTTTCAAACATTTTGAACCAGTTCATATAAATTTCCCATGCTTTTCTATATTCTTCATATTCATAATTATCATTTCTTCTGGAATATTAATAGTACATTTTATTCAGGTACATAAATATTTATATAATTTGCTCAACGATTCCCCAAATAACAACATCAGAGGGCTTTAAATGTCCAGCTGTGGAGTTTGTACTTTATCCAAGAGGTAATTGGGAACCATTAAAGGTTCCATGAGCAGGGGACATATTTGGACACACTTTAAAAAGATTATTTTGGCTGTCAAGTGAAGAGATTTTAGAAGTTAGGAATTCAATTAGAATCATTAACATAGCAATGTACTGGAGTGGATGGAGTGATGGGCTTGGAATTAGATATAGATCCAAATCCTACCTTAAACATTTACTAGCTCTATGATCCTGGGTAAATCACTAAACTTCTTTCTGCTTCATTTTCCTAATCCGTAAAATGCTGTGGTTGAACTGGATAGCCTTTAAAGACCCTTGGAGATCCAAATTTATGATCCTGTAATGAATGACATCTTTTATGTCTGGGCTAGAAAATAATACAGCAAGATTTATGCATCTAGCAAAAGGCAGAAATATAATATTAGCTCTAGCTACTAAGTAAATTGTGAATATTCATTAATAGATATGTTCTCCTCATTGCAGTAAATTCTTTTTCAGAATAGTACATTATAAAATGAGCACTTCATCATTTACTTATTCATTTTAGTCTCTTTTTCTTCATTTTTCTTATACTCAGACAGTAAAGCAGATTTTCTTTATCCTTTTGCATGAAAGCTAAAAAATACTGAGGTGACAAAGGAGGCCTCTCCAACTCTAGGTCCCAAATACATCTTTTCCTTTACTCTACTTTATATTCCACATATATCACAAGTCAGTGATTATAGGCTCCTTGAGACCTGGGGCTGTGCTATTCATCTTTGTATTAATACCTAGGACAGTGCCTTGAATATCATAAGTGATTGAGAAATGCATGTTGTATTGAGCAGCATTCTGAAGGGAAGTTAATGTGTCATTTTAGAGCTTTTATACCCCTTAATGTGAAAACTGCCCCTTGAATAATTTGCACTCATGGATTAATTGTAATACATTTTAAATCCCACACTTGCTTTTCTCTTTAACCCCTGTGTTCTGGGACTCTTCATTCCATTTTCATATTAGGTATTAAGTAATACCAGCTCATTTTAACATCTCAAGTCAAGCTATGGTTTCTACAAGAAAATGATAAAATAACGTTCCAAAGGCACACATACAACTTTTGGATTGTGTCCTATTTTCCTGCTTGATATTATTCATGCAAATGTTTCCATCTGACAATGAAGATCTCAATTTCACTTTAGTTATCCATATTTTCAATTAATTGTATAGCTTAAATTCAATTGCTTTTGAAGTCAATTTCAGGTCCCTAGGTGACACAGCGACGAGAATTCTGGGTCTAGAGTCAGGAAGACCCGAGCCGAAATTTGGCCTCAGACGCTTACTAGTTTCTAACCCTGGATAAGTCACTTAATCTGTGTCTGCCTCCGCTTCCCCCACTAAATATGGGAATAACAATAGTGCCTGCCTCACAGAGGGGTTGTAAGGACCAAATGAGATAATATTTGCAAAATCCTTAGCACAGCTCCTGGCACATAGTAGTGCTCAATTAATGCTTGTTCCTTTTCTATTCTTCCTTTAAATGAACTCAGAAGTAGAGTCAAAAGTGATCTTAGAATCCATCTACTCCAACCTCTCATTTTATAAATGAGGAACCAGCAACTTGTCTGGGATTACACAACCAACAAGTATCTAAGCAAAATCTGAACTTGGGTCTCCCTGACTAAAAGTCTAGCACTCCATCTACTGCTCAGCAGCTAGCAAGGTAGAGTCATGTGCTAAGAAGTAGCTCTGTCTAGTAGAAAGAGTTCTGGATTTAGGGTCAGAGGACTTGGATTTGTGTCCTAGACTGCTACTTGTTTCCTCTGTGACCTTTCCTGATCACTTTTGACATCCTTGAGAATGGATCTATTTTCTCGTATGTCATGTAAAGGTGTTAGATTAGAATGTCCCTGAAATTCTTTTCAGTTTCAAATCCATTAGTGTATGGAAATGTGCCAAGGTAGATGCCATTGCATCTAGCATCTCTCTTTGCATCCAAAATGGAGATATAAATGTGGGAGACTATAGAGAAAAATGTAGAAGGAATGCTTCTTCCATATCTGTCACTGTAATCTCCCAAGTTTATCTGTGTCTCTATGTGAGAGAGAAATCAAACTACCAGATATTTCATATAAAGCATTATTATTATTACTATTATTATTATTATTATTTATTGTTCAGACCCTTGGTTTTATCAGTATTAGGAGTTCCTGGTAAGGAGCTTCCACTCCCAAAGTAGATCCACAACTTCTCAGCAACTTACTGAGAGATAAATGACACACCCAATGTCACAAAGATAGTAAGGCCAGAACTAGGATTATTAATTCCAGTCCCCTGATTCCAAATCCAGCCTTCTTTCAATTCCATCATGCAGCATCTTCCATATTGACCCCTGCCCTGCACTGGCTCCTAGTCATGGTCAATTTGAAAAAGCTTTTGTATACCAGATGATCCTAATATCATTTGTAACTTAAATATAACTTCTTGAAAACGAGGCACAAAGCCTTTCTAATTTAGCTGAACTGTTCATGTTCCAAAGAGGTTATATAATTCCTTGAGATTTGTTTTTTGGTTTGGTTTTATTTTAAAGTATCCTTGAATGAAATTCAGGAATTTGACAACCTTATTGCTACACACACACACAAACACAGACACACAGACACAGACACAGACACACAGACACAGACACACACACAGACACACACACACAGACACAGACACAAACACACACACACACACCCCTACCTGTTCTTTTGGGAATAGTTAATAATTCTGGTTCTTACCTAATTCTGACCACTAAAAATGCCAAGAGAAAATGAACATTTTAGCTGGTTTATTATTATACTCTTAATAACAATAATAATAATAACAATCAACTTAAACAGTAGTGACTGTAAGGAAGTAGCTGACAGAAGGGAAATGGCTGATAGGATTGGAATTTTGGAAGTGGTCCCAGTGGAGCCAAGATTGGAGCACAGTGTGCCAAGAAGAAAGCCTAAGGTGGAAAATAAATACAATATGTTCCTTACAGTAAAGTTTATGTTATGCTTGAGGGGGAAAAAATAAAAGAGCTTATATCTGAAACTACTTATGCACATCTATATCTAGATAATGAGATTTAAAAACCACTGTTAAAAACCAGCTGTCTGTTACGTTTCTATGGTATCATCATGAACAAATGAGCTCCCAGTGCCTCACACAGTGCCCTGTGTCAACTAATTTGTTGTTCAGTCATTTCAGTCATGTCCAACTCTTCATGACTTCATTTGGGGTTTTATTGGCAAAGATACCAGAGTGGTTTGCTGTTTCTTTCTCTGGCACATTATACAGATGAGGGAACTGAGGCAAACAGGGTTAAGTGACTTGTCCAGGATCACACAGTTAGTAAGTGTCTGAGGCCAGATTTGAATGCAGGAAGATAAGTCTTCCTGACTCCAGGCTTGGCACTCTATCTGCTGTGCAATTGAACTGCCCTGTGTCAACTAATTTGCTTTCAGTTAAAGTTTGCTGAATGGACTTATGAGACAAGACCATCGGCAGCATCTTCAAGCAATCCACATGTGAATATTTCAAAGATGTGGCATATGAAGCTATTATCGAAATCATAATAGCTATCATATAACACTTGCAAAGTGCTTTCCATATATTACTTCATTTAATCCTAACAATCTTCACAAATGTAGTCTTGGGTTCAAAGAACTTTCCATATAAAGACAGGAAGAGACATAGCTAGATAGTAGTTCATATAAAAATATTGGGGTATTTTTAGTTGATAACAAGGTCACAAGGAAAGTGTATAGATAAACACATTTATTACCCAGTACATATGTCTTTTGAATGTCCGAAATTTACTAATCTCGATGCTGCTCTTTATGTCCCTTCTTCCTAAAATTCTAGTGTTTGGTCCATGAGTCTGTGTTTGTTTGATTCATGCTGCTCACAATTTTATACATTTGGATGCTAAGAATTAATATATTCCAAAGTTTCTATTGACATTGGAAGACTGCTATTTGGAGATATTGGAGACTGATATTTTGATGTTTTTGCAGGGCTGCATAAATTCACACTCCAGGTGATCTTTACAAACTGAAAGTTCTTTCCTGTTTTCCAGGGTTGGTTTTGTTTAAAGGAGTGGTGTCTGAGTCTGGTCCTTGATACTATGGAGCTTCTTAACTCAGTTGTGGAGAGAGGAAAAGAGGAGCTGAATAGGATAAATAATGCTTCTCCAGGAACTTAAAATCTCACAGGGATGATAAGAGAGCACAAATAGAAACAAAAGTAAAATAAACCTATGATAAAATGCAAAAGAGGAATGCTATGTGATCAGATGAAGAAGAAATTACTTTTAGCTCACAAAAAAGGAAGAAATGGGGCTTGATCTCCACTCAGGAGGTGCATTATTCATTCATCCACTCTTTTTTTATTATTATTAAATGCTTAGCTTATGAAGAGCATGATGACAAGTACTAAGGGAAAAAAGTTGACATGAGAAATGAATCTAAACTAAGGTAGGTCTTTTGGAGGAGCATAGAAAGTGGATAAGAAGTCAGGGGAGATGAATCTGCTTTTGAATCTTCCCTCTGATGTTTTCTGACTGTGATCATGAGCAAGACAGGATCAGTTTCTTCATCTGTAAAATATATATATATATATATATATATAATAGTACTAATCATGCTTCACTCATAGTATTGATTCAAAGTCAAAGGAGATGATGCATAAAAGTACTCTGCAAACCTTTAAACACTGTATCTTAGCTTCAAAAGGTAGTAGTAACTAAGATACAAAGGTAGACAGTATACATTACAATAGTTCATTAGACAGTGACTAATCGAAATTCTATGGGACATCCCAGGGAAAAGATAATTTCTGACCACTGTGATCAAGGAAGTTTTAAAAAAGGAAAGTAGGGTTGGAGCTTGAGCCTGAAAAGGTGGATCAAATGTTAACGGGCAGAGGTGGGAGTCCAAGACCAATTTCAGTCACTAGAATACTGGGCTAAAATTAATATGATGATTAAAGACAAATATAATGTCTTATAGCTGGATTCAAAAAATCCATTTCAGAAGTCTTTATTTGTGAAGTTGGAAGAAATATGGCTAGATAGCAGTTCAAATAAAAATATTGGGAGGTTTTTAGTAGGAAACAAGATTTTTAAAAATGCCAAGAGTGATATGACAGCCAAAAAAAAAAGTTAATGTGATCTCATTTTGAATTGAAAGGCATAAATAGTATCCAGAAGAAGTGTTTATGTTACAGTTAATCATTGAAGCTGGTCAGTTTCCATCTGGAGTGTTGTGTTCAGTTTAGGATGCCAAACTTCAGGAATATTGTAAAAATAATAACTGAAGAGTGGTCAGAATAGGGAGGCTAGGATAGTGAAGGGTCTCTCTTCCTCCTTACCAACTTCACTATTACCATCAAAGGATTTGTGAAGCTCCCAGTCAATCAGACCTACAATCTCTATGTGTCCCTTGATTGCTTACTTTCATTCACACTAGATAATATAATCTATTACCAAATCTTGTCATTTTTTTTGTCTTCACATTTCCCCTCTACGATCCCATCTCTCCATTCACATAGTTACTTAGTTCAGACCTCATCCAGTGTTATTACTTCATGATTTTCTTTACTCCAATCCATCTTCCACTCAGCTACCAAAGTGACTTTCCTAAAATGACAATCTGGCCATGCCAATCCCCTACTAAATAAGGTTCAATGACTCCATATAACTTCCAGGATCAAATATAAAGTTCTTTGTCCCCTTCCTACTTCTTTCCCAATTTTTTTTTAACATTTTACTCCCTTTCACACACCCTACAATCCAGGAACACTAACCTACCTGCATTTCTTCCAACTCCATTCTCAGTGCCTTTGTACTGACTGTCCCCTATGCCTGGAATGCTTTCCTCCTTACTTCTTTCTCTTAATTTCCTTGAATTTTTTCATTTCTGAGCACAAATCCTACTTTCTGTAGGAGGCCTCTCCTTGTCCCTCTAGCCATTGCTTTTTTCTCTGAGATTACCTTCCATTTACCTTACATATATTTTTATGTAGCTAGTTATCTTTTCAATAGTATTTTAGTTTTTTCCAATTATATTAAAGATAACTTTCAACATTCTTTTGGCTCAGGAAGAGAAGATAGGGTTTCAGGAATCCAGATTGTGGTGCAACCAGAAAAAAAAATTGTTAAACAAATAGAACTGTCCAAGACTTAAATGAGCTTCCTCTGGGGGTGTTGGGTTCTCCCTTCCTAGAAGTTTACATAAAAAGGCTGGCCACTTGTCAGGGATGTTGGATAAAGAATTCTTATTAGATACAGGTTGAATTAAGTAACCTTTGAGGTCCCATTCAATGCTGAGATTCTACGCTTTTATGAAAGTATAAGATATATTTGAAGGATAACAGTAAATTTTATTTGACTGAGGGAATTAAAGTCATAAAAGGCTGAAGAAGTAGACTGGGGTCAGTTTGTAAGGTATCTTGAATGCAAGATTAAAGAGTAAAACTTATTTGATGGGAAATGGGGACCTACAGAAAGCTTTAGAGCAGTAGTTCTCAACCTGTAGGTTATGTTCAATTTGTAACAATGAAAATATATCCTGCATATCAGATATTTACGTTACAATTCATAATAGCAGCACAATTACAGTTATGAAGTAGCAACAAAAATAATTTTATGGTTAGGAGTGAGGACTGTATTAAAGGGTTGCGGGCATTAGGAAGGTTGAGAACCACTGCTTTAGAGCATTAGATTTAACAGATATTAGCACTTTCTTTTCATTCTTCAACTATTGAACTGTTATTTGTATTCAAAGTTCACCTTGAATACTAGTTCTTCTACATACCTTCTGGGGTTGTGACTTATCATTTTGATGAAGTGTAAGTAACAAGTAACAGTTTAGAAAGGATACCACCTTCGCTCTACAATTTGCCCCTCCCCTAACAAAGGTAGGCAAGGAACAAATGTTTGTTGAAGGAATCAAGCTTTTGCTCTGTGCTTTGAAAACCTCAAAGCACCATATGAATGATAGTAAGAAGAGATAAAGAGATAAACAAAATGAAGAGGAAAAAGAAGAGGAGGAGAAATAGAAGAATTAAAATTAGGATTGCAATAAGAAAAAAGGAAGAAGAAGAGAAATAGAAGAATTGAAATTAGAATTGGAATGAGAAAAAAGGATGACAAAGAGAAGGAGGAAAAAGAGAAAAGAAGAGTAAAAAGAAAAGAAATACAAGTATTAAAATTAGAATTGGAATAAAAAAGAAAAGGAGGAGAAAGAGAAGAAATTAAGAGAAGAATTAAAGCAGAATTGAAAAAGAAAAGAAGGAGAAGAAAAGGAGAAAGGAAGAAAAAGAGGAGAATTAGAAGTATTAAAACTAGAACTGGAATAAGGAAAAAAGAACAAGGAAGAGGAAGAAGAAAAGAAGGAGAAAGAAGGGGAGAAATAGAAGGATAAAAATTAAAATTGGAATAAAAAAAGGAGAAAGACAAGGAGGAAGGGGAGAAACAGAAGAATTAAATCAAAAGTGAAAAAAGAAAAGGAGGAGAAAAGAAAGGAAGAAGAGGAAAAAGAGGAGAAATATAAGAATTGAAATCAGAATTGCAATAAGAAAAGAAGGAAAAGTAAGAAGAGGAGCAGAAATAGAAAATTTAGAATGGGAATAAGAAAAGGAGGGGGAAGAAGAAGAGGAGAAAGATGCGGATTTTTCTAGGGTGGGGAAGGCAAGAAGCTAGTTCTCTTTGTGTGGGAGGGGGGCAAGGCTGGTATATTTTAGGTGCTTATTGGCAAGCTGATTACACAATCAGAGTCGCCTAAGATCTTGTGCAGGCTCATTACCTCAAGCCTTCACTGATTTTTGGTAATGAAGCAAAACAGAGATGGGCAAAGCAAGGCATTCCATTACCCAATTATCATTATGTGTTGTCAGAAAATAATTACAATGGGCACATACCCATTGTAGCCACATTTTTGCATAATCTTATTATTCTGTTGCTCTAGGCACAGATTCCTCTTTTTAAAACCCTTATGCCCTCCAAATGTCCTCTAGACTTCCAAACAGGAGCCTTTACAATATGGGGGTGGGGAGCAGGGCCCGGTTCCAGCAGAGCACTGCTAATTTGAAAGGGAACAGATTCCATAATTCCATACTTCTGTTATGCTAAACATTTGCTGTTAAATCTCTCAAGAAACCTCTACTCATCCATTCCAAGTATCTCCCTAAGTCCCAATTTAATCCACTCTCCAAATTATGAAGAGATACACAAATCACATTCTTCTTGTCCTCAGCCAGCCTTTTGCTTTTGCCTCATTTTGAATACCAGTACTTTAAGTTTTGGCTTGGTCTGTTTTGTTTGTTTAAAAAGTCACCATCAAAAGGCCTTAGTGGAGGTTTGGGTGTCTGCCATCCTCTGTCTAGAGAAGGAAAGAGATCCCTTATTGCTGGGGGCAGTGGCATGTAAAAATGTTTCTGAAAGTTGTTCCTAAAGGTAACTCCCAAAATGTATTGAGCAATCATGGCATTAATGGGATAAGTATATTTTCTCTCTCCAAAGAGACTACTGTGAAAGACAGTAGTCTCTCAGGTTTGTAAATATTGATTTTTTTTTTATACAAAAGTGAGTCCCAGTTCGTACATTGATGCCATTCTAGACAAATGTCATACAATGCCACCATACAGTACCCTGTGAAGGTCTTTATCAGCTTAAGCTTTCTAGAAATCTTCCAAAGAATTTCAAGAAGCCAAATTAGTCTTTTCTTTGCCATCATCCTGTCTGAGCATTGAACATCATTTAAAAACAGGAGTGTATGGGGACAGTAGAAAAAGGGACAAGGCCCTCTTTTAAAAAAATCTTTGACCCCCATGAACTTGGGGGTGGGGACACCATAGAGATTACTGGGTGAAACTCAATTCATCCCTTAAAAATTTTTTTTCATGAGTGCTTAAATCCTACTGGAGTAGCCACAAAAGGAGGGCTTAAGTTATAAATACCATGTGACCTTTCTGCTCCCAGTGAAATTCCAGTTCAACATTGACTTTGGACTTATGCTCTTCCAATGCAGTCAGCTATAATGCCATATTCCTTCTAAAAAAAACCCGAAAGACAAACAGGAAACCTTCACACACACAGTTAAGTGAACCAGAATCTTGGGAATTTAAAATGTAAGTAAACAAAATAAAAAATGAAAATTGGAAAAGGGAATCACAAAGCAACGTGGCACGAGGCCATTGTTACTAGCCTGAAGTGGGCTGTTATTCTTGCATACTCAGTCTCCATTCAAGGCACAGTTTCCTGGCAGTCAAGTTTTTCTGCCCGTCTCTATCTGAAGCTACCCCTAACCTGAGCCCAGCTTGTTTCATAAAAATCTCTTCTGATTCTGAAAGGCAATCTTGGCTTAGGTTAAAAAGAGTTGACAATGTTGCTTTCATCTTCCTGGCCCAATTCTTGTGATATAAAACAATCATTCAGGAGCATTTGTCATGCAAGATTTGTAACCATCCTCCTGTGGCTGCTTTGCACTTAGGCCCCCTGCAGCTGGGTGGCTGCTGACAGTAATTAGGAAGACAGAACAAGAGCAGAGTAATCTTCCAAATCCATTGCTCTCATCATATCACCCCCCCCCCCCCAAATCTGGAGTGATTCCTCATTGCCTATCAAATATCCTTAGCTTGGCATTGGAAATCTACCATAATTTGGTTTGAACCTATTTGATCATATGAATACAATTCTCCATCCTGCATATGATGCTCTAAGAGAACAGGACTATTTCCTGCTACTTATGGTTCCCTACATCCACCCCTTTCTTTTATATAGCTAGGTAGAATCAGGAGGACCAGAGCTCAAAGCCAGCTTTATACACTTAATAGCCATGTGACCCTGCGCAGGTTACTTAACCTCTGTTTGCCTCAGTTTGAGCATCTATAAAATGGTGCTAATATAATAGCACCTACCTCCCAGAGCTACAAGGATCAAATGAGATCATTGTAAAGTGCTTAGCACAGCCCTTGGGACACAGTAAGAATTATATAAATGTCAGTTAGTATTATTATTATGATTATACCTCATTTTCCCATTATTTTCAGAATATCTTTCCCATTAACTTTTCATTGCCCATTGAGATACTAGCCATATATATGTATATATATATATGTTGCTTTTTGGAGGGGGAAGGCAGAGCAATTGGGGTTAAGTGACTTGGCCAGGGTCACACGGCTAGCAAGTGTTTGGTGTCTGAGGCTTGGATTTTAGCTCAGGTCTTCCTGACTCCAGGACCAGTACTGTATTCACTGCAACACCTAGCCACACACACCCCCCCTCCCCAACTAACATTTCAAGGCCAGGTTCAGACACTATCTCACTCACAGGTGTTGCTAGTTTTCACCTACCCCAAGGTCTTTCTTTTGTCTCAGATAGCATTCCATTTGTGTTTCTCCATCATGTATGTGACTTGAACCTGGTGATCAGAGGCCACCAAAGTTGATATAAAAATCAATTTCTGAGCCTGGGAAAAGTAATATGAACCTTATCCTTAATTTAGTCAGTGGAGGGACAGCAGGAACCCTGGTATACCACAAGGCCATTGCTAGGGGAGACCACAGGAGGAGTAGGAAATGAGGGAGAAAGCCTATCTGATAGCTTTTGATTTTAACTATTCATTCTTTCTAAATAAACCCTATTCTCACACTTTTTATTCTGCTGAAAATACAACAGTACTGTCAATTATCTCTGTTAATTTGGGGACCCTGAGATAAAACTACTGAGTTCCCATCACCTAACTTAATTACTTGGATTTACTTCTATGTTAACACACTCTAAGACCCAGATGACCTGTGTCCACCACTGGATTTTAACTCAACCAGTTGTCCTGGCCTTCCTCAGTTGTCTAGTATGAAGACCCTATGTGAGGAAAACACCATATGGTTTGTTCTGTCTTCTTTTTTTTTTTTTTTTTTTACTGTTTCTTGAAAGCAGCACATCACTGTCTGGTATTTTCAAAGGGGATATAAATTATAAAACTCTTCAGAGTAAATACATCAAGAGCAGAAAGAATATTATGACAGATGAAAAAAATCCCAATACTTCCAACACTTGAATAATGGTCCAGAGCATGGGGATCAGGTACTACATCAATTTTACCCAGATTTTTTCATACCCACATTCCTCCTATCACAGTCTACCTCCAATATTAATTCCACTTTAGTTTGAGATTTACTTCTCCAAACCGCTACATATTGGGCCTCCAGAATAGTGTAGGAGACACTACAAGTCTCAGAGCCTAGGTCACAAGCAAAATATTTTCTCCTTATACCAACTCCACTTCCCTCACTTTGGTCATTCTAGATGACTTCGTTGTAGACCCATTAAACCATTAATCCTAGACCCTTTGATTCTCCTTGACTTCTCTCTCCAAATTTCATTGAGGATGCCTTTCATATAGAACTCCCCTCCCCAAGCTCTTTTCAGGCTTTAATCTTGTGTCATTTTCCCCCTTCTCTCAGGTCTCTGAATATTTATCTTTCTTTTACCCCAACCTGCCCCTCTATTCTGAATGGTTGTCTTAAAACAGATTCCAGATAAAATGGCTAGTTTGGCCAAGCCTTTGATATTTGTTGCATGATTGTGAGATATTGAACATGTCTCCAAGCAACAGAAACTGAATATCAAACAGGGGATGAAACTCCTGCCATATAGTAAGTACTTAATACATGCATATTGAATCACTGACTGGCACACAGTGGGCAAGTTGTAACAAATAACTGATGTGAACTTGGAACAATAACGAAAGGTATTGTCAGACAAATAGATGATAGGAGAAGAAGATAGGACACATCCACTTTGCATTCACTTCTCTCTCTGGTTTCAGAATAAGATGCCCCTCCCAGCATACGCTTATCATTTCCTTTAAAACAATCTTATTCTAAACTTAAGAAAAAAAAAAGCATTTCCCACGACATAGCAGAATAGAAAAAAAGATAATTTCACATGAAATTGTGAATCTATTATACACAACTTGTTGTTTCTTTCAAATATATAATAAAACTATTATGTAATTTTCTTTTTCCCTTTTTTCTTCCTTCCCCAACCCTTGCCCTAGGGATGGCTACCATTAGATATACACACAAACACATACAAGTACACACACATATATGTAAATCATTCTATATATACACCTATTTATCAGTTCTTTTTCTGGATCTAGATAGCATCTTCCTTTATAGATTCTTTTTAGTTAATTTGGGTATTTCTAACAGTCAAAACGACTTACTTGCTCAAAGTTGTTCTTAAAACAATAGTGCTATTACTATATACAATGTTTTTCTTTGTTCTACTAATTTTTCTTCCTTCCTTCCTTCTTTCCTTCCTTCCTTCCTTCCTTCCTTCCTTCCTTCCTTCCTTCCTTCCTTCCTTCCTTTCTTCCTTCCTTCCTTCCTTCCTTCCTTCCTTCCTTCCTTCCTTCCTTCTTCCCTTTTAAAACAGTAACACAACCGTGTAACAGCAATCAGTCTAGCAGATACTTAGTACTTAGTAACTTTGGGCTAAGTATGGAAGGTGTGAGCCCTGTCCACTGTTGAGAAGGCATGAAGTGGAAGAAAGGGATTGGTTTAGACAGGCGGCCAATGTGTGTATATAAGCAAGAAGTCCAAAGACAAAGAGATAGAACTGGAATTTTCCTGTTGGAAGAAGCAGGATTGTCCCAGCATCTGGGAGCTGGGCTGCTGGAGTGAAGAAGTGAGTTTGGAGTTTTCTTGAGAGAGAAAGTTTCTCTCCCAGGATCTGGAAGCTGACTGAGAACTGAGATGGAGTTATCCTGGAACCAGAATCTGGTTAAGGTCACCAAGAAGGCCAATATTCCTTCTGGGTCCTAGGGTCAGCTGAATTGCTGGAGAACTGAAGAAGCATGACCAGCATAAGACTTTGTTCATGGCATGGCTGATCCTTGAGTTCCAGGCAAGAGAAGTGGTGAAGGGTTTGAGAGGTGCTGGACCCTGTGAACTTCAGTGTGTGCCAGGAATTGCCCTGAGGATTGGACAAGAACCTGGGAGCTGTCTGCTTCTGAATCCAGGTGACTGGTGGATTTAGGAGGGAGCTGGAACGATGGAAGGGGATCCAGGGAATCAGAGAGACCACCCAGAGTCAAGATGAAGAAAAGGCTTCCTCTTGGAAGAAACTGAGGTTTGCTGGACACAAAGCTGTGGAGAGTTTGTGTGGTTTTCTAATGATTGTATTTGTGATTAATGATATTTAGTAATTGGGAATCTAGATTAGTGACTAATTAAGTTAATGGTTGCCCCATGAGGGGAAGACTGATCATTGTATTGTGAATTGACTGAATGATTAAGTAAGGAGGGTTTCCCCCTTAGGTACACCAGATGATTATAATTTTGTTCTTTTTTCTAAATATTGTGACCACTGTAGTGAAAACTGTGTGGCCATTCTAATGTTAAGCTGTTATGAACACCATATTGTGATTTTCTGTGATAAGATGTAATGTTGTGAATATTATATTGTGAATGTTTGCCTTGATTTGTAATAGAATAAACAGAGTGTTCACTATTACTATGTAATCCGAACCTCAAAAGCTGTTCACAGTAGTATTCTTTTGGGAATCTGCTGGTGCATGGCGTTACAAACTGTTAAACAAAACTAACAGTAACCATGTTCGATAGTATATACTCTCCTACACATCTGTGTTCTTTGCTCCTCTATTTAGAGGAGGAATTTGTTTCTTTTTCATTTTTACAGGACTGAGAATAATATAGTACAATTTATCATAGTTCAGTCACTTTTTAGTGCTGTTATTACTTACAGAGTGATAGTGTGGCATACAGGAGAGAGAGCCAGCAAGAGTTGGGTCCAAAACCTAACTCTGACTATATGCTCTTGGGCAAGTCACTTAACTTCTCAGTGTTATAGGCAACTTTTTAGGACTATACATTGCAGAGAAGGCACTGATCTGTATTGGTTGACACAAGTATACCATCTGGAGGGCGAACATAAATATGAAATCTCTGGCCCAGGTCCTATCCATGTTGTTTATATTTTTATATTCATTGTGTAAATTGTTCTTTTAGTTCTGCTTTTCTTACTATGAATTATTTAGTGAATGTATTTCTATATTTCTTTTAATTCCATATTTTCTTCATTTCTTGCATCAATTCTTGATCTTCCATTCATCTTTTCCAACTCTATTACATTTGGTAATATTGGTCTGTTACCCGTGGTTCTTGATCTTTTTGCTGCTTACCTCGTTCTCTTTTCCAAGACTGAATTTCCCTTCTTCCCATTGTGAATCTACATCCATTTGTGATTTTATCCTAACTCTTAAATCAATGGCCAATCAAACTTGATGGCCAAACATCAAAGTTAATGAATATTATCAATGGATGCACCTTTTCTTATTCTCAGTCTTGGACTCTAGTCACTTTTTTACTTACCTTAGTATGTGGTGAGTCACCAGCCTTGATTTCAGCTTTCTCTCCCCAGAACTGGATCCTGTTGTCCAGATAAAAAGAATTGCAAACAAAATGCATGATTATATGGTAATATCAACATATTCTTACACCTCAGAATAACCTCATAGAGTCATAGGGCCTCACACTACTCTTATTGTAGGAATGGATATTCTTTCTTAAGAAGCAGTTAGTTATTGGAGTCCAAAGTTGAGAATAAGGAAAGGTGTCCAGGTGGAGCAGTGAGTCATATCCTAACCTTGGAATCAGAATTGAAATCCTGCCTCATATCCTTACTAGCTGTGTGAACCTGGACAAATCACTTAGCATCTCAACATTCATTTTCTCATCTCCTCATGCCTCTGAGAGTTTTATGAAGATCAAGTGAGATAAAGTGTGTGAAAAACTTTACAAATTTTAAGGCATTAACATATTATCTATTATTATTATTATGAATAACTTATGACAAAATAGATGTAATTGTATACTTTATATACACACACATACATATGTGTATATGTATCTATGTATACGTCTATGTGTGTCTACACATACATATATGTATTACATATGTATGTGTATATGCACATGTACATCTACTCATCCATATATGTATGTGTACATATACGTGTATGTATATGTACTTGTATGTGTCTACCCGTACGTATATGTATATGTATATGTATATGTATATGTATATGTATATGTATATGTATATGTATATGTATATGTATATGAATATGTATATGTATATGTATATGTATATGTATATGCAAGTATATGCGTATGTGTATGCATGTGTATTGTATGTGTATGTGTATATGTATAACTTTTCTGCTCTGTAGCTTGGATTTCACTTGCTCCTCACTCTCATTTCACCTAAAATTTGACACAAATCCATTCCAAAATTGTTCCCTCACAATACTCAAATATCCTCTCCTGAATGATTTCTCATCATCAGGCTACAGTTGTAGGCAGGAATTCCTCTTGGTGAGGGAAACATGATGCAGAGAGCTCTTCGAGCATGAAGCATCTATTTTCTCATCATAAGGAATGGTGCTGAAACAATACCAACATCATCCTGCCTAGGTCTATGGTCATGGACCTACTTATAAAGTACAACAACCTATGACCTTTTTTGCAAAATCACTATCTATGGGACAACTTACCATTTTACCTAGACATGAGGAAGCTGAGGAGGCTTATCTAGTTATAGTCAATCAGATTTAGCTGCACATAAGTGTATTTAACTCGAGAGCTGGCTAAAAATAAAGGAATATTCTTATTTAAAGAAACTGGGATCAGTTTCTGAAAGACTTTTTCTAATCTACATGACTCAATGCTATGGCACCAAAGTCTGTTGTAGTGGAGGGAAATTGAATTCTTTGTCTTTTAAATAACTAAATGCCTTTAAGTTTTCATTTAATCAAGATTCAATTAATTAAGTGTATATTGAATGACTGTTATGTGCAAGATGCTAGGTAATGAGAATAATGTCAAGATGAACAAGAAACAGTTCATGATCTCCAGCTGTGCACAATCCAGTTGTTGGAAAATAATGTGTACATGCATATGTTCTCACATTCTCTCTTTCTCTCTGTCTGTCTCTCTCTCTCTCTCTGCCTCTCTGTCTCTGTTTCTCTCCCCCCTCTCTCTTTATATCTCTATTTTTCTCTCTCTCTCCCTCCCTCTCTCTGCCTCTCTGTCTCTCTCTGTCTCTCTGCCTGTCTCTCTCTCTGTCTCTCTCTGTCTCTCTCTCACTGTAACACCATGCACCAGCAGACTCCCAAAAGAATGCTACTGGGAACAGCTTTTAAGGTTTGGATTACACAGTATAGTAAACACTCTGTTTATTCCATTACAAATCAAGACAAACATTCACAATACATCACAATATCATATTCACAACATTACATCTTATCACAGAAAATCAAAATATAGTGTTCATAACAGCTTAACATTAGAATGGCCACACAGTTTTCACCACAGTGGTCACAATATTCAGAACAAAGCATTCAATCAATTCACAGTACAGTAATCAATACTCAATCACTCAATCAATTCATAATACAATAATCAATCTTCCACTCATGGGGCAATCATATATCAACTTAATTAGTCACGAATCTAGATTCCCAGTTACTAAATAACATTAATCATAAATACAATCATTAGAAAACCACACAAACCCTCCACTCCATTGGTGCCCAGCAAACCTCAATTTCCTCCAAGGGGAGGCCTTTTCTTCATCTTGACTCTAGGTGCTCTCTCTGATTCCCTGGATCCCCTTCCATGGGCCCAGCTACCTCGTGAATCTACCAAACAGTCACCTGGATTCAGAAGCAGACAGCTCCCAGGTCCTTGTCCAGTCCTCAGGGCAATCCCTGGCACACACTGAAGTTCACAGAGTCTAGCACATCTCAAACCCTTCACCACTTCTCTTGCCTGGAACTCAAGGATCAGCCAGGCCATGAACAAACAAAGTCTTATCCTGGTCATGCTTCTTCAGTCCTCCAGCAGTTCAGCTGGCCCTAGGACCCAGAAGGAATATTGGCCTTCTGGGTAGCCTTCACCAGATTCTGGTCTCAGGAAAACTCCATCTCAGTTCTCAGTCAGTTTCCAGATGCTGAGACAGAAACTCTCTCTCTCTCTCTCTCTCTCTGTCTGTCTCTCTCTGTCTGTCTGTCTGTCTGTCTGTCTCTCTCTCTCTCTCTCTCTGTCTCTCTCTCTCTCTC
>CM053598.1:102596025-102606025 GCA_028646575.1 Pseudocheirus occidentalis | reverse complement strand
GAATTTATGAAACAGAAGGAGAGGTATGTCAGGTCAGGCAGATGGTAACTCCCTTCTGTTCACAACTAAAGTCTGATCTCCTCCAAGCACAAATAGGCTATGCAAAATTAGGACTAAAAACTTGGTGAACACAGCAATTGTCAAACATTCTAGAATGCCACATTCAGATTGCATAGGGTTATTGGCAGTGGGAAGCATGTCACTTATACCTGAGTGGTCAGACTAATCTAGCTACAAATTTGCTTCTTGTGCAGATTCTGAGTTTTGACCTTCATAACTTACAAGCTTTCTTACATAGCTTCTGAAAGAAGAAAAAAATGAAGCTATAGATTAAAATTGAAACCAATGATGGCCAGTGGTTTTATTATCTATAAGATACAATTTGGTTTCATCTATGTTTCATGGAAGTTGAGTGATTGACAGAAAAAGTTCATATTACTTGATAAAGGACACATTCAAGGTTGGAGTAAATTACCTCTAAGGTTCTGAAAAACCTGTATTGTTTTTTAATTTCATTTGTCAAAACTGCCATTGAGGTCCTACTCCAAATCATGGATATGACTGCAGTTTCTTTAAATCTTGGCAGTTGTGTTCGAGTCTTAGAAAACTGGAAAGACCAGTGATGAGCTATGAATCTGTCAGAAAGGCAAATCTCTGAAAGTTTAGTTACCAGTTGACATTTTTGTTGTTGTTCATAGAAACTCAGGAAGACTGCATAATGAAAATAAAAGAAGATCAAACTGTCCCAAATGGCCAGAGTGCCCACATTGATGAAATCACCGATTGGTTGAATTATTAAAGAAATAAAATTTCATAAAAATTATTTATGGACATCATGGTATAGGGCAGGGGTGGGGAACCTGTGGCCTCAAGGGTATGGCCCTTTGAGTGGGTCTGATGAGGTGTAGGCTCTGGGACACCCCCCCCCCTTTTTGAGCTCTCCTTGATTCTTTGAGGTACAGGCCCTGGGAAGGTGAACCTTCCCAGGGAAGATATTTGCCTGCGGTCATGAGCCTTAAGTTGTGGCTTGGCCCAAGTCTTTAGCCCCCTTTGTTCCAATAGTTTCCCACCCTTGAACTGGTCTGGCCCACCATTGTCTATGGTCTCCAGGTAGCCTCCAGCAACTTCCCACCCTTAACCACTCATTACTGGAGTCTGACCTCATCTGACTCCTCCTGAAGACCCTCCCCAGTCTCCTCCTCTGGACCACCCCTAGATTCCTCCCACAACCTTTTTGTATATAGAACCCCACCTTCCCTTCATGTGGTGTGAGAGCGCCATAGGATAGCTTAGCACAGACTAGCTCAGTGAGAGCACCTTTCAATGGCCTAGCACCCCATGTGGCGAACTTGAACTTTCAATAAACTTTACTTTTTCTTTGGCTGAGAAGACTTGAGTGGAATTCTTTCAGCAGGACCCAGCATGTTGGTATTTTGGGGTCTCAGGCAGCCCTAACCCCCTTTGGGCTCCTCTTCAGGTCCAAGTTTTACAGAACAAATCCTTTTATGAAGGAGATTTGTTCTGTGAAGTTTGGATTCAGGCAAAGGGCTGCACCTGAGGACCTAGACTCTAGTACCACATGTGGTCTCAAGGCTGTAGGTTCCCCACTTCTGGTATAGAGTACAGAAATATGATCCTGGAATCAGGAAGAACTGAATTCAAACTCAGTCTCTGAAATTTACTAGATGATTGGCTTTGGAAAGTCACTTCTTAGTGGCCTAGACAGTGTTGTAACATCATAAGATACAGAGGAATTGACCTCAGTGAAATCCCTACATCAATAAAATCATGGGTCTAGAGGATGTGTGTGTGTGTGTGTATTTATAATTATAAAGAATATCTGCCAAAAGTCAGGGTGCCATATGAGAAAATGACCAATGTTCATTCAAATCATAAGTAGCCTGGAGGACAAACCTTCTTCCATTTCTAGCCCCCCACTAATCATTTTGATTTGTGAAGGAGTCCTAATCTTGCCACTTGGGTTAATTATTTAATAATTATTAGGTACTTAACCTGTGCCAGACACTAACTTATTGCAGAGGTAAATAAAAATAACGAAACAATTTCTATCTACAAGGAACATAAAGGGTGAGTACATATAGCATAAATGTAAATATATACAAACTACTAAAATACAAGGAAGTTTGGAGGGGAAGGCATCAACGTTTGGGGAAATTCTGCAACAGATGGTGCCTGAGCTGCATCATAAAGGAAGACAGGGACTCTATGAGACTATTGGGATAGACAAATAATATCATTTTAGGAAAGACATGTAAAAAGAAGGATACAGTATAATATGACCAAGAAATATTTAAGTAATTTTGGCAAAATATATTTTTTAAAAAGATCTCTTCCTTCTAAATCTGATAATATGACCATTTCCCAGCTCTGATTATTTAATATTTTGCCTTCAAATTCTGTCTTCCATTAGAACATTTCTAGGTAATTAAAAATCTTTAATTGGGCCTCATGGGACTTATGTGGTAGTATAATTTTTCTTGGCCTTGATGGCTATTTTGAAGCCAGAGAAGTGGAAGGAAGGTCCCTTGTTTTTGTCTCCAAGGCAAATGCTCAGTTTGTTCTCAAGGCTTGTTTTACTGGAGAAAGAAAAGGTTTTACTGGATTTGACTATTTGACCAAGACTATGCTACATGACCTATAAAGGATTTATACTGTAGTTGGGGAAACAATGTGACCAGGGAAACAATCAAATTTTTTTCAGTGCTTCCTTTTTGAGAAGAAATATAGTAGGAGATATAGTAGAAATATAGTAGGAGATCCAAGGCTTAGATAATAGATAACCCTTGCCTTCATGGAGCTTATAGTTCAGTAAGGAAACATTGATGCAGATAATTATGCTATATAACATTACACAAGTGAATGAGAGAGTTATTAAAGAAAGTGCTAGTTGAAACTGGAAGGGAAGGATTGATACCCATTGAAGTATCAAGAAAATTTTGGAGATGATAACACTTAATTTGGCCTTAAAAGAGAGGAAGGAATTCAATTGATGGGAGGAAAAATTAAGGCATTCCAGGGATGGAGAAATGTGTGAACAGATAAAAAATGCAATCTATATTTAGAGAGTAGAAAGTAATCTAATCTGACTGAAGCCTACAATGCAATTGAGCAATCAAATAACAAGTCTACCATGTGCCTTGGCATGATGCTGGGCCTTGGAGATACAAAAACAAAAGGGACATAGGTCCTGGTCGTAAGGATTTTACCTTTTAACAGGGGAAACCATGAGAATATATATACACCTCTAGATAAAACACAATCAAAATATATACAAGTAATCTTGGGGATGGGCAGAAGATACTTGCAACTTGTAAGGCATAAGAGTGGACCAGCATAGCCCTTATGAGGAAGATAGAAATTGAACTGAGTCTTGAAGGAAACCAGTTTTCAAGAAGTGAAGGTGATGGAGGTATGCACATTCTAGGCTGGGGTAGTCAGAGCAGAGTTACAGAGATAGGAGATATAGTATCATACCTGAAGAACAGCAAGAGGGCCAGTATGACTAGAACATGGATTGTGTAGAGGGAAATGATATATGATAAAATTAGAATGGGACAGATCCAAGCTGTTAAGAGCTTTAAATACCAAAGTGAAGAATTTATTTTGAATTCTATAGGGACTAGGGAACCATTGGAATTAGTAAGCAGAGAAGTATCATAGTAAGATTTATACTTTAGCAAAATCATTTTGGTGGCTATGTGTAGGATGGATTGCTGTAACAGCCTAGGTGATGGGGTGATGAAGCCCTGAAATGGGATATGGCTGTGTGAATTGGGAGAAAGTTATATCAAAGAAAAGTGGAGGTAGAAACAAGATTTGTCAACACACCAGAAAAAAGTGTCTAGGCCACTAGTCTTTGGGGTATATAACCAAGCTTTACATTTTGTATTTTCCCTCTCCTAGACTGCCTCTAGTAGCGAGACCACCCTTCTTGCAAGAAGAAATAATTAAATAAATCCTTCCTGTCTTTACTTGGAGATATCTCTGCTCATTTTATTTTGGGTAAGGGTCGTCTTCGTCCCACACAGTTCAGTATTGCTAAACTAAGAGGTACTTAGCACCTAGTCCATATTAAGCCTCTGTTAAAGAAACAGAAGATATCAACTCCAGTCTCCTACTGCTGACATAACAGGAAGGGGAAGAGCAGTGAGGAAACAATACTGTATATAAGGAAAAACCCAGAGAGGGAAAGTCAGAATTTCTTGAGACAGGAATCTGGAGGCAGAAACTGCTCCTACCAAGGAGGCTAAAGGGAATGATTTTGATTTTGAAAACCTGGATGGAGTGATTTTTTTCTGGAGCCAGCTAAAACTTCTGATGAGTCCAAGGGCCAGCTGGAGCTGCCAAAAGACTGAGGAAGCATGACTGTGGTGTCAGTATTTTGTCTGTTTGTGGCATTTTTAAGCCTTGACTTCCTAGGAGCAGAGACTGTGGAGGATTTAACATGGACTGGTCACTGTGAGCTTCAGTGTGGAACAAAGAATACACGGAGAACTGGACAAGGACCTGGGAGCTGTCTGCCTTTGGACCCAGAAGACAGTTCGGTGAAACCAGGTAGGATCTGGGACCATGGAAGGGATCCAGGGAATCTGAGAAACTACTTTGAGTTAAGCTGAAAGAAGACTACTTGGATAAGGCATACTGACTAAAAAATTGTAAATTTACTAGTGACCTAAGGGTGGAGGGTCTCTGTAGTTCCTCATGATTGAATAGTGAATAATGAAGGGTGATTGATTAAATTATTGTACTTAGTGATTGATAACTGAATAAGTAATTGATTTGTAACCTAGTATGCCCCATGAATGGAAAGCTTTGACTATTGTACTTTGTGATTGAATTAAGGATTTTGTGAATGCTTGAGTTACTAAATGATTGTTCTTTGTTCAAATGGGGTTTGAATACAGATTGAAATGCTTATTTTATTTTATTTTATTTTTTGAGGTGGTTGTTGTTGTTTTTGGTCCACTTTTTCTTTCACAATAAGACTATTTTGGAAATGTTTTGCATGACTACACAAGTACAACTTATATCAAATTGCTTGCCTTCTCAATGAGGGGGTAAGGAAGGGAGGAAGGGAAAGAATTACACTATACCTTAGAGCTCGGTCTAGGATACTCTTCTAGTTGAACAAGCTTGGGAGAAGGAGATGCAGAGGAAAAATACACTATATCCTCCCTCCATACTCAAATATATTTACACAACTTAACATGGATATCAAGGACAAAGGGCAACATACATTATGAGGCAGAGTGTGAAGTACTGATAGATGTGTTTGAGAGTCCCACTGGCTGGCTTCCTGCAGTCTTGCCTAGCCATCTGGATTCAGTACCCTGGGAATGCCCTAATGGTAGGAGTCAGTCTCAGTGAGAGTTATTTGATTGCATTCTATTTTCACTCTCTGTCTGTCTTTTTATATGGAACAGAGCTTTAAAATTTATCGAAAAGGGGACAACAAAGTCAATGAAGGGTTCAAAATCCATATCGTATGAGAAATAGTTGAAGGAGTGAATAATGCTTAGGTAGGAAAATACATGACTTGCATGTATTACATATACATAATAATAACATAATATAACAATAATAAGTATCTTCAGATATCTGAAGGACTGCCATTTGGAAGAAACATTCAACTTATTCTATTTAGTTGTAGAGGCAAGAATTAGGACCAAAGAATCAAAGTTATTGGGGGCTAAATTTTAATTCAATATAAGAAAAACAATCTTACTACCTATCCATCAATGAAAAGGAATTGCTTTATTAGGCTTACAGTAATTTAGATATCATTCAAGGTATGTACATGAAAAGACTGAATGTCTATCAGGCATAGGGCATTAAGGTGTGGATAGAGTGACTGGCTTGAGGGTCCATCTCTGTGATTTCAAATCTGGTCTTAGACACCTACTAGCTGTATGATCCTAGGTAAGTAATTTAACCCTACTTGCCTCAGTTTCCTCATCTGTAAAATGGAGCTGGAGAAGGAAATGGCCAACCACTCTAGTATCTTTGCCAAGAAAATCCTAAATAGGGTTATAAAGAGTCAGAAACAACTGAACAACAACTATCAAGCATATTTTAGAAAGATGTATTTTTGCATTTTTGCTTCACAGTGTAAAGTTATAAAGAACAATCCTTATGTTATTTCAGTTGGGCATCATAACAGTTCTATAAAGTTTGATGCCAGAGGTATAATGAGTTCCATCATACAGATGAGGAAATAGGCTCAGAGAAGTAATATGACTTGCCCAGGGTCACACAGCTAATAAGTGTCAGAAGTAGGATTTATTTCTAAGTCCTCTTTACTTTAAGACAAGCAGACTATCCATTATGCTACCTCACCACCCTTAGTTAGGGAGCTGGACTAAATGAATGAACAGGTATTTATTGAGCAAATACTATTTACCAAATTCTGTACAAAGCACTATAAAAGATACACATTCCAAAAATAAGAATATAAGCACTACAGGTACAAATGCACAGCTTCTGTTCTCAAGGAGCTTATATTCTAAAAAGGGAAGAGAACACACATACAAAAGAGTGGTAACCAGAGAAACATGGAGTTTCAGGGATAGTGAATGGAGCTCTAGAAAAATTGATTAACATGCTCCTCCTGTGCACCACCACCACCCCCACAATGGTAGTGTTAATCTGATTACTATATAATGCAGGAAATGGAAGTGGGGAGATTGGGAGTGGAAAAGAAAAAAAACTGGCTATAAGATAGAGTCTGGTGGCTGAAGTCTGCAGATGTAATGGGCTCTCACCAATCAGCACAGCCCTATCATGGGAGCTGAAGGTTCATCCATTTGGGAGGATGTGGCTGAATTACCTTTAAAGTTCAATTCTGGAATTCTCAAATTCAAACTCCTAACCTCTGTGTCCCTAGCAGCTGTAGTCATGTCTTCTGTGTAGTCACACAAGATAGGACATTCTTCAAGGACTGATAATCTCCAGTGGAACCTTGACATTCCAGGAGTTGCCAGGGTGATGGGACAGCACTGCAGGTTGATATAAAATCTTCAAAAAGTTTGCTTCTTTAAGTAGCAGAGAAGAGGTAGTTCCTCCTCCCCATGGTATGAAGCAATTCAGGTGAATTTCCAAAATTTTAATAGTAGATACACTGCTGGGCTGGGATATAGAAAACCAGCCACCAAAGTACCATTTTGAATCCTCCTTGCCATTCTGTTATTGAAAAAGACATGGGATGCTAAAATATCACCTTAAACCTGCAGTGCCATAATGTATTAAATAGGACACTCACAGATCCAGCAGTTGGCCTTTATTAAGTACCTGTTAGGCATATGCTAGACTGCCCGTTGCTATGTTGGGAAAATTTTCCATTAAAAAGGTCATACTTTTCTATGACAATTACATCTACCTTTTAACCCCATTTCTATAAAGGATGTTAAAACCATAGAAGTTAATCATAAATAAAAGTATGCCTGGAGGGGAGGTTGGCCATCTCAACATCTTTTTCCCCAGACAAATCAGGGAGACTTGTGGACTCTGTAGTCAATGTGTACTTAGCAGTCATCTTCATCCCTCAAAGGAGGAATTACAATAATAGACTGCCTTACTTAATGACCCCTTACAGTTCCTCTTGCCTTGCTGTTCATGCTGGCAACCATTCAGAAGCATTTTCATACTCCTCTACAGTCATTTTCTTGAAATCTTTTTAAAAATTTAATATTTTGTTTTTCCCCAATCACATGTAAAAATAATTTTCAACATTTGCTTTTAAAATTGGGTTCTGGATTCTTTCCCTTCCACCTCTCCCCTTCATTGAGAAGACAAGTAATTTGATATAGGTTATACATGTGAAATCATGCAAAAGTTATTTGCATGTTGCTCATGTTGTAAAAAATATAGACCAGCATAAAAATCTAAGAAAAGTAAAGTTTAAAAAGTATGGTTTGAACTGTATTCAGTTTCCATCAGGTCTTTT
Source organism: Pseudocheirus occidentalis (assembly GCA_028646575.1). Classification (NCBI taxonomy): domain Eukaryota; kingdom Metazoa; phylum Chordata; class Mammalia; order Diprotodontia; family Pseudocheiridae; genus Pseudocheirus; species Pseudocheirus occidentalis. The sequence continues at coordinate 102,598,062 of CM053598.1, read as the reverse complement.
CCTGGGGATAGATAGCATTTTTATAAGTTCCTCAGAGTTGTCTCAGATCATTATATTGCAGAGAATAGCTAAGTAATTCACAGTTGATCATCTTACTATATTGCTATTACTGTGGACAATGTTCTGGTTCTACTCATTTCACTTTGCATCAGTTCACGTAAGTCTTTCCAGGATTTTTTTTAATAAGCATCTAATTCATAATTTCTTAGAGCACAACAGTATTCCATCACAATCATACCCCATAAACTTTTTAACCATTCCCCAATTGATGGACATCCCCTCAATTTCCAATTCTTTGCCACCAGAAAAGAAGTGCTATAAATATTTTGATGTAGTTCCAAATTGCTCTATGTAATGGTTGAAACAGTTTATAACACTACCAATGATGCATTAGTATCTCAGTTTTCCCACATCCCCTCCAAAACTGATCATTTTCCTTTTCTGTCCTATTAGCCAGTCTTACCAGTGTGAGGTAGTACATCTGTAGTATTTTATTTTGCATTCCTCCATAGTGATAGTGATTTAGAGCATTTTCAATATGGCTATAGATAGCTTTTATTACTTTATCTGAAAATTGGCTTCATTTTTTTTATCATTTGTCACGTGGGGAATGGCTCTTATTTTTTTATATAAATTTAACTCATTTCTCTATGCATTTGAGAGATGAAGCCTTTATCAGATAAAGTTACTTAAATTTTTTTTCACAGTTATGATTGCTAACTGCATTTCCCACCATCCTATTTCCCCTGTTTGTTCTATTCACTCTCTCCTTTCACCTTGTCCCTCTTCGAAAGTGTTTTGCTTCTGACTATTGCTCCCCTGCAATCTACCTTCCCTTCTATTAGTACCCCTCACTTCTCTTATCCCTTTTCCCTCCTACTTTCCTATAGGATAAGATATATTTCTATACCCATTTGAGTCAATTTCAATGAGAATAAGGTTCACATGTCCCCCACTATCTCCCCCATATTCCTCTCCATTGTAATAGTTCTTTCTTGCCTATTTATGTGAGATATTCACCCCATTCTACCTCTCCCTTTCCCTTTCTCCCAGTGCATTCCTCTTTCTCACCACTTAATATTATTTTTAAAGGTATCATTCCATCATATTCAACCTACACTTGTACCCTCTATCTACATATATACTCCTTCTAACTGCCCTAATGATGAAAAAGTTCTTATGAGCTACAAGTATCATCTTCCCAAGTAGGATTATAAATAGTTTAACCTTATTAAGTCCCTTATGATTTTCCTTTCCTATTTATCTTTTTCTGCTTCCCTTGAATCTTGTATTTGAAAACCAGATTTTCTATTCAGCTCTGATCCTTGTACCAGGAATGCTTGAAGTTCCTCTATTTCATTGAATGCCAATTTGTTCCCCTGAACATTTGGTTTGGCTGGGTAAGCAATTCTTGGTTCTCATCCTAGCTCCTTTGATCTCTGGAATATCATATTCTAAGCCCATCAGTTCTTTACATAGAAATTGAATTGTTTCTGCCTACTTGAAATATTTTTTTTCTTTAACCTGGGAGTGCTGGAATTTGGCTATGACATTCCTAGGAATTTTCATTTTGGGGTCTCTTTCAGGAAGTAGTTAGTAGATTCTTTCAATTTCTATTTTACCCTATGGTTCTAGAATATCAGAGCAGTTTTCCTTGATAATTTCTTGAAAGATGATGTCTAGGTCCTTTTTTAATCATGGCTTTCAGGTAGACCAATAATTTTTAAATTATCTCTCCTGGATCTGTTTTCCAGGTCAGTTGGCTTTCTAATAAGTTATTTCACATTGTCTTTTACTTTTCTGTTCTTTTGTTTTCATTTTTTTTGTTTCTAGATATTTCCAAGTCATTAGTTTCCAGCTGCTCAGTTCAAATTTTTAAGGAATTACTTTCTTTGATGAGGTTTTGTATCTCAGTTTCCATTTGACCAGTTCTATTTTTTTTAACTTTTATTGACTTGTTTGTTAACTTTTAGTTTACAATTTTCAGTTCCAGAGTCACTTGAGTTTCAGATTTTCTCCTCTTCCTCCCCATCCCCA